>OY743225.1:62121774-62587761 GCA_963555765.1 Orthonevra nobilis | reverse complement strand
TTCTGAAACACGCTTTTTTCACAAAGTTACCAAAAATGTGTTTTGCGCCTATTTTATTGATAAATAGGCATAACTAAGAACGCATTTGCAAAATTAGCTCATAGAAACCATTTTTTATGGGAAAAAATTGAAATTTAAGAAATCAAGATTTTTTGCCAAATTCGACTGGACTATAGCCCATGATTCTGAAACACGCTTTTTTCACAAAGTTACCAAAAATGTGTTTTGCGCCTATTTTATTAATGAATAGGCATTAATTAGAACACATTTGCAAAATTAGCTCATAGAAACCATTTTTTATGGGAAAAAGTGGAAATTTAAGAAATCAAGATTTTTTGCCAAATTCGACTGGACTATAGCCCATGATTCTGAAACACGCTTTTTTCACAAAGTTACCAAAAATGTGTTTTGCGCCTATTTTATTGATAAATAGGCATAACTAAGAACGCATTTGCAAAATTAGCTCATAGAAACCATTTTTTATGGGAAAAAGTGGAAATTTAAGAAATCAAGATTTTTTGCCAAATTCGACTGGACTATAGCCCATGATTCTGAAACTCGCTTTTTTCACAAAGTTACCAAAAATGTGTTTTGCGCCTATTTTATTAATGAATAGGCATTAATTAGAACACATTTGCAAAATTAGCTCATAGAAACCATTTTTTATGGGAAAAAATTGAAATTTAAGAAATCAAGATTTTTTGCCAAATTCGACTGGACTATAGCCCATGATTCTGAAACACGCTTTTTTCACAAAGTTACCAAAAATGTGTTTTGCGCCTATTTTATTGATAAATAGGCATAACTAAGAACGCATTTGCAAAATTAGCTCATAGAAACCATTTTTTATGGGAAAAAGTGGAAATTTAAGAAATCAAGATTTTTTGCCAAATTCGACTGGACTTTAGCCCATGATTCTGAAACACGCTTTTTACATAAAGTTACCAAAAGTGTGTTTTGCGCCTATTTTATTAATGAATAGGCATTAATTAGAACTCATTTGCAAAATTAGCTCATAGAAACCATTTTTTATGGGAAAAAGTGGAAATTTAAGAAATCAAGATTTTTTGCCAAATTCGACTGGACTATAGCCCATGATTCTGAAACACGCTTTTTTCACAAAGTTACCAAAAATGTGTTTTGCGCCTATTTTATTGATAAATAGGCATAACTAAGAACGCATTTGCAAAATTAGCTCATAGAAACCATTTTTTATGGGAAAAAGTGGAAATTTAAGAAATCAAGATTTTTTGCCAAATTCGACTGGATTATAGCCCATGATTCTGAAACTCGCTTTTTTCACAAAGTTACCAAAAATGTGTTTTAGGCCTATTTTATTAATGAATAGGCATTAATTAGAACACATTTGCAAAATTAGCTCATAGAAACCATTTTTTATGGGAAAAAGTGGAAATTTAAGAAATCAAGATTTTTTGCCAAATTCGACTGGAGTATAGCCCATGATTCTGAAACACGCATTTTTCACAAAGTTACCAAAAATGTGTTTTGCGCCTATTTTATTGATAAATAGGCATAACTAAGAACGCATTTGCAAAATTAGCTCATAGAAACCATTTTTTATGGGAAAAGTGGAGATTTAAGAAATCAAGATTTTTTGCCAAATTCGACTGGACTATAGCCCATGATTCTGAAATACGCTTTTTTCACAAAGTTACCAAAAATGTGTTTTGCGCCTATTTTATTGATAAATAGGCATAACTAAGAACGCATTTGCAAAATTAGCTCATACAAACCATTTTTTATGGGAAAAAATTGAAATTTAAGAAATCAAGATTTTTTGCCAAATTCGACTGGACTATAGCCCATGATTCTGAAACTCGCTTTTTTCACAAAGTTACCAAAAATGTGTTTTGCGCCTATAAATGCAATTTTTTCCGGAATTCGCAAATTACGATTTCTATTAAATTAATAATGACAAGCATCCCTAACTGAACACAAATTTTAAAATTTACTTCTGAGAACCTTTTATTGACAAAAATACAGAAATATGAGATCCGAGGCTTTTTTGCTTAATTCTGCTGGACTATAGCCCATGGTTTCAAAATGCAATTTTTTCCGGAATTCGCAAATTACGATTTCTATCATATTGACAGTCACAAGCATCACTAATTAGCCACAAATTTGAAAATTTAGCTCTGAGAACCTTTTATTGACAAAAATACAGAAATATGAGATCCGAGGCTTTTTTGCTTAATTCTGCTGGACTATAGCCCATGGTTTCAAAATGCAATTTTTTCCGGAATTCGCAAATTACGATTTCTATTAAATTAATAATGACAAGCATCCCTAACTGAACACAAATTTTAAAATTTACTTCTGAGAACCTTTTATTGACAAAAATACAGAAATATGAGATCCGAGGCTTTTTTGCTTAATTCTGCTGGACTATAGCCCATGGTTTCAAAATGCAATTTTTTCCGGAATTCGCAAATTACGATTTCTATTAAATTAATAATGACAAGCATCCCTAACTGAACACAAATTTTAAAATTTACTTCTGAGAACCTTTTATTGACAAAAATACAGAAATATGAGATCCGAGGCTTTTTTGCTTAATTCTGCTGGACTATAGCCCATGGTTTCAAAATGCACTTTTTTCCGGAATTCGCAAATTACGATTTCTATTAAATTAATAATGACAAGCATCCCTAATTAGCCACAAATTTGAAAATTTAGCTCTGAGAACCTTTTATTGACAAAAATACAGAAATATGAAATCCGAGGCTTTTTTGCTTAATTCTGCTGGACTATAGCCCATGGTTTCAAAATGCACTTTTTTCCGGAATTCGCAAATTACGATTTCTATTAAATTAATAATGACAAGCATCCCTAATTGAACACAAATTTGAAAATTTACTTCTGAGAACCTTTTATTGACAAAAATACAGAAATATGAGATCCGAGGCTTTTTTGCTTAATTCTGCTGGACTATAGCCCATGGTTTCAAAATGCAATTTTTTCCGGAATTCGCAAATTACGATTTCTATTAAATTAATAATGACAAGCATCCCTAACTGAACACAAATTTTAAAATTTACTTCTGAGAACCTTTTATTGACAAAAATACAGAAATATGAGATCCGAGGCTTTTTTGCTTAATTCTGCTGGACTATAGCCCATGGTTTCAAAATGCAATTTTTTCCGGAATTCGCAAATTACGATTTCTATCATATTGACAGTCACAAGCATCACTAATTAGCCACAAATTTGAAAATTTAGCTCTGAGAACCTTTTATTGACAAAAATACAGAAATATGAGATCCGAGGCTTTTTTGCTTAATTCTGCTGGACTATAGCCCATGGTTTCAAAATGCACTTTTTTCCGGAATTCGCAAATTACGATTTCTATTAAATTAATAATGACAAGCATCCCTAATTGAACACAAATTTGAAAATTTACTTCTGAGAACCTTTTATTGACAAAAATACAGAAATATGAGATCCGAGGCTTTTTTGCTTAATTCTGCTGGACTATAGCCCATGGTTTCAAAATGCAATTTTTTCCGGAATTCGCAAATTACGATTTCTATTAAATTAATAATGACAAGCATCCCTAATTGAACACAAATTTGAAAATTTACTTCTGAGAACCTTTTATTGACAAAAATACAGAAATATGAGATCCGAGGCTTTTTTGCTTAATTCTGCTGGACTATAGCCCATGGTTTCAAAATGCAATTTTTTCCGGAATTCGCAAATTACGATTTCTATTAAATTAATAATGACAAGCATCCCTAACTGAACACAAATTTTAAAATTTACTTCTGAGAACCTTTTATTGACAAAAATACAGAAATATGAGATCCGAGGCTTTTTTGCTTAATTCTGCTGGACTATAGCCCATGGTTTCAAAATGCAATTTTTTCCGGAATTCGCAAATTACGATTTCTATCATATTGACAGTCACAAGCATCACTAATTAGCCACAAATTTGAAAATTTAGCTCTGAGAACCTTTTATTGACAAAAATACAGAAATATGAGATCCGAGGCTTTTTTGCTTAATTCTGCTGGACTATAGCCCATGGTTTCAAAATGCACTTTTTTCCGGAATTCGCAAATTACGATTTCTATTAAATTAATAATGACAAGCATCCCTAATTGAACACAAATTTGAAAATTTACTTCTGAGAACCTTTTATTGACAAAAATACAGAAATATGAGATCCGAGGCTTTTTTGCTTAATTCTGCTGGACTATAGCCCATGGTTTCAAAATGCAATTTTTTCCGGAATTCGCAAATTACGATTTCTATTAAATTAATAATGACAAGCATCCCTAATTGAACACAAATTTGAAAATTTACTTCTGAGAACCTTTTATTGACAAAAATACAGAAATATGAGATCCGAGGCTTTTTTGCTTAATTCTGCTGGACTATAGCCCATGGTTTCAAAATGCACTTTTTTCCGGAATTCGCAAATTACGATTTCTATCATATTGACAGTCACAAGCATCACTAATTAGCCACAAATTTGAAAATTTAGCTCTGAGAACCTTTTATTGACAAAAATACAGAAATATGAAATCCGAGGCTTTTTTGCTTAATTCTGCTGGACTATAGCCCATAGTTTCAAAATGCACTTTTTTCCGGAATTCGCAAATTACGATTTCTATTAAATTAATAATGACAAGCATCCCTAATTGAACACAAATTTGAAAATTTACTTCTGAGAACCTTTTATTGACAAAAATACAGAAATATGAGATCCGAGGCTTTTTTGCTTAATTCTGCTGGACTATAGCCCATGGTTTCAAAATGCAATTTTTTCCGGAATTCGCAAATTACGATATCTATCATATTGACAGTCACAAGCATCACTAATTAGCCACAAATTTGAAAATTTAGCTCTGAGAACCTTTTATTGACAAAAATACAGAAATATGAGATCCGAGGCTTTTTTGCTTAATTCTGCTGGACTATAGCCCATGGTTTCAAAATGCAATTTTTTCCGGAATTCGCAAATTACGATTTCTATCATATTGACAGTCACAAGCATCACTAATTAGCCACAAATTTGAAAATTTAGCTCTGAGAACCTTTTATTGACAAAAATACAGAAATATGAAATCCGAGGCTTTTTTGCTTAATTCTGCTGGACTATAGCCCATGGTTTCAAAATGCACTTTTTTCCGGAATTCGCAAATTACGATTTCTATTAAATTAATAATGACAAGCATCCCTAATTGAACACAAATTTGAAAATTTACTTCTGAGAACCTTTTATTGACAAAAATACAGAAATATGAGATCCGAGGCTTTTTTGCTTAATTCTGCTGGACTATAGCCCATGGTTTCAAAATGCAATTTTTTCCGGAATTCGCAAATTACGATTTCTATCATATTGACAGTCACAAGCATCACTAATTAGCCACAAATTTGAAAATTTAGCTCTGAGAACCTTTTATTGACAAAAATACAGAAATATGAGATCCGAGGCTTTTTTGCTTAATTCTGCTGGACTATAGCCCATGGTTTCAAAATGCACTTTTTTCCGGAATTCGCAAATTACGATTTCTATTAAATTAATAATGACAAGCATCCCTAATTGAACACAAATTTGAAAATTTACTTCTGAGAACCTTTTATTGACAAAAATACAGAAATATGAGATCCGAGGCTTTTTTGCTTAATTCTGCTGGACTATAGCCCATGGTTTCAAAATGCAATTTTTTCCGGAATTCGCAAATTACGATTTCTATCATATTGACAGTCACAAGCATCACTAATTAGCCACAAATTTGAAAATTTAGCTCTGAGAACCTTTTATTGACAAAAATACAGAAATATGAGATCCGAGGCTTTTTTGCTTAATTCTGCTGGACTATAGCCCATGGTTTCAAAATGCAATTTTTTCCGGAATTCGCAAATTACGATTTCTATCATATTGACAGTCACAAGCATCACTAATTAGCCACAAATTTGAAAATTTAGCTCTGAGAACCTTTTATTGACAAAAATACAGAAATATGAGATCCGAGGCTTTTTTGCTTAATTCTGCTGGACTATAGCCCATGGTTTCAAAATGCAATTTTTTCCGGAATTCGCAAATTACGATTTCTATCATATTGACAGTCACAAGCATCACTAATTAGCCACAAATTTGAAAATTTAGCTCTGAGAACCTTTTATTGACAAAAATACAGAAATATGAGATCCGAGGCTTTTTTGCTTAATTCTGCTGGACTATAGCCCATGGTTTCAAAATGCAATTTTTTCCGGAATTCGCAAATTACGATTTCTATTAAATTAATAATGACAAGCATCCCTAACTGAACACAAATTTTAAAATTTACTTCTGAGAACCTTTTATTGACAAAAATACAGAAATATGAAATCCGAGGCTCTTTTGCTTAATTCTGCTGGACTATAGCCCATGGTTTCAAAATGCACTTTTTTCCGGAATTCGCAAATAACGATTTCTATCATATTGACAGTCACAAGCAACACGAACTGAGCACAAATTTGAAAATTTAGCTCTGAGAACCTTTTATTGACAAAAATACAGAAATATGAAATCCGAGGCTTTTTTGCTTAATTCTGCTGGACTATAGCCCATGGTTTCAAAATGCACTTTTTTCCGGAATTCGCAAATTACGATTTCTATCATATTGACAGTCACAAGCATCACTAATTGGCCACAAATTTAAAAATTTAGCTCTGAGAACCTTTTATTGACAAAAATACAGAAATATGAAATCCGAGGCTTTTTTGCTTAATTCTGCTGGACTATAGCCCATGGTTTCAAAATGCACTTTTTTCCGGAATTCGCAAATTACGATTTCTATGATATTGACAGTCACAAGCATCCCTAATTGAATACAAATTTGAAAATTTAGCTCTGAGAACCTTTTATTGACAAAAATACAGAAATATGAAATCCGAGGCTTTTTTGCTTAATTCTGCTGGACTATAGCCCATGGTTTCAAAATGCACTTTTTTCCGGAATTCGCAAATAACGATTTCTATCATATTGACAGTCACAAGCAACACGAACTGAGCACAAATTTGAAAATTTAGCTCTGAGAACCTTTTATTGACAAAAATACAGAAATATGAAATCCGAGGCTTTTTTGCTTAATTCTGCTGGACTATAGCCCATGGTTTCAAAATGCACTTTTTTCCGGAATTCGCAAATAACGATTTCTATCATATTGACAGTCACAAGCAACACGAACTGAGCACAAATTTGAAAATTTAGCTCTGAGAACCTTTTATTGACAAAAATACAGAAATATGAAATCCGAGGCTTTTTTGCTTAATTCTGCTGGACTATAGCCCATGGTTTCAAAATGCACTTTTTTCCGGAATTCGCAAATTACGATTTCTATGATATTGACAGTCACAAGCATCCCTAATTGAATACAAATTTGAAAATTTAGCTCTGAGAACCTTTTATTGACAAAAATACAGAAATATGAAATCCGAGGCTCTTTTGCTTAATTCTGCTGGACTATAGCCCATGGTTTCAAAATGCACTTTTTTCCGGAATTCGCAAATAACGATTTCTATCATATTGACAGTCACAAGCAACACGAACTGAGCACAAATTTGAAAATTTAGCTCTGAGAACCTTTTATTGACAAAAATACAGAAATATGAAATCCGAGGCTTTTTTGCTTAATTCTGCTGGACTATAGCCCATGGTTTCAAAATGCACTTTTTCCGGAATTCGCAAATTACGATTTCTATCATATTGACAGTCACAAGCATCACTAATTAGCCACAAATTTGAAAATTTAGCTCTGAGAACCTTTTATTGACAAAAATACAGAAATATGAAATCCGAGGCTTTTTTGCTTAATTCTGCTGGACTATAGCCCATGGTTTCAAAATGCACTTTTTTCCGGAATTCGCAAATTACGATTTCTATCATATTGACAGTCACAAGCATCACTAATTGGCCACAAATTTAAAAATTTAGCTCTGAGAACCTTTTATTGACAAAAATACAGAAATATGAAATCCGAGGCTTTTTTGCTTAATTCTGCTGGACTATAGCCCATGGTTTCAAAATGCACTTTTTTCCGGAATTCGCAAATTACGATTTCTATCATATTGACAGTCACAAGCATCACTAATTGGCCACAAATTTAAAAATTTAGCTCTGAGAACCTTTTATTGACAAAAATACAGAAATATGAAATCCGAGGCTTTTTTGCTTAATTCTGCTGGACTATAGCCCATGGTTTCAAAATGCACTTTTTTCTCAAATTCGCAAATAACGATTTCTATCATATTGACAGTCACAAGCAACACGAACTGAGCACAAATTTGAAAATTTAGCTCTGAGAACCTTTTATTGACAAAAATACAGAAATATGAAATCCGAGGCTTTTTTGCTTAATTCTGCTGGACTATAGCCCATGGTTTCAAAATGCACTTTTTTCCGGAATTCGCAAATTACGATTTCTATGATATTGACAGTCACAAGCATCCCTAATTGAATACAAATTTGAAAATTTAGCTCTGAGAACCTTTTATTGACAAAAATACAGAAATATGAAATCCGAGGCTTTTTTGCTTAATTCTGCTGGACTATAGCCCATGGTTTCAAAATGCACTTTTTTCCGGAATTCGCAAATAACGATTTCTATCATATTGACAGTCACAAGCAACACGAACTGAGCACAAATTTGAAAATTTAGCTCTGAGAACCTTTTATTGACAAAAATACAGAAATATGAAATCCGAGGCTTTTTTGCTTAATTCTGCTGGACTATAGCCCATGGTTTCAAAATGCACTTTTTTCCGGAATTCGCAAATTACGATTTCTATCATATTGACAGTCACAAGCATCACTAATTGGCCACAAATTTGAAAATTTAGCTCTGAGAACCTTTTATTGACAAAAATACAGAAATATGAAATCCGAGGCTTTTTTGCTTAATTCTGCTGGACTATAGCCCATGGTTTCAAAATGCACTTTTTTCCGGAATTCGCAAATAACGATTTCTATCATATTGACAGTCACAAGCAACACGAACTGAGCACAAATTTGAAAATTTAGCTCTGAGAACCTTTTATTGACAAAAATACAGAAATATGAAATCCGAGGCTTTTTTGCTTAATTCTGCTGGACTATAGCCCATGGTTTCAAAATGCACTTTTTTCCGGAATTCGCAAATTACGACTTCTATGATATTGACAGTCACAAGCATCCCTAATTGAATACAAATTTGAAAATTTAGCTCTGAGAACCTTTTATTGACAAAAATATAGAAATATGAAATCCGAGGCTTTTTTGCTTAATTCTGCTGGACTATAGCCCATGGTTTCAAAATGCACTTTTTTCCGGAATTCGCAAATTACTATTTCTATGACCCTGGTAATGACAAGCATCCCTTATTGACCACAAATTTGAAAATTTAGTTCTGAGAACCTTTTATTGACAAAAATACAGAAATATGAAATCCGAGGCTTTTTTGCTTAATTCTGCTGGACTATAGCCCATGGTTTCAAAATGCACTTTTTTCCGGAATTCGCAAATTACGATTTCTATCATATTGACAGTCACAAGCATCACTAATTGGCCACAAATTTGAAAATTTAGCTCTGAGAACCTTTTATTGACAAAAATACAGAAATATGAAATCCGAGGCTTTTTTGCTTAATTCTGCTGGACTATAGCCCATGGTTTCAAAATGCACTTTTTTCCGGAATTCGCAAATTACGACTTCTATGATATTGACAGTCACAAGCATCCCTAATTGAATACAAATTTGAAAATTTAGCTCTGAGAACCTTTTATTGACAAAAATATAGAAATATGAAATCCGAGGCTTTTTTGCTTAATTCTGCTGGACTATAGCCCATGGTTTCAAAATGCACTTTTTTCCGGAATTCGCAAATAACGATTTCTATCATATTGACAGTCACAAGCATCACTAATTGGCCACAAATTTGAAAATTTAGCTCTGAGAACCTTTTATTGACAAAAATACAGAAATATGAAATCCGAGGCTTTTTTGCTTAATTCTGCTGGACTATAGCCCATGGTTTCAAAATGCACTTTTTTCCGGAATTCGCAAATAACGATTTCTATCATATTGACAGTCACAAGCAACACGAACTGAGCACAAATTTGAAAATTTAGCTCTGAGAACCTTTTATTGACAAAAATACAGAAATATGAAATCCGAGGCTTTTTTGCTTAATTCTGCTGGACTATAGCCCATGGTTTCAAAATGCACTTTTTTCCGGAATTCGCAAATTACGATTTCTATCATATTGACAGTCACAAGCATCACTAATTGGCCACAAATTTGAAAATTTAGCTCTGAGAACCTTTTATTGACAAAAATACAGAAATATGAAATCCGAGGCTTTTTTGCTTAATTCTGCTGGACTATAGCCCATGGTTTCAAAATGCACTTTTTTCCGGAATTCGCAAATAACGATTTCTATCATATTGACAGTCACAAGCAACACGAACTGAGCACAAATTTGAAAATTTAGCTCTGAGAACCTTTTATTGACAAAAATACAGAAATATGAAATCCGAGGCTTTTTTGCTTAATTCTGCTGGACTATAGCCCATGGTTTCAAAATGCACTTTTTTCCGGAATTCGCAAATAACGATTTCTATCATATTGACAGTCACAAGCAACACGAACTGAGCACAAATTTGAAAATTTAGCTCTAAGAACCTTTTATTGACAAAACTACAGAAATATGAAATCCGAGGCTTTTTTGCTTAATTCTGCTGGACTATAGCCCATGGTTTCAAAATGCACTTTTTTCCGGAATTCGCAAATTACGATTTCTATCATATTGACAGTCACAAGCATCACTAATTGGCCACAAATTTGAAAATTTAGCTCTGAGAACCTTTTATTGACAAAAATACAGAAATATGAAATCCGAGGCTTTTTTGCTTAATTCTGCTGGACTATAGCCCATGGTTTCAAAATGCACTTTTTTCCGGAATTCGCAAATAACGATTTCTATCATATTGACAGTCACAAGCAACACGAACTGAGCACAAATTTGAAAATTTAGCTCTGAGAACCTTTTATTGACAAAAATACAGAAATATGAAATCCGAGGCTTTTTTGCTTAATTCTGCTGGACTATAGCCCATGGTTTCAAAATGCACTTTTTTCCGGAATTCGCAAATAACGATTTCTATCATATTGACAGTCACAAGCAACACGAACTGAGCACAAATTTGAAAATTTAGCTCTAAGAACCTTTTATTGACAAAACTACAGAAATATGAAATCCGAGGCTTTTTTGCTTAATTCTGCTGGACTATAGCCCATGGTTTCAAAATGCACTTTTTTCCGGAATTCGCAAATAACGATTTCTATCATATTGACAGTCACAAGCAACACGAACTGAGCACAAATTTGAAAATTTAGCTCTAAGAACCTTTTATTGACAAAAATACAGAAATATGAAATCCGAGGCTTTTTTGCTTAATTCTGCTGGACTATAGCCCATGGTTTCAAAATGCACTTTTTTCCAGAATTCGCAAATTACGATTTCTATCATATTGACAGTCACAAGCATCACTAATTGGCCACAAATTTGAAAATTTAGCTCTGAGAACCTTTTATTGACAAAAATACAGAAATATGAAATCCGAGGCTTTTTTGCTTAATTCTGCTGGACTATAGCCCATGGTTTCAAAATGCACTTTTTTCCGGAATTCGCAAATTACGATTTCTATCATATTGACAGTCACAAGCATCACTAATTGGCCACAAATTTGAAAATTTAGCTCTGAGAACCTTTTATTGACAAAAATACAGAAATATGAAATCCGAGGCTTTTTTGCTTAATTCTGCTGGACTATAGCCCATGGTTTCAAAATGCACTTTTTTCCGGAATTCGCAAATTACGATTTCTATCATATTGACAGTCACAAGCATCACTAATTGGCCACAAATTTGAAAATTTAGCTCTGAGAACCTTTTATTGACAAAAATACAGAAATATGAAATCCGAGGATTTTTTGCTTAATTCTGCTGGACTATAGCCCATGGTTTCAAAATGCACTTTTTTCCGGAATTCGCAAATAACGATTTCTATCATATTGACAGTCACAAGCAACACGAACTGAGCACAAATTTGAAAATTTAGCTCTGAGAACCTTTTATTGACAAAAATACAGAAATATGAAATCCGAGGCTTTTTTGCTTAATTCTGCTGGACTATAGCCCATGGTTTCAAAATGCACTTTTTTCCGGAATTCGCAAATTACGATTTCTATCATATTGACAGTCACAAGCATCACTAATTGGCCACAAATTTGAAAATTTAGCTCTGAGAACCTTTTATTGACAAAAATACAGAAATATGAAATCCGAGGCTTTTTTGCTTAATTCTGCTGGACTATAGCCCATGGTTTCAAAATGCACTTTTTTCCGGAATTCGCAAATTACGATTTCTATCATATTGACAGTCACAAGCATCACTAATTGGCCACAAATTTGAAAATTTAGCTCTGAGAACCTTTTATTGACAAAAATACAGAAATATGAAATCCGAGGCTTTTTTGCTTAATTCTGCTGGACTATAGCCCATGGTTTCAAAATGCACTTTTTTCCGGAATTCGCAAATTACGATTTCTATCATATTGACAGTCACAAGCATCACTAATTGGCCACAAATTTGAAAATTTAGCTCTGAGAACCTTTTATTGACAAAAATACAGAAATATGAAATCCGAGGCTTTTTTGCTTAATTCTGCTGGACTATAGCCCATGGTTTCAAAATGCACTTTTTTCCGGAATTCGCAAATTACGATTTCTATCATATTGACAGTCACAAGCATCACTAATTGGCCACAAATTTGAAAATTTAGCTCTGAGAACCTTTTATTGACAAAAATACAGAAATATGAAATCCGAGGCTTTTTTGCTTAATTCTGCTGGACTATAGCCCATGGTTTCAAAATGCACTTTTTTCCGGAATTCGCAAATTACGATTTCTATCATATTGACAGTCACAAGCATCACTAATTGGCCACAAATTTGGAAATTTAGCTCTGAGAACCTTTTATTGACAAAAATACAGAAATATGAAATCCGAGGCTTTTTTGCTTAATTCTGCTGGACTATAGCCCATGGTTTCAAAATGCACTTTTTTCCGGAATTCGCAAATAACGATTTCTATCATATTGACAGTCACAAGCAACACGAACTGAGCACAAATTTGAAAATTTAGCTCTGAGAACCTTTTATTGACAAAAATACAGAAATATGAAATCCGAGGCTTTTTTGCTTAATTCTGCTGGACTATAGCCCATGGTTTCAAAATGCACTTTTTTCCGGAATTCGCAAATAACGATTTCTATCATATTGACAGTCACAAGCAACACGAACTGAGCACAAATTTGAAAATTTAGCTCTAAGAACCTTTTATTGACAAAAATACAGAAATATGAAATCCGAGGCTTTTTTGCTTAATTCTGCTGGACTATAGCCCATGGTTTCAAAATGCACTTTATTCCGGAATTCGCAAATTACGATTTCTATCATATTGACAGTCACAAGCATCACTAATTGGCCACAAATTTGAAAATTTAGCTCTGAGAACCTTTTATTGACAAAAATACAGAAATATGAAATCCGAGGCTTTTTTGCTTAATTCTGCTGGACTATAGCCCATGGTTTCAAAATGCACTTTTTTCCGGAATTCGCAAATAACGATTTCTATCATATTGACAGTCACAAGCAACACGAACTGAGCACAAATTTGAAAATTTAGCTCTAAGAACCTTTTATTGACAAAAATACAGAAATATGAAATCCGAGGCTTTTTTGCTTAATTCTGCTGGACTATAGCCCATGGTTTCAAAATGCACTTTATTCCGGAATTCGCAAATTACGATTTCTATCATATTGACAGTCACAAGCATCACTAATTGGCCACAAATTTGAAAATTTAGCTCTGAGAACCTTTTATTGACAAAAATACAGAAATATGAAATCCGAGGCTTTTTTGCTTAATTCTGCTGGACTATAGCCCATGGTTTCAAAATGCACTTTTTTTCGGAATTCGCAAATTACGATTTCTATCATATTGACAGTCACAAGCATCACTAATTGGCCACAAATTTAAAAATTTAGCTCTGAGAACCTTTTATTGACAAAAATACAGAAATATGAAATCCGAGGCTTTTTTGCTTAATTCTGCTGGACTATAGCCCATGGTTTCAAAATGCACTTTTTTCCGGAATTCGCAAATAACGATTTCTATCATATTGACAGTCACAAGCAACACGAACTGAGCACAAATTTGAAAATTTAGCTCTAAGAACCTTTTATTGACAAAAATACAGAAATATGAAATCCGAGGCTTTTTTGCTTAATTCTGCTGGACTATAGCCCATGGTTTCAAAATGCACTTTTTTCCGGAATTCGCAAATTACGATTTCTATCATATTGACAGTCACAAGCATCACTAATTGGCCACAAATTTAAAAATTTAGCTCTGAGAACCTTTTATTGACAAAAATACAGAAATATGAGAGCCGAGGCTTTTTTGCTTAATTCTGCTGGACTATAGCCCATGGTTTCATAATGCACTTTTTTCCGGAATTCGCAAATTACGATTTCTATGATATTGACAGTCACAAGCATCCCTAATTGAACACAAATTTGAAAATTTAGCTCTGAGAACCTTTTATTGACAAAAATACAGAAATATGAGAGCCGAGGCTTTTTTGCTTAATTCTGCTGGACTATAGCCCATGGTTTCAAAATGCACTTTTTTCCGGAATTCGCAAATTACAATTTCTATGACCCTGATAATGACAAGCATCCCTGATGGGACATAAATTTGAAAATTTAGCTCTGAGAACCTTTTATTGACAAAAATACAGAAATATGAAATCCGAGGCTTTTTTGCTTAATTCTGCTGGACTATAGCCCATGGTTTCAAAATGCACTTTTTTCCGGAATTCGCAAATAACGATTTCTATCATATTGACAGTCACAAGCAACACGAACTGAGCACAAATTTGAAAATTTAGCTCTAAGAACCTTTTATTGACAAAAATACAGAAATATGAAATCCGAGGCTTTTTTGCTTAATTCTGCTGGACTATAGCCCATGGTTTCAAAATGCACTTTATTCCGGAATTCGCAAATTACGATTTCTATCATATTGACAGTCACAAGCATCACTAATTGGCCACAAATTTGAAAATTTAGCTCTGAGAACCTTTTATTGACAAAAATACAGAAATATGAAATCCGAGGCTTTTTTGCTTAATTCTGCTGGACTATAGCCCATGGTTTCAAAATGCACTTTTTTTCGGAATTCGCAAATTACGATTTCTATCATATTGACAGTCACAAGCATCACTAATTGGCCACAAATTTAAAAATTTAGCTCTGAGAACCTTTTATTGACAAAAATACAGAAATATGAAATCCGAGGCTTTTTTGCTTAATTCTGCTGGACTATAGCCCATGGTTTCAAAATGCACTTTTTTCCGGAATTCGCAAATAACGATTTCTATCATATTGACAGTCACAAGCAACACGAACTGAGCACAAATTTGAAAATTTAGCTCTAAGAACCTTTTATTGACAAAAATACAGAAATATGAAATCCGAGGCTTTTTTGCTTAATTCTGCTGGACTATAGCCCATGGTTTCAAAATGCACTTTTTTCCGGAATTCGCAAATTACGATTTCTATCATATTGACAGTCACAAGCATCACTAATTGGCCACAAATTTAAAAATTTAGCTCTGAGAACCTTTTATTGACAAAAATACAGAAATATGAGAGCCGAGGCTTTTTTGCTTAATTCTGCTGGACTATAGCCCATGGTTTCATAATGCACTTTTTTCCGGAATTCGCAAATTACGATTTCTATGATATTGACAGTCACAAGCATCCCTAATTGAACACAAATTTGAAAATTTAGCTCTGAGAACCTTTTATTGACAAAAATACAGAAATATGAGAGCCGAGGCTTTTTTGCTTAATTCTGCTGGACTATAGCCCATGGTTTCAAAATGCACTTTTTTCCGGAATTCGCAAATTACAATTTCTATGACCCTGATAATGACAAGCATCCCTGATGGGACATAAATTTGAAAATTTAGCTCTGAGAACCTTTTATTGACAAAAATACAGAAATATGAAATCCGAGGCTTTTTTGCTTAATTCTGCTGGACTATAGCCCATGGTTTCAAAATGCACTTTTTTCCGGAATTCGCAAATTACGATTTCTATCATATTGACAGTCACAAGCATCACTAATTGGCCACAAATTTAAAAATTTAGCTCTGAGAACCTTTTATTGACAAAAATACAGAAATATGAGAGCCGAGGCTTTTTTGCTTAATTCTGCTGGACTATAGCCCATGGTTTCATAATGCACTTTTTTCCGGAATTCGCAAATTACGATTTCTATGATATTGACAGTCACAAGCATTCCTAATTGAACACAAATTTGAAAATTTAGCTCTGAGAACATTTTATTGACAAAAATACAGAAATATGAGAGCCGAGGCTTTTTTGCTTAATTCTGCTGGACTATAGCCCATGGTTTCAAAATGCACTTTTTTCCGGGATTCGCAAATTACGATTTCTATGACCCTGATAATGGTAAGCATCCCTAATTGAACACAAATTTGAAAATGTAGCTCTGAGAGCCTTTTATTGACAAAAATACAGAAATATGAAATCCGAGGCTTTTTTGCTTAATTCTGCTGGACTATAGCCCATGGTTTCAAATTGCACTTTTTTCCGGAATTCGCAAATTACGATTTCTATCATATTGACAGTCATAAGCATCACTAATTGGCCAAAAATTTAAAAATTTAGCTCTGAGAACCTTTTATTGACAAAAATACAGAAATATGAAATCCGAGGCTTTTTTGCTTAATTCTGCTGGACTATAGCCCATGGTTTCAAAATGCACTTTTTTCTCAAATTCGCAAATTACGATTTCTATCATATTGACAGTCACAAGCATCCCTAATTGAACACAAATTTGAAAATTTAGCTCTGAGAACCTTTTATTGACAAAAATACAGAAATATGAGAGCCGAGGCTTTTTTGCTTAATTCTGCTGGACTATAGCCCATGGTTTCAAAATGCACTTTTTTCCGGAATTCGCAAATTACAATTTCTATGACCCTGATAATGACAAGCATCCCTGATGGGACATAAATTTGAAAATTTAGCTCTGAGAACCTTTTATTGACAAAAATACAGAAATATGAAATCCGAGGCTTTTTTGCTTAATTCTGCTGGACTATAGCCCATTGTTTCAAAATGCACTTTTTTCCGGAATTCGCAAATTACGATTTCTATGATATTGACAGTCACAAGCATCCCTAATTGAACACAAATTTGAAAATTTAGCTCTGAGAACCTTTTATTGACAAAAATACAGAAATATGAGAGCCGAGGCTTTTTTGCTTAATTCTGCTGGACTATAGCCCATGGTTTCAAAATGCACTTTTTTCCGGGATTCGTAAATTACGATTTCTATGACCCTGATAATGGTAAGCATCCCTAATTGAACACAAATTTGAAAATGTAGCTCTGAGAGCCTTTTATTGACAAAAATACAGAAATATGAAATCCGAGGCTTTTTTGCTTAATTCTGCTGGACTATAGCCCATGGTTTCAAATTGCACTTTTTTCCGGAATTCGCAAATTACGATTTCTATCATATTGACAGTCATAAGCATCACTAATTGGCCAAAAATTTAAAAATTTAGCTCTGAGAACCTTTTATTGACAAAAATACAGAAATATGAAATCCGAGGCTTTTTTGCTTAATTCTGCTGGACTATAGCCCATTGTTTCAAAATGCACTTTTTTCCGGAATTCGCAAATTACGATTTCTATGATATTGACAGTCACAAGCATCCCTAATTGAACACAAATTTGAAAATTTAGCTCTGAGAACCTTTTATTGACAAAAATACAGAAATATGAGAGCCGAGGCTTTTTTGCTTAATTCTGCTGGACTATAGCCCATGGTTTCAAAATGCACTTTTTTCCGGAATTCGCAAATAACGATTTCTATCATATTGACAGTCACAAGCAACACGAACTGAGCACAAATTTGAAAATTTAGCTCTAAGAACCTTTTATTGACAAAAATACAGAAATATGAAATCCGAGGCTTTTTTGCTTAATTCTGCTGGACTATAGCCCATGGTTTCAAAATGCACTTTTTTCCGGAATTCGCAAATTACGATTTCTATGACCCTGATAATGACAGGCATCCCTAATTGGACACAAATTTGAAAATTTAGCTCTGAGAACCTTTTATTGACAAAAATACAGAAATATGAAATCCGAGGCTTTTTTGCTTAATTCTGCTGGACTATAGCCCATGGTTTCAAAATGCACTTTTTTCCGGAATTCGCAAATTACGATTTCTATGACCCTGATAATGACAAGCATCCCTGATGGGACATAAATTTGAAAATTTAGCTCTGAGAACCTTTTATTGACAAAAATACAGAAATATGAAATCCGAGGCTTTTTTGCTTAATTCTGCTGGACTATAGCCCATGGTTTCAAAATGCACTTTTTTCCGGAATTCGCAAATAACGATTTCTATCATATTGACAGTCACAAGCAACACGAACTGAGCACAAATTTGAAAATTTAGCTCTAAGAACCTTTTATTGACAAAAATACAGAAATATGAAATCCGAGGCTTTTTTGCTTAATTCTGCTGGACTATAGCCCATGGTTTCAAAATGCACTTTTTTCCGGAATTCGCAAATTACGATTTCTATGACCCTGATAATGACAGGCATCCCTAATTGGACACAAATTTGAAAATTTAGCTCTGAGAACCTTTTATTGACAAAAATACAGAAATATGAAATCCGAGGCTTTTTTGCTTAATTCTGCTGGACTATAGCCCATGGTTTCAAAATGCACTTTTTTCCGGAATTCGCAAATTACGATTTCTATGACCCTGATAATGACAGGCATCCCTAATTGGACACAAATTTGAAAATTTAGCTCTGAGAACCTTTTATTGACAAAAATACAGAAATATGAAATCCGAGGCTTTTTTGCTTAATTCTGCTGGACTATAGCCCATGGTTTCAAAATGCACTTTTTTCCGGAATTCGCAAATTACGATTTCTATCATATTGACAGTCACAAGCATCACGAAATGAACCCAAATTTGAAAATTTAGCTCTGAGAACCTTTTATTGACAAAAATACAGAAATATGAAATCCGAGGCTTTTTTGCTTAATTCTGCTGGACTATAGCCCATGGATTCAAAATGCACTTTTTCCGGAATTCGCAAATTACGATTTCTATGATACTGACAGTCACAAGCATCCCTAGTTGAACACAAATTTAAAAATTTAGCTCTGAGAACCTTTTATTGACAAAAATACAGAAATATGAAATCCGAGGCCCTTTTGCTTAATTCTTGTTTGTCCGTTGAGTAATGTCACGGCAAGTCAAGAATCATTTTCAGTTCCTTGTTTTGGGCTCTTTGTAGACTCACTCGATGGTACTTTGCGCATTTGCCCCAAACGGGTGAGCCATAGAATGTGATTGCCTGAAAGATTGCTTTAAATATCAGAAGTTTATTTTCATTGCTCATCTTTGATCTTCGGTTTATAAACGGGTACAAGGTTTTTATTGTAAGATTTATTTTGTGTATCGTCTCTCGAGCTTGAGGACCAAATGTCAGACGTTTTTCAAGGTAGACTCCAAGGTACTTTCCATCAAACTTCCACTCAATCTGTGTACTGTTTATAACTAAAGAGTTTTAGGTAAGAAGCAGGATTTTCTTTTTCTTGAAAAAAAGACAGACAGCCTGGGTCTTCGAAACGTTAATTTTTTGTTTTCCAGTCGCTTAAATATGAACTGATTTCATTCAAAGCAGATTGCAATTTATTTTCAATGCTGAAAGCACTTGCATCTGATGTGAATGAACATGTATCATCTGCGAACATGGCGATATTACAGTCGTTAAATCGAGGGAAGTCGTCGGTGTATATATTGTATAGTACTGGAGATAGTACTGTACCTTGGGGAGTTCCTTCATTTACTAGAAATGAATTAGATACCTACCCAGTCATAGATGAAGACACTAAAAGTTCGTCCTGTGAGAAAGGATTGTATGATTTTGATAAGGTAGACTGGAAAGTTCAGTGAGTATATTTTATGAAGAAGCCCGTTGTGCCAAATGGTATCGAATATTGTCGTCCAGGTGCATATTGAATTTGTTTTTGATTAATTTTTCAAAGATTTTGCTAAGCGAACTTAACAAGCTTATTGGTCGATAATTGCAAGGTATTTTAGAGTTTTTACCTGGCTTCGCAGTCTTTGTAAGACACTTAATTTCGTCTACTGTAACTAAGTTTATTTCGTTGCTCATTGGAAGTGCGTCAATTGAAGCTATCGAATGCGCCACGGCAGATTCTACACTTTGGTTACTTATAAGACTTCTTGATGTACTATTGTTAGTGAAGAAGCTGCATGCTAATGCATTTGCTTTCTCCTCGTTTGATATAAGAACAGTGTTCCCCACTTTCAGAGCAGGTTTATGGTTTAAACAAGTTTTAGTATGGCAATTCGAAGAAAAAAGGTTCCATTGATTTTATTAACTTCCCATAAGGAAGTTCTTGTAATCGGTCCGATTTTCGAAATTCAAAATTTTTACATTTCCCCACGTTTGGCGGTCCCAGGAGTCGGATTCCATCATTTTTAGAAAGATGTCTGTGTGTGTGTACGTACGTACGTACGTACGTTTGTGCGGATTCTTCCGTAGAACCTAACTCAAGAACAAATCAAGCTATCGAAGCCAAATTGGTTTCATTCGAAGCGTGTGTGCAGGTGATCTGAAAAGTTTTTGGTTAAATTTCACAATGTGGTTTGAGTCTTATGACGAAAAAACTGTCAAAAAAGGGACATTTTTACTTCTTATATTAAAACCAATTTAGTTTTCCAATAAAAATAGTTCAAAATTAATTAAATTTATAGTTTACAGCTACCCTATCAGATAAAAAAATATACATAAATATATACACTGCCGTTCATAAGTTTCCGGACAAATTCATATAACAATTTTTTTTTTGTTCAATTTTAATGCCAAAAGTTTCATCAATATTATGTTTATTTAGCCAATTGACAAAACTAAGTAAGTTACTAACTATAGAGACTACCAAAAAGACTAAAACAGTTTTTAGTTGAGGCCATTTCATACATTGATATGCCCCTTTCTCTATTTCCTGATCCAAATTTCCTCGGAAGTTCTTTGAAAATTGTTTCAGAAATGAGAATCCTCTAGGTCTTTCCCATTTTTCAAGACTCAGAGTGACGTCTGCAACACTGACACATGAAAAGATCCTTAGAAAGTTATGGAGCCACTAGTTTTTTTATTCAAAAGCTGCTCGGCAAAAGCTTGACGCTTTTTTATAGTTATAATATATTAGCAAAAAGAAGCTCATGGCGCAAATTACATGAGGCAATTGAATTTAAAGCAAAAGCATCGAGAGAAACCTAAATGACAAAGTTAAAATACATGGATAAAACTGCATTGCTCGTATATTGCAAGGAAGACCATAACATCCGATTTATTTTGCTTTCCACTGTTGTGGTTTCTTATCATGAACCCAATCCTAGAGGTCTTTCCAGATAATGACACAGAGATAAAAAAAATCCTTCGGACTCGGCGTGGAAAGTCCTATCAAAATCTGCAAAGAAAACTGGACTGAATGTGATCCTCTTTAAGCCATACTATATATTTACCAGACAGAAAAAGATCCTTTGCTGAGCAGTTACCAGCTCGGAAGGAAGCGTAGATGGAAATATCTGGATTGAAACTATGTACTTTTGAACCCTTTCAAAAAGGACATAAATTTAATCACGCCTTAATATTCCGAGCAGTGGTTAATATCTTCTAAAGAAAAGCAATCAAACAAATTTGATTGATTAAAAATAACTCCAAAAGTCCTCAAACATTTAAAATATGAATCCCTACTAAGCTATCTGATTTATAACACTTTTTTGAAGAAGTTGAAAAACAACTGCCAAAAGCAAATACAAATCCACTTCCAATGTTAAAGTTGTTGTTATGAAATCGATTTTCGCAACTCTAAATTTAAAATATCTTATCTTCACGTTGAGTTGGATACTCTTTGAGGGATGACTGGCTAAGATTCTGGGTCGTTGGTCCTATATTACAGTCGAAAATGCTTACATTGAGTCGTTTAATGCAAGCCATGGACAGCCAGCAAAAACAATTACCTCAAGGTTACACACCCCAAACCGAAGCCTGCAAAATTCGAAATGGAAATATCATAGTAGAATTGCAGTCAATGCTGAGGACATGGAAGAACCAACAATGCCATCTACCTGACCTATACGAAGTACAGATAGCAAGACAGAACTTCTAAAAGCGGACTTAGTTGGGAGTATGCACCAACTCATCTGCAATAGATGGTCAGAAGAAAGCATGCGAGATGAATGGTATCTCAGTATTGGTTGCCCAATCCTGAAGGAAGGAAGCCAATTATAGAGGTGTCAATCTCCTCAAAATTGACTTTAACATCTTTTCCGCCGTATGATGTGAACGTCTGAAGCAGTTCGTCAACAACCTGATAGGTCCGTATTGATGCGGTTTTCGACCAGAAAAGTCCACCATTAACCAAATATTAACATAACGGCAGATCTTGGAAAAACCCCAGGAGCGCCAAGTTCCCTGCCAAGCTCTTACTTTTGTGTGGGATGGCGATGGAGGTCACCGCCATCCTGCACAAATTGAGGTCGGCAAAGACGTCACCGACCCACTTTTGTCTATCTTGGCTCCGCTGTAAAAAAAGATAATAGCACCAGCGCTGAGATCAAATGAAGAATACCTCTGGTTAGGAAAGCTAAGCCCTCTTTCGAAAAACTGAAGCATCGCTCTATAAGGTCCATATCATTCCCGTCCTACTATATGGTGCAGAAGCATGTACACTTTTGAAAGCGGATGAAGGCCCTTTAGGTTGTTCCGAGAGAAAAGTGTAATCTTTTGTCCCATCTGGATTGACTGTGAGTGGAGGAGAAGATTCGACAACGAACTGTTTGCTAGGAGTTGTAGAGCGACATCGATTTAGCCAAAAGAATAAAATACCATGCCATGCGGACTGTAACGCCACCTCAAGTTAGTAATTAAATGATTAATGACAAAAAAAGTCCAACCAGCTATCATTTAAAAAAAAAAACGGTAAAAATTATTTTAAATTATTTTAAGTTCTTGATGCAGTAAAACTAAAAATCTAATTTTCTTTTAGTAGAAATGTAACTCAGTCAGAAAAAAAGTATTTCCAAATTGAAATATGTTATTATATCAATGTTAAATACGCAATTCATATTTTAAATGATTCAAAAATACGAAAACATATACGAGTATATGGTATTCCTCAAAGGCAGCTAAAAATATATGTACTATATCTGATCTTTTTGATTTCAATGCATTTGATTAGGGAATGAATGAAGTTTTCATAATCCGAATCGAATTTCATGGTGTAGGCAAATAAAATAGCACCTATTTCTTTTGTGTCTTAAGATGGGAAGTTCATGGTATGAACAGGCCTACTCGCACCCAAACCAATTTTTTTCCTTTTACAAGACAGCCCTTTATCCTTTATCCATGTACACACATAATCAAAGGTGAACATATTCTCCAAAAAATATATTTTTCACTTCATTGAAAACACAAATCAAATTTGTCAAATTCCTGTTAAGGTTATCTAAAATACCCAAGACAGGATTCCTTAGCTTATGTCTATAAGGTAGCTAAACGTCTATTAACATTTAATTAATCGTTGGCATACCAAATAAGGTTAAAATATTCAATCGAAAAATTCAATCTGTCGAAACGCACCGCATCGAATCGCATCGCCTCGCAGAGGAGTACCTCCACCTCAGTAGGGGAACTTATCGAAAATATATGTTAATCGTCAAGACTACCAGTGGGTGTCTAAAGAAATATCGAATTTTAACAATGGCCAGCAAAAATGACAAATTTCCTTAAAAACCTCGTAAACAAAAGTGTTAAAATAACACACAGCATGGCACCCGCCCACACGAGCTTACTCAGTGAAAATTCGACAGGTCGTCTGTCACTCGTGTGCAGCTCGAGGCTAGCTTCAACATAACCGATCGGAATTGGAATACAATTTCATAAAAACGCATACTGTGCCAATGGTCTGTTATAACTTATAACCCTAATCCATGGATTTATGTCCAAATCATGCTAAACAGTGTTTACACTTTAGGAAAATCATGTCCGGCAGCTTTTGTGTCTCAGACTGTCCATTTAGAGTCTAAGCCATGATCTTAAAATTATGAAATCAAATTCGCGACAACAGCTCACTCAAGAAAACCTGAACTTGCCAACAAATAATAAAACGAATAAAAGTGTTCGTAAAAAAAAAACACTTTAATGTTTTTTGGCATCAAGTTTTGGCATCACGTTGTCACCTTGTCTTAAAGTGGGTACCTACCTACTTGGGTACCTTGGCGATGGCAATTTCACTTTTCTTTTCAATAAAACAAGAAGAAGAAGAAGAAATGCAACATGTAGAAGTGGAGGCACATAAAAATGTAAGAAGATGCGACTTGTGGCAAGAGCTGTACCGTCGTTCGTCATTGGCATCGTGGAGAGGATGATACTCTGTTGTGCAAGTAGTTTTTGTTTTTTCTCGTGGTTTCGACCTCAGGAAACCTGCTTTCTTCGTGACCGAAGATGGTACATGACCAAAACAATACAAGTACCTGAAGATAGAGATGGAAATCGTGCGCTGTTCGTACATGTGTCAAGTGGCAAAAATAAACGACATGTCTGATGCGAAATTAGGTTCCACATGCACGAGTCCAACTGGTGGCATAAGGTTACAATCCAATGTGGCTGTGTGTGCTGAAGCATTTGGCTGGGCGGAGGACTTGCCTTGCGTTAGACAGGATGTTATCGGATGGGATGTAGTGTAACGAGTATTGTGCTGCAAGCTTAAAGGTTAGAGGCACGACGACATTTGAAAGAAAACACATAATTGAATGACCACTGATTTGGGTTCAAAATCTTTGCCAACAGATCTATTTCCAGGAAAAATCTTGTTTTAACGACAATAAAAATTATTACCCCTTAGCGAAGTGGCGCTCCAAGAACCCAATTACGGCGCTTCCTTTACAAGCTACAAGCCGCTCAATCTGATTGAGTTTTTGGATGTGTTTTATGAGGTTATGCAATTAAATCGTAGTCAGTAAATAAAAGCAATCATTGCACTTTTATGATTGCATTCATTTGAAAAGACTTAAGAATTGCATGAACTCTTTAACACTCATTATCGTTTTTTGAATAAATTAAAAATATAAAAATAGCGAACGGGAAAAAAAAATTCCTATTTATTCAAAAAAAAAATAATCTAATTCATTCATTGGAAAACATTTTGTGGTGTACATCAACACTTAGTTTCTTATAAAGGGTCCGCCATCTAACGTTTTTTTTCCAACTAGTGCTTATTTCGTGAATGGTAACACTTAGCTCATGTCTGATTTGACAGATAATTAGTTTTATCCTTCCGCTGAACGAATATGGTTGTGTATACGCTTGAACAACGCTGCGAAATATTGCGACATTACTTTGGAAATCATGGTATTACAGAATGTGTGCGAAAATTGCGTACGGATTTTGGAAGGAGAAAAGCACCGTCAGCTCCGTATGTTCGTTATCTTGTAAAAAAGTGAAAGAAACTGGCATCCTCATCGATAAAGCAAAGCGTGAAAAGCCAAAAACAGTGCTTATACCCGAGAATATTGCTGCTGTGGCAGAAAGTGTGCGTGAAGCGCCATCAACATTAATTCACCGTCGTTCTCAACAATTGAACATTTCGGAGACATCATTAAGGCGAATTTTGCATAAAGACCTTGGTATGACGCCATACAAAGTCCAATTGGTTCAGGAGTTGAAGCCAAATGACCATCCAATGCGTTTTCGCTTCGCTAAGTGGGTCTGCGGTCGACTTACAGAAGATGCCGATATTGCCAAAAAAATCATCTTTTCAGATGAAGCTCATTTTGATCTTGGCGGGTATGTAAACAAGCAAAATTGTCACATTTGGGGCACAGAAAACCCGCACGCATACATTGAAAAGCCGATGCACCCAAAACGAGTCACTGTTTGGTGCGGATTTTGGTCCAGAGGCATAATTGGGCCATTTTTCTTCGAAAATGAGCAAGGAGTGGCCGTTACAGTCAATGGCGATCGTTATCGGGCCATGTTGAACGAATTTTTTGGTTTCAACAGGACGGCGCTACGTGCCACACAGCCGAAGCTACACTCGATGTTTTGCGCCCTGTTTTTGAAGATCGCATTATCAGCCGCAGAGCTGATGTCGTTCGGCCACCTCCGAGCTGCGATTTGACACCGTTGGACTATTATTTGTGGGGTGCCCTTAAAGATAATTGTTACGCCGACAAGCCAGATACAATTAACGCTTTAAAGGACAATATTCGTGAAGCCATTGGTGAAATACAGCTGCACACAATCGATAATGTGCTTAAAAATTGGACCGATCGTGTAGGCTACTGCATGGCCAGCCGAGGCAGCCATTTGAATGAAATTATTTTCCATTATTAACCGGAAGGATTGTGCTTTCAAATAAAAAAAGAAATTTGAGAAAATATTCAGCAGTTTTTTTTTATAGCATTTTCAAAAAAAAAAAAGTTATTTGGCTGACCCTTTAGTACTAATAATATTGTGATAGTAATTATCCTTAGATTTATGAATTAATGAATAAAGAAAAGAAAAATTATAGAATTCGGTGTAAAAAATAAACATAAATTGAAGTAAGAATAATCCCACAATGCACCACACTGTGTTGGATCACAAATCTAGCTGGACAAAATGAAAAAATAAAAGTTTAGCAACATGACTTCTGATCATTTGCTTAGCTTCTCAGGTGACTTTAATTCATTTTTTTTTTTTTTTAGCACCGATTAGGAAAAATTAAGCGTAAAAGTCAGTTGTTGTCAACAGGTGCATTCACATAACAGAGAAAAGTGTTATTTTTGTATATCTTTGGTTTATGATTAAAAAGGCTACAATGATTTTATTGTTACAATTTTTTTTTATTATTATTAAACTACAGTCAAACTTCTATAACTCGAATAATTATGGCACGACCATTCCATAACTCGAATTTTTAGGGAAAACCCCCGATTATGCTTGGTTATTTTTGCTTCTGTTTCAATCTGTTTCGGGGAAATCCCGAAAATGATTGTTTTAATTCTTTTGTGTCAGTCGCGCATAATCAATGCTAAGCCAATGTAAGTTTATTAGCTATGGCGTCAAAACGTGTGTTAAAATGTTTATCACTAGAAGAAAAATTCAAACTTATCAAAGAAATTGAAAGTGGACTAAAAAAAAAAGGATGCAGCTAAGAAATTTGGTATCCCAGCGAGTACGGTTTCCACAATCTTAAAAAATACAGCATCAATAATCACGTCATTTGAATCGAGAACTTTTTCTGGATGCAGCAAAAGGGCGGAAATACCAATGTTTCAAAATGTCGACAAGGCTGTCCTGGATTGGTTTACAGCAGCTAGAAACCGAAACATTCCCATATCTGGAGGAATATTGAAGGATGAAGCGATGGAGTTTGCGAAGCGATTTAGCGACGATAATTTTAAGGCAAGCACAGGTTGGCTTGATAAATGAAACAGAGGTATTCAGCAAAACTTCTTACTGGCGAAATTTTTAATGACAAAATCTTTAATGCGTTTTATTTAAGGCATGGTGTGAGCCATAAAAAGGCGTGTGGTGAATGTAATGATGTTCGCGATGAGGACTGCGATAAATGGAAAACTGACGTTTTGCCGTTTCTCATCGAAAAATATAATGACCGGGATATTTTTAACGCTGATGAAACAGGATTATTTTTTTAAATGCCTGCCAGACAAAACATTGACTTTCAAGAACGAGCAATGCCATGGAGGCAAAAATGGCAAACAACGGGTTACATTAATGTTGGATGGTTCAGAGAAACTAAAAATTCTTTTGTTTGGAAAAAGTAATAAACCTCGATGCTTTCGTGTCGTTTAATGGTTACCCGTCGAATATAAAGCAAACTCCAAGGCGTGGATGACTGGACAACTTTTTGAAGAATGGCTTCTAAGGTTAGATAAGTTGTTTTTACGCGCAGGGTGAAAAATCGTATTGTTTGTTGATAATTGTCCGGCACATCCAAAAGCTTAAAAAGTCAAACTGAAGTGTATTGAGTTGGCATTTTTCCCACCGTATATGACTTCCAAATTGCAACCGCTTGATCAAGGAGTAAATCAAAATTTAAAGTGCAACTTTCGCAGAAGAATCGTTAAAGAAGCTCTGGAACGTTAAGAGGCAAACCAAAAACAGGACATTTCACTTATAAATTGCATTACTCATGTAACTTACGCTTGGGATATTGACGTCAAAAATCAAAGGATTGCGAACTGTTTCAAAAAAGCCGGATTCGGTCAATGTTCCACCTGGGACGAAGAGGACGACATTCCATTAATTTTCTTAAATAGCATTGATGAAAAACGAAGCTTGATGGAAGATGATTACGAAACATGGTTAAGAGTAAATAAAATAACATCCAATGCTACCCTTCAGGATTATATTGATGTGGACAGTGAGGTTTCCACATCACAGTTTCCGACAGATAACGACATTATTGAGTATAGTTGAACCGATTTTAAGCGCAACAGAAAGTAATGAAGAGCGTTGCGTTCGGTGGAAGGAATTATTCATCATCCTTCCAAGAACGATGTAGAAAAAGCCTTCAAAACGTTGAATGTATATTTACAAACGAGTGACACTACCACTGATGACCACTATAAGGCTTTGAGCACACTTGAATCTCTTTTTGTTGAAAATAACAAGAAAAAAGGGAAATTTTCAGTCACTAATTTCTGATTTCTTTATTACTCTGTAACTTGTGAAAAGTTTTCGTATTTTAAAATAAATATACAAGTATACACAATTGCAGTTTAATTTAACAACCATACAAAAATATAATTTCTGTAAGTCGAAGTCTCTATAAGTCGAACTTTTACCTTGGATAGTGTTGATTCGAGTAAGGGTCTGTATATTGAAAGGTAAAATATATTAATTTTTATTTAATTATTTCCATTAGAAGTATTTAAAAAAAAAAATTCGTGAGAGGGTCAAAAAGTGGTCAAGTAGAGTTAAAGTTAATTATTCCGCCGCAAGACGACATTTAAATTGACCTGTGAAGTGTTCACTTTGAGGTAAATAAAAAACATCTTGCGCGTTTTAACGACCGCCACACATTTTTTTTTCACTTTTTCAGTATGACCTCCACTATATCTCGTAAGGAAATTTTTGAAGCATGGGAAAAGCTTTCAAAATACATCGAAAAGACGTCGTATTTGCATTAATAATGGAAAGATATGGTCTTAAAGACATATCAGATGAAGTTAAATCTTATTAATTATTGTTTGCTTTAAGCTTAGCAAAAAATGGGTAAAAAGTGGAAGGCATCGCAACCGTTTTTTGACATCAAATGCAGTTTGACTTGATGAACCTTATGTTTTGCCTGAAAGCGTACAACCTAAAAAAATCTTGAGAAAGCTGGAAGAAAACCAAAATCAAAAAAAAAAAGGAAGGTTCAAAGTCTTTTAGATTCAACTCACCCTCAAGAAATAGTTAAGGCTAGTGAGATAGTATTTAGAAAAATAGGAAAGCGAGATTCAGCCAAGGTTTTGAAAGATGTGTCGGAAGCTTCGTCCAGTAAGGGTACGGAATTAGAAAAAAAAATCCTAAAAGATATATTTCTGAGTGTGTACCTTCAATGGGCTTTTCTCCTGATGAAGCATTATCAATAATGGTTGATACTTATATCTCGAAACATCAATATGATGTTATTCGGCAAAAAGTGAACGAAAGATGCAAGGATCTTTTTCCATCCTACACTAACGTACAAAAAGCAAAAAAGCATGCTTGTAGACATGCCAACGTAACAAACAGGTAATACCAATGATGGTAATACTGCTAGGCGGTTCTTTCGAGCAGCTGAAATCAGCTCAGAAATCACAGGTGTAAATAGAGAATTGATTGAAAGAGTTCACATTATTTTGGAAGCTTTATGAAGTGGCTTTCCAATAAACGTAGATGCTTTGAATCGTTCATAATTGCAACAAGAAATGAATGCCCTTGGTATATAATGCCCGTTAGCGACCATAGGAAAAGATATTGTAAGGTCTTGCATTCTTCATATAGGGCAACTCTCAGAAGAAGCTCAAGAAGCTAGAAATAAGGACACGAGAAAAGTAAGTGAGTTTTTCACTAGAAAAACGCCTAGAATAGACTCAAATACAGATCTTTTTAATCGTCTTTTAATTTGTTGTTGTTAACATGTTGATGCTCTTGAGCAACAGGAACGATTTTACGACGATTACCCGTTTTACGACGGGTATGAAAGTGAATGACTTAAAGATACTGTGCAATGGTGGGAATGGGGGAACAATTGCCGCATTGAGAAGTATTCCAATTTAATTTGTTTGAAGTTAGTTGAATTTCTAAATGTCTTCATGCGAAAAGGTAGAGAATTACACGGTCTGCTTGCATGAACATAAAATAGTCGGGATGAGTTTAAGTATTTTAACGGAGGTACATTAAATCCAACGTTTCTTTAGGATCTGGTAAAAGATAGCTTATGATGCCGATAATGCGGGGTCTTATATTTCACTATATTACACAAAAATATACAATTACGTGCATAGAGCTTCAAAGAACACTATTCGTAAGATGCGATATTCGGTCATACCTTCTTAAGCCATACACGTTACTCACAGCATCATTAAATTCGATTTGGAGTTTGTAGTTGATGAAGAATCTAGATTGCTGTAGACTACTTCAGCATAGGTGATAATAGTAGCGATCAAAGTTTTTATGAGCTTGCAACGAATTAGAACCGGAGTGAAACTTTCGAACACAGGCATAAATGCGACCGATAACTGAGTTTATGTGGTCATAACACGATAAATTATGATTATGGTTATGTATCCGAGGTTATTTACTTTATTAGCAAAAGTAAGACTTGGGCGCACTGCAAAAGGTTATGCTCTAATGAGCGGTGGGCAATTTGTATTATTTGCGATTTTGTGGGATAAATAAAAAGACCATTAGCTAAAGACCATTCATAAATTACCGAAATGTTATAATTCAGGATTTCTGTGAGCTCGTTAATATTTTCCACAGGACTTGATAAACACAATTGAACATCGTTTGCATATAAGTACGTGGTAACATGTTTGCATACAGATGATAAATCATTTAGAAACATGCAGAACAAAATTGAACCGAGAATGGAACCCTATGGTTCATCCTGTGGAACGTGTTTTAGCGACGAGAAGCGATCTCCGAGTACAACTTAATGCTGACTTTTATTAAGAAAATAACGAAGTAGCTTCAGTGCCTGTGAAGTGAAATGGAAGTATTTTTTCATTTTCCAAATAGGGAGATCATGGTTTACCGTATCGAATGCGTTTGAGAAGTTCAGTAAGCATAGATGGGTAACATATCACTTATCGAAATGTTGTCTTATACCGCCCATAATATTTACCATAGCTGTAGAGCAGCTATGACAAGCTCTTAATCCTGATTGGAGAGGATAAAGTAAGGACTGACAATGTGATTTGTTTTGCTATTAACTTCTCAAGGACCTAAGATAGCCATGGAAGTATACTGGTTGGTCTGTAGTCATCCGCAGAGGTTGTCTTACGCTTTTTAGGAACATACTATGTATCACTTTGGCCTTCCAACTTTGGGGAAAAATTGACGACATAAAGAAGATGACCTATGACATAAGGCAGACATTCTAATGGAACGAAATGGTACACCATCCTCGCCAATAGCATTAGACTTAATAGAAGCGATTACTTGCGAGACTTCTAACTCATGCACTGTGCTAGCCTGGTTGCGTTCAGGAAGATTCAAATGCACTGCGTGTGTAGTATACGAGAGAAAGCTTTAAGTTAATTTTTTTTTTTCTGGCTATTTTACAAGCATCACTACCATTTCCAGCAGTTCCAATTTGACGAAGATAACGCCAGAGTGTTTAGGGTGGTACCCTTGTACTCAGTTTTGAATTATAATATTGTCGTTTAGAATCACGGACAAAACGAGCATTCCTTTACTTCGACCACCGCGGCGTTTAAAACGCTCTCTGTTTGAACGTCAAACAGAGAGCGGTCAAAAATAATTGATTTTAGTTTCAAAAAAATGTCAAGCAGTTCGGATGAAGATTATTATTATTTGCCATGCTACGTTCTCGAAAAAGAAAAAGAATTTGGGTTCACGACATTAATAAAAAAAGAAATGATGTCGGAGAATACCACCGGTTGTGCCTAGAATTAGAATTAGATGAAGCCCGCTTCTTTTCGTATTTCCGTATGTCACAAAATGCTTTTTAAATCTTCATGATTTGCTTCGCCCTAAAATTGAAAAAAAAAATTAATAAACTGGAGGAAACCCATTTCAACTAGAGAAAGACTAGCAATTTGTTTAAGGTAAGATATATTTTAAATTAAAAACTTTGAAATACAAGCTATAAAAATGCTTTCAGATATTCAGTTGATTAACATGTCATGTTTCGAAATTTATATTAGATGTCGGAGATACAACTTGAATAAATCTGTCTGTCTTGTCTTGTTGTTCCGATGCAATCGATATTCTGAACATCTAGGAGACATAGTGTTTTGAGAGTCCGAGCTTACATCGGAATATGTTGATGCGTTTATCGGCTGAACTTGGTCCTCTATCTATGCCTAAGCTCAGTATATGCAAACAATTTTGCCAACTCTACTTTGAGGCTTATTTTATTTCTTTCCGAAAACTTTTTAAATGTTTCAGCGTAGCTTTGGAAGAGATGATCGACTGCATCAAATTGAGATAATCTATGATTTTTTCCACATCATCCGGATCATGACGTTTTTTCCGCTTTGCTCTAAGTGTAAGCACTGGCGATGAAGGCAATGTTGATGTAAACGCTGTAGGTTGCGTCGATACTTGTGAAATCCCTGCTGATGACAATGGTGGTGTAGGCGAGAGAGTTGAAACTATTGTATGAAAAGGTCTTGGGTCTAATGTTGCTGACACATAAGAAGAAGATGCACGTGGAGCTTAAGTTGTAGCTGATTATACCAATGCCATTTGTGTTTCATCGTAGATTGTCCTGTGCTGCCTTTTAATTACTTTTTATGTCGGACATAGTTATCCCTCAATTTTTTCCATTTTGTTTTTAAAGTTGAAGCTGAAAATAAAAACCCAAACTTTTTTTAAATTTATTTTTTCAGATACTTAGCAACTGGTGACTCCTATCAGACTATAGCATTTTCCTTAAGAATTGGACGTTCAACGGTAGGAAGCATTGTGAAGCAAGTCTGCAGAGAAATTTGGAATACTTTTCTTCGCAGGAAACATGGAAAGCTTCAGAAATAGGCTTTAGACAGTTGTGGAATTTTCCCAATTGCGTGGGAAGTATTGATGGCAAACATGTTGCCGTAAAATGCCCTCCCAATAGTGGATCAAATTACTTCTGCTACAAGAATTTTTCCATTGTGTTACTGGCTGTTGTTAATCCTTTTTATAAATTTATTGTGTAGATATTGGAAGCTATGGACGCCAAAATGATAATGGGATATTTGAGAACTCCAATTTTTTTTAAAGAATATTTAGACGGCAAAACACTTTTGCCCTCAAAGTCACTACCAGGAACCAATAATCCGGTGCCTCACGTTCTTATAGGTGACAAAGGGTTTGGTTTACAAACCTATTTGATGCGACCTTTTCCCAAAACAATAGCCGTGATAGACGAGAGAAATAAAACTTTTAATAAAAGACTCTGCGGGGCGCGACGTGTCGTCGAAAATACGTTTGGAATATTGGCACAAAAGTGGAGGATATTTTTCAGACCAATCGAAAGTGAAGTGGAAACAGCAGTACACGTAGTGGAGGCGGCATGTGCTCTCCATAATTATATAAAAACAAAATAGGGAACTGTTACCATAAGCGAAATTGAAAATCAAAAGTGCTTAGTGAGTGAGTGCTTAGTAAAGTCGTGTTTTTTTTTTTGCTGCTAACTTTTGATTGTGTATCTTGTGGCATTTGCTTCGTTAAAGTGCATGAAAACTGTGCTAATATTAATAAAAATGCATTAGAATTAATTAAAATAAATTCTAATTCTAATCTGTGCTGGAAATGTGAAAATTGCTCAAATAGTCCGATATCATTGTGCTCTCAAAAGATCAATGATCTCTTTAATTCACTAAATGAGCTTAGATCTGAGTTTGAACAATTTAAAAACACTAAAAGAGTAAATGCAATCATTACACCGCGAACAAAAAGTGATGCTAAAGCCGAACCGCAAATTGTAACACGCTCAAGGCTTAAGCATAAAGTGATTGAACATCTTCGCCCCTCCTCGTCTAGAAATAGAATCATTTACTCTCCTTCTCCTCGTTTGAGTCCAAATAACGCTACAAAAAGTTCTGATCTATGCTCTTCGCGAAAAGTACAATCCGTAAAGCAATGTACTAATATTAGTGCTGCTCCTGTTATTGAGTGTGTTTCTCCTCTCCCAGCTGATGCGAATTCAGCTTCTCCAAAGGAATATGTTGACACTCTCTCTGTAAACACTGGAGATGTATCGAAATCGAAAAATGTTGCTGTTTCGTATGCTAATGTTGCTGCTGCACCCGCTTGAAAGCGTCCCTGCTATTACTGCTGTACTTGCTGAGGAATTAAACTCTGAAGTTATTCCGCCTAAAAATGCGATTACCAAATCGAAATTCAACAAACTTCCTGAGGTCATCTTGGGAACGAATGACGCAATTTCGGATCTGCATGTTGTGCCCAAATTGAAGTGGTATCATATCTCGAGCTTCCACCCTGATACTACCGCAGAAAATATAATTTCGTATGTATCATCGAAACTTGACGCCAAACCTGATATGTTTTCGTGTTTTAAATTAATTAAGATCAACGAAACCATTGATTCACTTAAGTTAATAAATTTTAAAATTGGAGTTCCTAGTCATTACGCGAGTTCAATCTTTGATGGAAACTTTTCGCCAAGCGGGGTGAAGATTCGCTCTTTCGTGCGAAGTCAAAAAAACTAAACCCTGTTAAAGATAATAAGATGGTTGGCCTTCAGCAACCTTTATCACAATGCCAGTGGATGCAGAACGAAGACTATGGACCTGCTTCTGGCTGCAAGTCACAACGATTATGACGTAATCGTCATTACGGAAACTTGGTTTTATCCCGGAATTTTGTCTGCTGAAATTTTTGATAGCTCATTGTACAATGTTTTTCGCCTAGACCGATGTACTAATGCCGATGAACGTGGTGGAGGTGTGCTTGTAGCTGTTCGCTCAAATTTGTCCTGTAAACAAGTTACACTGCCGATTTTAGATGTTGAGCAAATTTGCATTGCTGTTGAAACTGGACGTACGCGTATTAATTTTATTGGGACCTATATTCCATATGGAAGTAAAATAGAGACTTATGAGAAATGTATAGATAATTTTGAATTTTTATATGACAATTGTAATGAAACTGAAATGATTTGTATTCTTGGTGATTTTAACATTGGTAATGTAAATTGGTCTTGGTCCGATGACGATAAAATGCTTATTCCTAATAACTTAAAAAAAGATTATGAATTAGCTATTATCGACTGCCTGTTTTCTCTTATGAATTCTCAAAATAGAATATTAGATCTTGTATTTACTAATTTTAATGAAGTGAAAACACACGTTTCTGAAGCACCCTTTCCTCTTTTAAATGATTCGATTTATCATAAACAATTGTTAATCGAAATTGAACTTTATGATTATTTAAGTGAAAAATCTAGTTTTTCCCGGTCATTAAATTTCTTGAAGAGTAATTTTACTGGATTGAATTCGTTTTTTAATTCAATTGATTGGGATATGGAATTTCAAAATCTTTGCTTACGTGATATGTACAATATTTTTATTTCCAAAATTAATATTGGTTTCTCCAAGTTTGTTCCATCCTCTTTTAAGAAGAATAATTCTAAGCCCAATACAATAGGAATCTCCTTCACTTAAAAAATCTCAAGAACAAGGCCTATAAGCGTTTTAAACTTACAGGAAATGAATCGGATAAAGCCCTTTTTTGCAAACATACTGTTGAAAATAAGCTTAAACATGATTCAAAATCCTTTTGGTCTTTTATTAACCAAAAGCGATGTTCAAATGGGCTACCAAAACAAATGTTTTACAAAAATTCGATATCGAACAATGTTCAAGATTCAGTTGAACTGTTTGCCAAATTCTTTGAGTCTGTTTTTCGTCCTACTGTTGTACCTACATATGTAGAGCCATTCTCAGAATCCAAAATCGACATTGGTAAATTAAAATTGGATAGGCATGACATTGAATCTGCTTTGAATGACCTCAAAGCTAATCCAAAACCAGGCGCTGATGGTATACCTCCAATAGTGCTTAAAAACTGTTGCATGTCCTTATGTTTGCCGTTGCTCAAAATATTTAACACATCGCTCATCTCAGGTATTTTTCTCGATGATTGGAAGACTTCTTTTTTGGACAGTTTGAACGGTCTCTATTTGCAAAATTAAAAAAAAAATATGTACTTACCATTTTAGCAAGAAGCAATGGCCCCATTCCAGCACGTCGTAGCGCAAATTTGCTACGTGAGAAAATGTACTGAGATGACAGTATTCGCGTCGCGAAAGGTAGATATTTGAGGGAAATGAGGTCAAAACCCATTCGGTTTGTTGGTAAACGTGACGTCATTTCTTCTGTTGCTCCAAAGGCATGCTTGGAAAATCCGAAAACTGTTTATTTGTGAATCCTGTGAGAGTAAACACCAATTTAATTACTTTTTTTGTATACACTACGATAGAAAAAAAGAAGCACACATTTTTTTTATATAACAATATTTATAATTTTATTAATTGTATTCCTTAAATCTGATATATGTATATGTATATGTATAAATTTTCTAAATTATTCTAAGGAAATAAGTTTATAAAAAATAAAACATTACGGCATCAATTTCGACGCACACTGAATGTTTGTTGATATATTTTTGTTTTTTTAGTTGGCTAGGAATTCGTTTGATTTCAATAAAATATTATTGCATTTTTGTTTAAATACTTATAAATTATTTTAAACTAACTTACACCGTCAATTGTTAAAAGTAAAATAAACCAAAAAACTAAACACAAAGTGTAAATTCGTGTGCATGAATTTTTTCTTTTTGCATTCTTAGAAAATAATAAATTATTTTATTGTCCTGAAGGATGTTAATTGTTTTATGATTTTTTGTTTTTTTTTTTTGTTCAAAGGAATGAACTTTGTATTCTTTTGATTATATGTGTTTTAGTGGAATGAAATGTGTTAACAAAGTCTTTGCTCTTGGAAGGAGACATATCTACTTTCCATAACTTGACACCGACTGGGAGTCTGATTTGGAATCATCTGATTGGGAATGGCTCATTTTAGACCGTTTCTTTGCTGCCCATTCCACAATACAGAAACAGGCTGTTCCCACTGTACCGAAAACGACAAGGATCGCCAATTGCGCCTGCAAGCCGAGGTATGGTGAATAGAAGAAGCTAATCGCAGCAGCAACGGACTGAAAAGAAAGCAAAGGTTAAGAATTTGCAAGTTAAATTCAGGATGATTCTGCTTGGTACCTGTGTAAATTTGAACAAAGCAAATGCTCCGACGGAGTTTTTGACGAAAACTCCACCCAACATTGAGTAGATCTGTGTATTGAAGCAGGCATCACCGAAACCAAGAAGAAAAGCACACAGCAAAGCCAGCCATGGCTTTGGTGGATCCAAGTAGGAGACATCGGTTGTGCTACGGAATGGTGCGCTATCGGGCAGGTTCAAGAATATCAAGAAGAACGCAATCAGATGAATGATGTATCCCGAAATTACAATTGGATCTCGTCCAAATCTTGTAGTTTTCGATCCTAGTAGACCAAAGAGTCCGCCACCGAGAACCTCACCAGCTCCAATGCAAATTCCAGCCAATCCAACGATTTCTTTGGGTGTGTCAGATATAGCCGCTGTGAATCCAATCGACGAGCCATAAACACCACTGAAGAACGACAGCTCAAGACCTGAAAAAGTATTAGTTATGTTGACATTTTTGCCAAGGATCTATTTAAATCTGGTAATACCTGAATAGAAGAACGCCAAGCTCAGTAGCAACATGTCTCTCGTCATGAATAGTTCTCCGGCTGATTTCATGGCGTATAGAGCACTGCCGAATCCCGATTGAGGTTCCTGCAGTTCCCTGTCATCTGTAGAGTTGTCCTCGACTGGTCGCAAGGTCGATAAGAAAACAATACCCAATATAGCGACTGCAATAAGCACACCAATAACCAGTTGCCGTGTTTCCGCATCAATGGTTGGCTTATCCTGGAACTGATAGTAGACGAAGAGGTTCCCAAGGAACATACTGCACTGGAGTAAAGCCCAAAAGATTCCCGAATTTCGTGATATATTCGTTTGATCACTGCAACGCGCTAAGAATGTGCCCTGTCCTGTCCAAGTGACGGAGGCGCCAGCTCCTAAGATCGCACTCGCCAAGTAGAGAAGCCAAGTGCTTGGCCACAAGAAGACAACCATGAAGAGGCTGTTTGGAAGCAAAAGAAAACAAATGTTTATGTCATCGTGTAGAAATGGGATTTATGCTTACGTATATGTGAGGGAACCGACTAGCATGGCACATCTTGGGCCGGTGAACGAGAGGAAAGACGGCGCCAACCAGTTACATAACGCAAAGGATGCATATATGATCGCCAGGCTAGTATAGCCATCGCCAGTAAAACTCGAATCTTCTTCTGCAATGCTATCTAGGATTGTTTTCTGCAAATAAAAATTCAAAAACAATTAAAAGAGGGTCTAAAAAAAAGACAAAAGACACAATTGGAAAGAGTATCAAGCTGCATCAGTTTTTGCACCGATGAATGGATCGCTGGATTATGATGCGTTTCCGAGCGAAGATCAGTTCGAAAAATCAGCACACAAATATTCACGACGAAAATGTAATCCTGTAATAACTACTGACCGAATTCGAATTAGAGGAAGTAACTGAATGCGAAGTTCTTGGTGCTATCGGAGCAATATTGACTCATTAGCTTTCGCTTAGTTCGCAGGATTTTATTCGTCGTTGGTATGATAAATTAAAAGTTTTGAATTATTCGAATCCAGGATCCGTTAAAGGTGTAAACGCACCAAATATAATTATTTTTTTAAAATTTGGCCGCAAAGTCAGTGTTGCTGCTCGCAAGTAGCCTTGCTAAATTTTATTATTATTTTCTATTATTGCTCATTATCAATTGAATTATCAATTATTATTATATATAATACTTTAATAATGTTTGCTCAAATGTTATGCTCGCTCAAACGTTTATGTTCGCTCAAAACAAAGTGGTCACTCAAATCCATTTTTTATGTAAACGCACAGAATGAAATGACAACTGGACATGCCCAATTAAAACTATTCGTTAAATTCGTTTCATGTGAACTGTCACTATTGTGCGGCGAAGTTCATGTCATTTCATTCTGAAGAGCGTGCTTGGACCGAGAGGACGAAAAAAAGTAAGTCTTACAAGAAATATGAATTTTGTTAAATATACACATACATACTATATTACAGAATTATAAAACGCATTGCAAAGGAAAACGCAATTGTTTTAATTTATTGCCGCTTGCGCACGCTCAACAGTCAGAATTCGAAAATATTGATTCTTAGTATTTCTTTATTTCAGCAAATCGATTTCGTTGATTTTTGGGCTGGAGCAAATGGATGTAAAGGTGGCCTGGAAAAGCCGTTGTTTTCGAAGATTTCGAATTTCATGAAAACACATTCCTCGTTCTTCCTTCTGAAAGATTTTTTTTCAGTTTTGAGCGTGATAAAAAACATATTCATTTAGAATCGAAACAGTGGATAAAATAATGGCTGTCTTATGCTTGGTTTCAAAAAGAAACGAAATATGGGTGGCATTTTTTCCTTTTGCTTTTTCCGAAAGCGAAAAAGAACAAGACTATCACCTGAAATTGGATGTGATACTTAATCTGGTTCTTACCTTGTTGGTACCTTTTTGTTCCAACTCTTTTTTATGTGATATGATTTTTTTTTATTTAAAGTTCATACCTGCATGCATTGTATGCCTTTGACCCGTTTTCCTGGAAAACCCGACTAAAGCCATGTTGCATATCTGCACCACTGTTGTGCCTCGCAATTCAATGACTTTAACAATCAAAAATTGATTTTGAATATTTTATTTCTACAAAAAACAAAACCATAAACAAAAAACTAGCATTTATAAAGAATAACAATTAAACGAAAAACACAATTCAATTTGTTTGGAAAAAAGAAAATAGAAAAACAAAAACTTATTTATTTATGGAAAGCTTTGAAACAATTTTTGGCATTATTTAAACAAAGTGCAGCGCAGAATTCGATGTAGGAACAATGTGGAAACTTACAACTTGATCGCTTTTCAATAAATACAGGCCAGTGTTATATTTCGTCCTTTCGTATATGGGATTTTCGATACCTTTTCTTTTCCGATCTTGAAGTAAAAGTGATGGAGAGTTTGTTGGTCTTCTTCTGGTATTTTGTATAGCCTCACCAGATCTACACAGAGACTTTGCGAGTTCGATACGAAAATCGAAAAAACTTAATGGGGCTTCATTGTGATGTAAGCTGACTCATTAGTACAAAATCCATAAATTTACTATGTCTATATGTACCACTTTTTAGACCTAAGTTTTATTCGGTAGCGACACATCAAACTGTCAGTTAAATCAAAGCCATCCATATGCTTATTGTACTGATTCACGATGTTCGGACAATCTATCTCCACTTGCTGCGACTTTGATTTGTTAAATCGTGTAACAGTCGTCATTGGGTGGGAGCCAACAAAACTTGTCAGCAAGTTAACAAACTTATTGTCTTTCCAGCAAACCTTACAAATACCAATGTTGTCAATTTGTGTGAAAAATTCGAACGACTTGCCTTGTGGTATATTCTTGAGAACATTTTCACTGGGAAATTTATAACGGAGTATATTCCTTTTTTTGCTAGCTCGAAAACAAGTGGAAGTGTTGAATAAAAGTTGTCGAAGTACAATTTGTGTCCAACATTTTCTTCCACAGATCTAGTCAATCTCATTACCACATGAGCACAAGTTCCCACGTAAGGCTCTGTTGGCAATATTTTATCCATTTCTTCTTTTCCTGTGTAGATCTCGAAATTGTAGATAAATCCTGAGACTCCACTCAATGCAAACAATTTAAATCCCCATTTCTGTGGCTTAGCAGGCATATACTGCTTCATATAGCTACGTGCTTTTGTGGCACATATCTGTTCATCTACCGACAAACACTCGTCGTGTGGAATTGATGGAACATTTTTGGGTAAGGTAGCTTCAGATTGACCTTATTTTATGAAGCCTGTCGCGATTAGGGTGATGACGTGAAGCATGTTACCATTTGCATTAAAATGCAGGAATCTGCGAATCTTTTCTAGCTCGTTAATGGACATCGAGTGCCTGATGGTTTCATTTTCCACAATAGGGGTCCAATATTAGGCACTTGTACTTCTAATGTTATAATACATATTTCCAAAAACTTTTTTACATAAGCGTTTGTCAATGTCACTACGTGGCTTGGATCTTTTTCAAATGAATACATCATTGATTCAAATACCATGCTTCTAAAGAGCTCATCTGTGAAAAAGAAGTTAAAAAATCTAATGGGAGTAGATAGATCTTGAACAGATTTGGGTAACTGATTGTTGCCAGTAAACATTTTTTGATTTTTCCGATCATGACACAGAAAGTTTCGGATGTAGTAACTCAGTGGCTCAAGCCAATTTTCATTTGCTGTATCCTTAGCAATTACATACCGATATCAGGGCGCCGAGTGTGACTGGTTTTCATGGCGAAGCCTGACAGACGAGGACATAAAAATGCGAAGGACTTCAGACCAATAAGTCACACATCCTTTGCCTTTGCTTGAAGACACTTGAACGGATTCTCGCCAGTCACATATGAAGCTTTATAGATGAAACGTGTCTATCAGAATCCCAGCACGCCTACCTTAGAGGTTGATCAACAGAACGATAACTGTTGGAAAATCTCTTTACCATAAAGAATTTACACTAGCAACCTTCGTAGGTATTAAAGCGGTTTTAAATAAAGTACTATACTTACGGAAACAACTTATGCTCATAATCATATCAGTCAATGGATTATCACCATGCTCAGAACCAGAAATATACAGGCCACGTTAGGGAACTGTACTATGATACATCAAAAATAGGCAGCAGAGGAACGCCCCAGGGAGGCGTTATCCCACCTCTTCTCAGGATTATTGTCATGAATAAAATATTTTTACAACTAGATAGGGAAAGGATTAAAGTAGTAGCATATGCGGATGACTTGGTGATTCTTGTGTCTTAGAAATTTGGCAACTGGGCTACAAGTTGTGGCCTATATATTAACCATGGCAAAACGGAAATGATGCTTTTCATTGAGAAAAGTTTAATTCCTAAGCGGTCAACAACTGTCTCTACCACCCAGAACAAAGTACCTCCGAGTCTAACTAGATCCTAAACTCAGCTGGAAGATCAACCGTAATCAACGGGTCAAGAAAGCATGTATAGCTTTCTATACTGTAACAAAACCTTTGGTAAAGGCCTTAGACCTTAAATGGTTCAGTGGATGTACACTGCTGTAGTATGTCCAATCCACACTTACGAACCATTAGATTGGTGGCCGACTCTTCAGAAAAATCACAATATTGCAAAACTCGACTAAGTACAAAGAATGGCATTCATAGGGACTACAGGCGCCCTTAGGACAACTCCTTCGGATGCTATGACAGCTTCATCTGTTGCCTATAGACCTTCACATGCATAACCTAACTAAACATAATGCAATTTGACTCATAGAATCTAAGCAACCTCAAAACCATATGGACACAGCTGTAACCTAGAATCAATACCGAGGGGATTAGCACCAAATCTTATTCTACTCATTCTTATTATGATTTTGAAAAACATGTTGACGTCGTTCTTCCGACAAAAAAGGACTGGGATAATGGGCACATTAATTTCATCCCGGATGTGAGAATCTACACAGACGGTTCAAAGAGGAATTGCGGACTCGGGGCAGGTATCTTTTAGAAGATCTGAATATACATATAGTATGTGTAGCCTTTAGACTACCGAATGACGCCAGTATCTTTCAGGAAGAAGTCTTCAGCAAAAAGGAAGCGTATCATCTAATCAGATCAATTGAACTTACAGGCTCGATACAAATAATAGATATTCTCGTTAATAGCCTCGAAAATAGTTCAAGACTGCCGCGAACAGCTTGCGAGTTTAGCAGAAAGATTCAAGGTTATAATATTTTGTGTCCCCGGACACAGTCACATTCCAGGTAATGAGAGAGCTGATGAACTAGCCAAACAAGGTTCCGCACTCGACAGCTCGCCATGCCGCGGAGGTGCATATACAATTAGGACTATTTGAAGCTAAAATCCTTCCTCCCGTCAAGGCACAACATTCTCATCATCCACAATATCCTTTGAATTTAGTTCTTACTTTTTTCCTAGTTTGTAGTTTAGTTAGTAATATGTTTATAAATAAATGAATAAAATTACTTTCCTGTCTCCCTCCCTTTTCTGTCAAGCGTATCAATCACTGTAAGCATCAATAAAGCTTTATTATTTATGAAGGCCGCTTTAAAAGCAGATTGAATTTGTATTCAAATCTCGTCCGAAGGCAGCACAGACACTTCCGCTCATAGGAACGGAACAATGAAAAATGTGAAGTATGGTTTTAGGCGCGCATAGGAGTGGTGAGAAATGTAAAAGATGTGGGGAAGAAGCGAGGAGCAGTGTGACCATCTTCAGATTGTTTATTATTAGATGCATTTTTTTAAATAAATTCATTTTTCTTACATGCTAGACAAAAAAGCTAAAAGAAGACATAATTATTAAACAGATATCTCACGCTTATGGGAAGAAATGATCTACAAAAACGAAATCTTACCCAAAAAAAGCTTTAAACAAAAAGAGAGGAACATTGGTTTTTATTAACTTCCCATCAGGAAGTTCTTGTAATCGGTTTTGAATTTTTACATTTCTCCACGTTTGGCGGTCCTAGTATTCGGATTCCATTATTTTTAGAAAGATGTCTGTGTGTGTGTACGTACGTACGTACGTACGTTTGTGCGGATTCTTTCGTACATCCTAACTCAAGAACAAATCAAGCTATCGAACCCAAATTGGTTTCATTCGAAGCGTGTGTGCATAGAGATCACCTGAAAAGCTTTTTGTTAAATTTCACAGGGTGGTTTGAATTTTATGACGAAAAAACTGTCAAAAAAAGGGACATTTTCACTTGTTCAATCAAAACCAATTTAGTTTTCCAATAAAAAAAGTTCAAAATTAATTAAATTTATAGTTTACAGCTACCTTATAAGATAAAAAATATGCATAAATATATACACTGCCGTTCATAAGTTTCCGGACAAATTCATATAACATTTTTTTTTTTTTGTTCCATTTTAATGCCAAAAGTTTCATCAATATTATGTTTATTTAGACTAAAACAGTATTTAGTTGAGGCCATTTCATATATTGATGTGCCCCTTTCTCTATTTTCTGATCCAAATTTCCACGGAAGTTCTTTGAAAATTGTTTCAGAAATGTGAATCGTATAAGTCTTTCCCATTTTTTTTTTTTTTTTGAGATGGGAAGTTGATGGTATGGGCAGGCCTATTCGCACCCAAACCAATTTTTTTCATATTTCTTTTCATGATGAATAATATACACAGGGTAAGTCAAGGTCGAAAAATACACGTATTTTTCAGTCAAAAAAGATGCACTTGGTTGCAATGGAATGGAGCATCGAAATTCTTATCACAAGCTCAGACAGTAACAAGGTGTAGTTGCATGGAGCAATTTCTTTCTGATTTGTGGGCAAAAGATTCATTGGTTATTCAATTTGCTTTAATTCGCTCCCTGCGATATGTTTCAGTTAGTTCGACTGAAGACGCCGGAGACGGCTTTGGGAGCTATAACTAAAAGTTTTAGGCTGATGTGAAAAAATCGACTACGAAATACAGGGTTTACCAATAAGGACTTGATAACTTTTGTTTAAATAAAATAAATCGATTGTAAGGTGTGCTGTATAGCTTATGGCACCATCCAGTTGAAACCACATGTCGTCCAAGTCCATATATACCAATTCGGGCCAAAAATAATCGATAATCGTGGCGCGATAACGCTGGCCATTCACATTAACGTGACGATCGTTATCGGCGACGAAAAAATATGTCCCAATAACGCCGCCGGCATGCAAACCGCTTAAACAGTTATTTTTTGTAGATGAAGTGGTGATTCATGAAGCAAATGTGGATTTTCACCCGACCAATAAAGCATATTTTGCATTGAGCCAAAAATGAGACTCATCACAGAAGATGATTTAACAATGAAATTCATCATCTTGGCGCATTTTTTCAAGAGCCCAATCGGAGAACGTACGTCGCTTCAAATTATCCATCGGCTTCTGTTCTTGAGTCAGCTTGAATTGTATGGGTGTAAACCAAGATCCATGCGCAAAATACGGTATAATGTGGTCTGAGCGATGCCCAATTCTTGAGAACGCCGTAGAATTGACTTTTTTGGATCGTTTGCTACGGGCGGCTAAACGGGAGCTATATTTTCTACACTTTGATTAAACTCTTGTCTCACTATCACGGCAACATCACACAAAGAATTTCCGAATTTCGATGGAAATTTTTTATAATTTGCAGACATTGCTCGTTCGTATACTTTTCCATAATGAAAATGTTGAGTGTACTGAATAAATTGACAGTGACAGTTGGATGATTAGTGAAAGGGTGCGTTCAAAAATTTAATTCAAAGCTGTCAAGTCCCCATTTGAAAACATCGATATAAACAAACACTTTCAGGTTCCCGAACGAATAAACTGCAGAAACTCATTGATCAAAATAGTTCAAAATATTAAATGAATTAGTGAATATACAATTAATTTACAAAATGTAACACCCATTTAAACGACTGTTGATAACGCAAAGCATGTACGTAATTGCATGCCTTCCTGCCTCGATTACAATCAATCTCCACTCACAAACAAGCAGTGAGTGATTTTTGTGCAGCGCAAAAATATAAATATTTTGAAATGCACATTCATTTGAAAACGAATTCCGTGTCGAAATGAGCTGCATTTTCGCCAAACTTGGCTGACCTGCTAAGGTTGCTTAGATTCAATTGAAATGCACTAGTTCGAGTGCAGAACACTTTCCAATCAGCATAAAAGATCATTCAAAGTGCACTTCCTCTTGATAGGTACAGGGTGACGCATTAGAAACGTTCATATTCAATTATTGAATAGTTTTTTGCTTACGTTTTTTAAGCTTTGAAAAACTTTCGAAATTTATGATGGAATTAGAATAAAGAACCAAAGTGGTTCAATTTTTAATTTTGAAGGTCCACATTCAATTATTCAGACACAAAGATTATGTCGAAATTTCTTTCATATTCGAAATGCGCCCAGTGCTCCAACAATTTACCAGTTGGTCCAGCGTTTTCAGCAAAAAAAGGTCTGTCTGTGATCATCCGCGTGCTGGAAGATCTCGTACAAGCAAGTATTCAGGAAAACCCCGAAAATTTCATCAGGCGAATTTTGAAGCAACCGAACCTTTTTCCATATAAGATTCAATTGGTTCATGAGTTCAAAACATTTCAGCGAAAATGTAAAAACGCCCAGTATGGTGTGGAATAACCTCAGACAGAATCCTTGGACCATATTTTTGTCGAAAATGACAAACAACTTGCAGTTAATGTGTACTGCTTTCAATACCGGCAATGATTGAACAATTTTTAAGGCCAGACTTTGAGAACAATTCAAAATTGTGGTTCCAACTAGATGGATCCTCAGCTCACACAACTCGTCCAACTATGTCTCTCCTGAGGGAAATTTGTTGTGATCGGATAATATCGCGTTTTTCTGGTTTTAAATGGCCACCGCTTTCGTCCAATTTAAAGGCTTCATTTTTTTTCTGGGCTACCTTAAAACTAAGATGTATGTGAATAAGCCAAGAACGATGCAACAACTTAAGGCCAATATCCGAGAAGAAGTCTAAGAAAACTAATGGAAAATGCTCTGGAATAAACACCAGGTCGAAGCAAACACTGTGCATTATTTGAAAGACATACACTACATTAAAAAATTGCACATACATTTATTTTTTGCACATACATTTATTTTAATTTGCATCACTTAGTACTTAGTATGGTATCCTTTGACATTAATGACATCTTTTAGCCGACTTTCATCGAAGACACAAGTTTTCTGGTGACTTCGGGCGATATCTTGTCCCACTCCTCCAAAATTAGTTCTTTTAAGCGACTTTTGCTTGTGATTTGATGTTCTCGGAGTTTCTTCTCCAAAATGTCCCAGAGATGCTCGATGGGATTTAGGTCTGGGGAATGTGATGGATGGGGTAACACTGATTTAACATTTTATAGCAGCCATTCCTTCACCAGCCTGGATGAATGCTTGTGGTCGTTGTCCTGAACCAATGAAAAGTCGCCATATACAGATATTTTATCTGCACTTGTTCTCAAATTATCGTAGTAAACGTTTTTGTCCATTGTTGTTTCTACAAAAACCAGATTTCCCACGCCATTAGCCCCCATAGCTCCCAATACCATAATAGATCCCCCGCCATGCTTGAGAGTTGGTTTTACATTTTTATTACTTCCAAAGCTGTATTAGCCTTCCGCCAAACAAATCGACGACCTCCAGACCAAAAGACGTTAAATTTGCTTTCATCTACAAATATAACTTTTTCCCAAAAGTCATCAGCTTTCTTAACAAATTCATTTGCGTACGCCAAACGCTTAGCTATATTGGCCTTGGATATGTACGGTTTTTTCCTTGCCACTCTTCCATGGTATTCCTTTGTGTGCAGAAAATTCCGTACGGTTTGCGCGTTAACCGTTACTCCATCATCTTTGGCAAGCTCCGCAGCTATTTTAGGAGCACTGATCTTGGGGTTGATCTTAACTATTCTTCCAATTTTTCGTTCTAAGTAACTGTCGAACACTTTTTTACGACCTCTTCTCGGTGCGATGTCAACGCTCTTATTTTTTAATTTATAATTTTTTATAACGCTTTGGATGGTTGCACGTGGCCTATTCACAATCTCTGATATTTCGGCATAACTCTTTCCTTCACCTTTAAGCTTTACGATCATTTTTTTTATGTCGATTGGAACCTTTTTGTGTGATGCAGACATTTCAGCACAAACTAACCGAATTTAAGAAACGCTGATCTTTTTACACACCAAAGGACTGCTACTAAAAGATTAGATTATCCTGATCGTAAAGGCGCACAACAAAATTGTACCGTTTTGTGCTGATAATTTACTGTTACCATACTATACTATGCCACGTATGTGGAATTTTTTGGTGTATGTGAATTTTTTTGAAATACTTTTTCTGTGTAAAAGTGTTCTATGGTTTGTTTAATATCTTCTATATGTTAATAATAATCGGCAAAAAATACCAAACAAAAGGCAGGTATGAGCCATTTGTTCCAACTTATCAAATATTTAAAATTGAACTTAATTTAATGCGGTGTATGTGCAATTTTTTGATGTAGTGTATTTCCAAACTGATTTAAATAAAATCACAAATAAAAATGTTATTAATCAAATAAATCTTAACGTTTTTGCGTGCCACCCTGTACAAGTGGAACTATAGCTCGAAGACTAGTTCAGACTACTTTCAAAATGCACAGAGAAGACATTAAACTAGACTTGTTCTCGGCGTTGTTCAAAAACCATGGCTAGCAGACATTTATTGATTATTTCAGCAAAAAAAACACAAAACAGATCTTGACCGACATCCAAGTGATCCCCCTAATCAGAAGGTTTGACCATGTTCGAAAAAAATAAAGATTTGATTAATCACAACCTATTTGCAACTGCGAGATAAGACGCATAACATACGCAGTTCACAATAAACTCACAGGTTTGCAAACGAAAAGCGGCTTAAGGCGGAATTCTTCAAGGACAGATATCGATTGAGATTGCGCCGAAATCGGCTGTAAATAATTACAAGGCTAAGGATTTTCTAAAAAAAACTCAAGTATACGAAGGCGTCAATGCAAAAGATAATGTCGTTGTTTATTATTCCGTCGAGTAGATGGATAGGTCAGTGAACTGACTATGATCTAGAAAATTACGCGTTGGCGTCGTTTGATTATCACGTTTTTTTTTTGTTTCAACATTCATGTGGTTACTTCTTTTGTTTTATTCAAACAATATATCGCCCGAGGGTTAAATATTTATCGAAAACTCGGACTTTCAGAGCTCAAATTTCTTATAACTCGGCTGAAATTCTTAAAAATATCGGGAATGTTTTTGTATGGAGAGGTTTCAGATCATCTGTCTTCTTTGGGAGGACGAAAACTAGTTCGACGACTTGATCGACGATCGTTTGACTTACAATAGCTCTGCAGAAAGATGTCAAAGTGTGATGTGACGACATATGATGTTTTGACATCTCCAATATTTGAATATTGACTCGATCAGAGAAAGCCGAATTTGACCTGGTGTTTGCTCTTTGGAGATTTGAATATTGGAAAATAAAAGCTTCGGTCTTTCGACAAGGGTGAACTTATTTATAGTTTACTCAAATAGAGGTTGGTACTCCCGGCCAGTTATTCCCGTTACTCAATCTGATTTTAGGATTTTATGTTTAGGGACGTTTTTAAATCCTCCGGTTTCCGATTTAAGCAATCGTACGTGGAAACTTTCAAAAAGTGTGATGAGTACAAAGTGACAAAATAACGCCTCGACCAATCTTCATCATCTTCAGGCAGTACAATCTCCGAAAAACGAAAAAATTTGAATCTTCAGCACGATGAACATCTTCGTGAGGCTAAAAAAGCATACAACCGTAAAAGAAGCGATAAACAGTCGGCTATGTTGAATTCAAATGAGAGAGTTCTAGTTTTTGATTAACAAAAAGTTCTTTCAACACCTCACCTATCAACTAACATCGCATAGTACAAAAGACTGGCATCAACATACAATTTGACAGTGAGAGAGTGTTCGAGCGAATGAGAAACCCACTGTTTAAAATCGCATCCTGCGTCTTATGACACTCCTTTACGAAGTTTCTCATGTCAAAACGTATGCGGACACTTGTGGCGGATAAAATCTTAATGCATTCGTGGCTGTCATGTTCAGCTATGCTATCAAAACGAAAGTCGTCCAACAGAAGTTACTCTTGCTAGATCATACTCGACGAGGAAGCTCCTTTCCGACGCCTCGACTTGAGGAGAATGAAACGTGGGTGATGTTAGAGGAATTACTATGGATCGTCTAGATTTGTATGGTCGGGAAATCTTTTTGTACGTTTTGTGAACTCCATGATCTCACCGATCTCTATTTCCTTGAGGAAAGCAAGATCCGGTATCTGTGTTGACCGCAGTGTTTTGTATCGCAGTCCCGTTGTTGCTGGAGTTTAGAGCCTATTACGATACCTTGAAAAATTGTACGAATGATTCCAGATGTTTTGAAATTTCGATCGTTGGGTTTGGGCAATAAGTCTTGCCCCCAATTTAGACGAAAGGAGAACGCAGCATCATACGATGTAAGATGATGCTGAGGGCCTAACTTTACCCCAGTATGAGCGTCTTGATTTTTCGCAAATGGCGGGGTTTGGACCTACAGTTAATTGCCGACTCCGAAGCTTTTCTTTGACAGTTTGTTGGTTTACATCGGAGTGATTGTCAGTCACTCGCGAGAGGTGGAGCCGTGGAAAATGGCAGATGTTCTTACCAGGATTTGAGCTCGGATCTCCAAGCTCAGGAGCAGACACACACACTTACCACTAAGTCACGGCACCCACTTTAAGGACGAAGAGTATCCCAATTATTCCAGATATGCAGCTTATTGGATTTGCAAACTATATTGGCATTTTTGCTCATACCCAAATTGCCATAAATGAAGCTTTCCCGATGATTGAAGAAGAGTAAAAACTACGAACTCTACGAGCTGTACAAAACTATGGATCTAGCCTGGAACGCAAAAAATTCTTCGACTGCTCCGTTAAGCGAGGATAACAATTATCAAGAGTGCCTTGAAACTGCACGAGAAAAAGGAACACTGAACCTCTGTCGTGGCACGGATTGAGAAGGTTGAAAGCACATATGAGAAAAAGTTCATATCCAATTTAGTAAATTAGAGACAGAGGAAGTTGTCGTTCGTACGGTCAACATTCTTCTGTGAGTGAGTTTGGATTTTCAGAATGCCCGGAATGGAACACTGGGTGTTCTAACTTAAAGCTAGAAGGTGTTTTATTTACTCTTTTGGACAGTTCCCCTGGGTCCGACTGAGTGCGATGACTACTTTCGGCCAGGCATTTTATATTTTCGCTACTTGAGACACATCCTTTTGGGAATAGGAAACAGAGTAAGGAGACAGGGCCTTCTTTACTGTGGATTAGCATCAGCAAATGATTTTGAACATAAAGACCTCTGGCGTGATGAATTAGCTGATGCTCTTACCAGCTTTACAGGACGTTCTTTCTCAACCCACAATCATGGGATTACTGACATTTAGTAGATCACATAACAGGTTTCAGTTCATTAAAAAATCATATAAAAATTATCGGTATCTTGAAAAGGATGAAACTAGTTAATAATGATTTTTTCAATGTTTGATTAACTTTATAAAGGGTTTTATCAACAGGGACGCTACAAAAGTAGAGCGACAGGGACAGCAAACGACGCCATATTTCTTGCCGCTCTTTTAACATTTCTCTTCAGTAAGGTTTGCCATTTCATGATGGAAAGATATACGAGCCAACAACGAATCGAAATTATTAAAGTTTACTACCGAAATTCGGAGTCAGTGGCCTCAACGTTAATCGAAAAATCATCTTCAGCGATGAGGCTCATTTCTGGCTGAATGGCTCCGTCAATAAATAAAATATGCGGTATTGGTCAGGCAGCAATCCACACGTAGTCCATGATTCATCATTGCATCCCGAAAAAATTACGGTTTGGTGTGGTTTGTGGGCCGGCGGCGTCACTGGGCCGTACTTCTTCCGTGATGATCAAGACCAGCACGTTACTGTGAATGTGGATCGCTACCGTTCAATGATAACCGAATATTTTTGGCCCCAATTGGATGATATGGACTTGGAGAAAATGTGGTTCCAACACGACAGCGCCACAAGCCACACAGCAAATGTCACAATCAATGTATTGGAAACCAAGTTTGAAGAACGTGTTAGCTCGCGAAATGGTCCAGTCGCTTGACCGCCTCGGTCGTGCGATTTGACGCCGTTAGACTATTTCCTGTGGGGCTACGTCAAGTCTATGGTCCATGCCAACAAGCCAGCGACGATTCATGAACTTCGTACGAATATCGAACGTGAAATTGCAGCAGTATCGGCCGATTTATTCTTGAAAACCGTCGAAAATTGGGTTCAGCGTCTGGACTTCTGCAAGCGTGCCCGTGGTGGCCATGCAAAAGAAATCGAAATCCATACATAATGGCATCGAACGTACTTTCACAGGAATAAAGAATTTCCTTGATATAAAAAAAAAAACCTTTTGTAGTGCTCTTATTGAAAAACCCGATAGAAAAATCTTTCAAAATCCTATGAGGATAAAGCTCTAGATTGATCTCGACCTCTCCATTCTCCTTCGCGTTTAGTAAATTGGTGTTATAATCGACAAGTAGACTACAGCGTTTGGCCAGCGTTGTTCGCAAAAAATGAGCCTATAATATATTTTCAATAAAAGCTTCGACAGTTCATTATGCAGCCCTTAAAATATTGAGTACGTTTAATGACTTTTCGTCAGTTACAACTTACTTAAACAATAACAGAAATTGTCTTGGAATGTACATTCTTTTATTTTCGTAATAAAATTTAAGCCGTGATTTTTATGAGAAACCTGGGGAAGACAAGGCAATTAAACTTCTATTAATGTCTTTTCAAAAAGTGAGATCTCAATTCTTAGTCTTAAAAAATATTGATTAAATTTGTAGCCGATCATAATCACAGGAGTTAAAATGACAGCTTGCATTGTCTCGTTTTATTTCTTATGAAATACCGATAAAGTAAGTCTCCTAGTTTGGATTCCTCGTGAAGCAAACGATATTCTTATCATGAGTTGACTTATTTTTCAAATAACATCCACTTGAATGGCAATGATAAAAGTCCAAAGACACTCGTTAGACTGACATGATTATTTTTTTCTATTTTGAAATTTCAGATTGTCTCACCCTGCAACCTGCTGTTTTATAAAAACAATGTTGACAAAAAGCAAACAATAGTTTTATCACGATCAATTTTGTGTGTCATCAACTCCTGTCAGAATGTGATAAGGATTCTGTATGCTTGGAATGCAACCTGCTTGCCTTTTTATTTAAAAAAAAATCAGGGCAAATTAAAACGAATCAACTTTATTTGGTTCATAGAAATATTAAGTCATAAAAATTAAAAGATTTGATGCATGAAAATTAATTGATTCATTTATGGCAACAGCAATAAAAGCACTTAATTGCTTTAGATTTTTAGATAACTTATAATTGGTCGTGACAAACGCCACACTCTGTAGGCCATTATGTTAAAAAGTTGGCATCATCTATCATTGTGTAGCTAAAACCTTTAGAAACGACTCAAGCTTAAGTAAAAAAGATTGGATGTCGGAATGGACGAATGCTTTACTAACTTCGGATTGGAAGCTATTAAAAAGTTCAATCGACTGTCGAAACAAATCCTCTTTTTCAGAGCTAGAGCCTTGCAACAGTCTTTGCAGCAACATGGAAGTGGAGATTTTTGACACTGCTACGTTGCCTATTGAACGTTTTCAATGCCGTAAGAAGCATCTGAAAGCTAACGTAACAAGATCGCAGGCAAATTATAAGTCAAAAACGAGCGCCAGGGTGTGGTCATTACCCAAAAATTATTCTTCCTCACGAGCATCAATACAAAACAATCATTCACTCGTAGACGTAGACCACGTATTCTTGACCAGTCAATATTGAATTCAGGATTCACTGATAGATGCGGAAGTCGTCTCTGCCATTACATACGTTATTGACTTCGACTCAATAGAGCCTGGGCCAACTTCAAGTATTAAGTAAACCAACACTTCGAACTTGCGGAATTGCGTTGCGTCAAAACCCAACAACTCCCATAAACGAAGGTGACATGAAAATCCTGGCCAAGAAACAAATGAATTTCATGTCGATACTCACTTCCTATTTATCAACTTCATAGCATTCATAGCACTGAGATATACAAAGCGAGTACGGCGACGACCAAATACGTGTTCCGGGAGAAACTGATACGTTTAAGTCGTAAAACGTTCGAAAAAACGGGATGGACTCTGCTCCGACCTATTGCTGACTTGCACCAGATTCCGGCAAGGAGACGTGCTCTTTTGTGATTTCCTCAAGCTTAATCTTGAACAGATATTGCGACTGACAGGTTTCACCATCGAGAGGAATATGTCTTTCAACTCAAAACAAAACAAATGCTGTAAACAATAAATCGCTTGGTCGAAGCCAGCGAGCGGAACCGAATTTCGGGATATTTCCTTTGGATATTTGTATGTTCCCTTCTGCGAGCAGAGCGAATGGAGGAGTAGGTAAGAAAGTTAAATCGCGAAGTCTATGAACAGTACAAGATGTTTGATCCAGTTTGGAAGGTGAAATTCCGCATGTGAAACAATGCTCTAGCTAAGAGTGTCTTTGAATCCCGACTACCAGATTTGCAAACCTCTGGCTCCAGTAGTGGATGTCATTATAATCCAAAGTCAAATGTGCCAAACTAATTAGGAAAAAAAACATCCTCCACTGTACCGATAGATCCAATAGTTCCGAATGCCACCAAGCAAGTTACCGGCAATTTGACGAAAAGGAAATGGATACCGGTTATGTTCCTTCCAGGCGATTAACAATACTAACGTTGAACCTTTAAAACATCTTCACATCTTACACGAGGGGTGGCTGAAAAGTTTTGAGCCAAAGTACCTTCAAATGTCTTTATAGTATCGCCCTTCACATTACTTATTATTTTACAATGACGAACGCGCTTTATCTGGGCTACTTCGACATATTCGAGGCTCAGGCCGATAAAGATATCACATCTCCGAAGCGTGCAACTTATATCGGTTTAAGCTGGCCCGGGCCTCCAGGTTTGTGGTTGTGCTGTCGGGGCAGACACCAGACCCGGATTATAATTGAGCTCCTCATTTAAGATCACAACTCGAAACGTCCAGTTACTACGATTTGAGAGTATGCACCTGAAACGTGCGTACGCTGCGCACTCCTTGTGCTGTTCAAAAACTTGAAGTAAGAAGGAATTTTTAACACCCATCAGGAAGTTCTTGTGCTAATCTACTACCTTCCAAAAATAGCACAACGAACAGGACCTATGACAAATCACTGTGGTCAAAAGTGCATCAAGTGGTTTCCACAAAAAAGAAGAGACAAACTGGCGAAATGAGTCCTTTTTTTGCAGGACAATGCCACCGTGCACACTGCGCAAGATGAAAGTTGCAAGGCGTGCAAAATTGAATGTGAAGAAATCAATCACTCAACGTTTTTTCAAATTTCATGAAAGACCTTCGCAGACAAAAATTTCGAGTGACGAAGAAATTGCGGCGGCGGCGGACGAACTTTTTGAAGGCAAAGTTGGCGAATATTTTGACACTGGGTTAAAAGCCATTTATCGCGAATATGAGAAGTGCATTGAAGTAGAAGGAGGCTTAAAAATTTTCAACCCCTTGTAGATCATTTATTTTATGATTGAGGGCCTGAAAAGAGATAGATACACAGATAGACAGATGGTGTCCAGTGTCATGCTCGTTTCTTAAAGTCACCATTACAAGAGTTCGAAATTTATCGAATTCGAAAAGTTCATAAGGAACATTATCATTTAAAAGGTTATCATTTGCCCAAAGCAGCTTCAACACTTCGGTATTTCTTTTAACTTATTTCTTGTTGCCATTGATTTCTTCTTAATTGAACTTTTCACAGACTTGTATTAACAAAGTTTACGATTCTGAGTTTTGAGCCTTTAAAACGCATGGGTGGCACAGTTGATTAAGTGCCTGCTAATCATTTTGTTTTTTTTTTTTTTAAACGCATTTTTATTATTTCAATTCATTATTTCCTTACTTGCTAGACAAAAACGCTTAAATCTAGCTTAATTAACTTAAATAATGTATACACTAACTTACTGGCCCTCTTCGGGCGCTCTAAGCTAATCCTAACAAATTAAAAATAATGTCTTTCGACTTTAATTTAAGATACTATTTAAAAATTAAGAAAAATATAGATTTTTGAACAAAAAAAAACTTAATGTCATGACTTTTTATTTATGTTTTCTAAAATTATACTTAATATCTAATAACTAAAATAAAATCTAAGCTACAAACTAATCTAAAATCTTAACCTATCTTAAATTAACACTACAAATACCTAACAATAATATTATAACTACTTTAACTACCTTAAACATATATAAGCCGGCCAAGGCTGACAGGACATGCTATCAAACTGCCTTTAGGGCACTCAAGAGTACTAAAAGTCGACAGAGTTCTAGTCTTCGTTCAACCACCAAAACTGTTTATGTTGCCTTTCGACATCCGCTCTGTCGCGGTCTGAAACCGCCCTACTAAACCTGAGGGTCTCCGGTGAGCTACTTGCGACGTCTTGTTCGTAGTTGACTCGCCCGTCCACAGCTTTTCGACCAACGTGGAAGATTAACGGTACCGCTAATCTGTCCTGGAGCAGACCTTTTCTATCTAAATAGAGAAACGCTTCAGGGGGAATAAGGCCGTTAAGGCGCACAGTCTCGTGGTGCATATCATTGGGGTAAAAAGCCCCGGAGATCAAGTTGTTGTTCGAAGTCATTGCTCTTGCAATGTGACTTCGAATAAGCTTTATCAAATAGTTATCCACTCTGATCAGGTTGGCCCCGTTGTACAGGACCTCATTACTATAGAATTTTTTGTACTCAGACTCTGGAGTTCTATATAAATGGAGACAAGCCCTAAGACATCGTCTCTCGAAAGCCCAAATCTTTTCCATTAAGCTTGTTCCGACGTTGAACCAGACGGGACATCCATAGGCAAGGACAGGCCGAATGAGGGCCGTGTAGCAGATCACCTTTACCTTGGCATCGAGTTGACTGCTGTGAAACAGTCTCTTTGTCAAGGCAAAGGCCGCTTTGGCTCTGGCCAGAGCAGTATCTATATGTTTGTTAAAATATAGATACTGATCTAGCCAGATCCCAAGGTATCTCACAACACTTCGATTCGCCAGTGGCTGCCCGTTTTGCCCAACGATGGAGAACATTCGCCACTTCTTTTTAGTATTTGAAGAGGCCCTAGACAACGGAGTCCTGAACAGAATGGTCTCGCACTTTTGGAAGTTGATCTTCAACTTCCAATCGTCGCAATATTCCTGAATCTTTTCGAAGTCACACTGCAAAAGCCTGCTAATCATTTGGAGCAATTGATGGGTTCCCAAGTTCGAGTCCAAGATTAAGTATGTAAGTAGTGGCTGTAACGGCTTGATCCACTCGACCACCGTGTCGTCAAAATTTTGGTTTATGGAGATAATCGTTCAATGATCAACAGGATGACGAAACAAAGAAAAACATTGTAGTATATAAAGTAATTTCGAGTAAAATACTGTGAATTAAACGAATGCAAATAAGCCAATATTAAACTCTCCGTCCCGAACAATCTTTAAATTCTTCTTATAATCCTCCTACTCGCTCGGTGCTAACCGATGTTAAGGGTATTCATAATCCCATGAGATCAAAAACATTAGAAAAAAAATAAAATTTGTTTTTTGATACAACGAACCACATTAAAAACGCCAAATTATAACATCATGAATTGAAAAACATTCATGTTATTTATTTATAGCGCTCAAATAATTAGTTATTTATTTATTTTTTCTACAAATAATGTTTGTTGTGTGGCTTTAAATATACCTCAAAAAACTTCCACGTAAATGTCAAAAAAAAAAAGAAATACTCAAGTAAGTCTAACCGGCTTTAGAATCAACAAAGTTCGTTTTACGAAACGCAAACCAGTTCCACGACTTCACTTGACAAACAATATTAAAAAACACCATTCGAGTTGGAGTTTTATTTTGACGCAGTTTCGTTTTAAAGTCAAGGTCATACGGATTGGATAGCTTGGAATGTTAGATCTGAGTGATTCATCCGTAATTCTACACGTGGCGCTTCACTGACTACACTTATTCGTAAGCATTCATACCACTGAACCTTTATAGACCTCATTCAGCCAAGCGTATTGTATCTTTACGGATTTACTTTTAATTGCCAATCCCATTCGCATTCAATTCCCGTTTAACAAGCACCGGTTTTTCGCACAAGGCCACTAAAAGAACCACTCCTCGATTGGACTGACTTAATTCGAAAGGCATTAAAGTGAAATGAAAACACTCGAAGCAGTGCTTGAATCGGTCTGTGGCCAAATGAGTACAGCAAGACCACAAAAGCCGCTAACTTGTTGGTGAACGGTGAATGGAATTCGATTCCAAAAAAAGAAAAGGTTTTCAGCGCAAACAGTCGATTGAGATGCCAACGAACCCAAAGGGCATCCAACACTGGTGATGTTGTTCTGTGCGTCGCAAAAAGAGATTGATTACATGTTGAGTAGAATTAATGACTAACGATGACACGGTATGGTGAGGCGGCCTTAAAGACGACACTTTACTACTTACAGTAGGTCTCGAAAAAACGTATCCACAAAGGCATTATTTAAAAAAAAAAGTGAGCCAGACTCGCTCAAAGAAGGTTCCGTACAAATTTGCTGGTTGTACGCGATGCTTAAAATAACAATTTTGTGATGTAGGTACAAATATACGGTTTTCGGATTTTTGACTTTAATTGTTCTACTAGACATTGCATCTGGCCGTGTCTTTTGACCTCTTCGATTTAGAAGCTTGATTTTTGTACAGATTTTAGGGACCGCAGACATTAGTTGTTGGCATTACTTTCAACTTGATAACTGCACGCGAAACGTGACAGAAATACATAAGGACAACGAAATGATCCAATGAGGGTTCCGTTTTTTTTTCTTTAAGTACGGAACCTTAAAAATTTCTTATTGTTGTTGATCACTGGGCTCTTCTTTCCATTCAATCATTTTAGCAAGAACTTCAGCCGACTAGTTATCGCACAAATGTCGCATATTCTCTTTATTCTCATAGACCCGTAACTTCAGAAAACACCTAAGAAATAAGTCGAGTTTGGTCGAATCAGGCGGTCCATTACATCCATCCATCCATCCATTACAGACCTGTTGGAATCATAAGACCTCCGATATAAATAAATAAATTTGCGGCATTAAATGATCATGGTTCGGTATCGCTCATTAGTCACATTAACCATGTTGCACACGCATCATCGAAAAAAGAGGACCGTTTATGGACGTACTATGCTGCAACTTTGAGTGGTCGTAATGCATCTTCGTGAACGCTACGTGGATTTTGTGTTCCAAAATGCCAAGTTCTGTTTGTTGTCGCATACGTGCTCATATAAATGGGGCTCGTCGCTCATGATAAACTTCGACTCTACGCCGTTGAGGTTAAGGAGAGCATCAGCAAAGTTTACACGCGATTGACTGTCTGCAGGCATTAGCTGATGGACTGCAACTTTGTAATAGAACAATAACATCATGATTTCCAGTGTAGCACGTCTTCTGGTCGTCATTTTCGACTTTTCCTCTCTTCTCTTTGTAACATACTATGAGACCTTCTTCGAGGCGAACAGCTTAGCGCCTTAGGCGGGAAATCTTTGTCGCATCCTCATCCTTGCTGAACAAGGGCAAAGGAAGTCTTCTAGACGTCCTCATTTTATGAGATAGCCACTTATTCTAGTGATATGTTCGGTAAATCATTTATAACTCTTTTAAGGGTAGTTAGGGGACTCCCATTTTCCTTACGTGGTTATTTTCCCTACTCCTTGCCTGGCTCTCAGCTAAAAAAGCTTCATGTCGAACCTTCTTGTTTCGAAACCCAAGTTAGAGTGGCTGACTTTGTTAAAGGTAACTACTTTGTCTAGCTTGTGATGGGGGGTTTGTGATTGCTCTTATCTTCACCAGACTGACAGTTCTAATTCGAATGAGCTTCTCTATTTTCCGTCGCTTATCTATGCATGACGATGATTTCTGTCAGAAACACAGTGATGATAGGTTTTGTGATACATGAACTCCGATTCTGAAAGAATATTAAAGCCTTCGATGTTTATACTGATTCCACCGAAATTTCTTGGCGTGTCATCAGTCGTCCAAAAACGTCTTTATTGTGAAAATTGTTTTAAGGTAAATTGTTCGTCATTAAAGGACTTTTAAACATATCAGTACCACTAAACGTAACTAAGAGCCTATATGTGTTCTAGATGAAGTGAAGTGTTCAGTCACTCGTCGGTGATGGCTTCGCAATGCGAGCTTCATCAATGACCTCTCCACAGTTTTCAACAAATGCCTTGTGCCACCAGTGAGATTAGCGTTCTGGCAAGTAATCATCAACCATGACCGCGACTCGCATGGGAGTCGCAAGCGAGTTATATGAAAATAATTGTATACGCACTAGGGAAGTTCGCAGACAGCTGCGCGACCGCGCAATCGTAAGCTGTCTCCTCCTAAACCGATCCCAATCGTTCAAAATGCACTGCAACGTACCTGTATTCGCTTCACTGGGAAGCTACGAAGAGCTTTTAACAATCTTTTCCACGTCTTCTCGGTTTGGATACACCCTCATTGGACCTATCGTCGAGGGGTTCGACATTTTAGTTAATCATTTTTGAAAGTGCGTATCGATAAATGTTTCAAGTGTCGCAGTCAAAGTTGCTATGGAATTGGACATTCTGTGTTCTTGGCTTTGGTTTTTTAATTGATAGTGCACATGTTGGACCAGAATTTTTGTCAGAATTTCCTCTAGCTAGTCTGAATAATTCCTTAAGTTAACATTTACAGTCCACCTTCCAGAATTCACAAAAAACAAGATTCAACCAATCTAAGAGAAAAATAAAAAAAATCAAAACACATGACTGAAATCTAGAAAGCAAACTTTGAAAAAAACTGATAGGGACCCACTGTTGCTGAAAATAAGCACAGACGATATGAGGAAGACAAGAAAGGATCCTTTCAACCATGCAACTCTGTAGTGCAAACAAAGCATGCATAGGCTACAAGTTATTTTTTTCCGTGTTAAAAAAAATTAATGGCAAAACACATGTGTCGGTGATCACAAATTTAGAAGCCGACGACGATTCACTTAAACCTCCCTAACGTCTTCATGTATCTTCAACTGCAGGAAAATACAACGTCCTCCGAGTCTTAATCGTGGAAAACACACGACCTACTCTAAACTAACCTGGCCTTATCAAAAGTTTAGTTCAAATTAATTGTTTTGCGCGATTCGATTCGCATCCAAAATATTGTTTTTCTTTATTGTGAGGAACGAATCCCCGAATAAAGATAACTTAAAACGCCCCCTATTAGTGCCACTTCCGAATTGTTGCTATACCACAGTCCTCCCTCCAATTTCATTCATAATCCAACTTCATCCAATGGCTTCTGTGCGATTATTCTGATACAATACGTCAATCAAATGCAGATACACTCCTAAGTCAAATAAGTCCCAATCAATCCGATTGTAGTCGTAAATTGACAATCAATTCATGCGTTATCTGAAGCCTTTTTTTATCTAACTGAAGAGGAAAATTAATCGAAAACATTCCTCCGTATGCGACGCAGGGTGCATCTGAAGTGCATTGTTTGTGTGCCTCTTGGGTCACTAACCCCAAACCCGTTTCGAGTTTAAGCCACTGAGTTGTTTGCTTTTCATAGAAATAACGAGAAAGACGCAGGAACTCCATTCCAATGGACATTCATCGGCGACATCATACCACTCAACCAACTCCGTAAATAATTGGACCATAAAGCGAACCATACTGGAGGACATCCATATCCGAAAGAGGCTTATCTTTACTTTGTAACACAAGAGGTAAACATTCGGTTTTATGACAAGCATTCGTCATTGATAACAACCAATCTAAAATATCCTTATCGGAACTAACCGTTGAGCTAATTGATTTTGACAAGCGTAAAAGTATTATTCGGAAAATGAGTGAATTCTTATCACGTGAGGTGATTCCAATCGCAGTCGATGGGTTTTGAATGAAATTGTATTTGATGAATTATCAAGATTTAAAAACCATTTGAAGTCTTGAAGTGTCGGCATTTAATTGAGGTCAATTGGGTTTAATTAGAACATGGACGCGCATGATTAAGATTTCAGATACGTTTTTCTTCGTGAAGATATGAGCTGGATTTTATCCAGTATCACCCATCACAATGTTTGACATTTTAAATAGAGATCGACCGAGGTAATGGAATTACTATTCACCGGAAGCACAAGGCTAGGAGGGGATCACGTGTTCAGGTTTTTCCAGCAATAAAAATACTAGGCTAGATAAATTTAGGGACGTTGATATGGGAAGGACAATGCTTTGATATTAAATAAGCTCGTTTCGGTCATAAAATATTTTACTGCATTGATTGATGGAATCAACCATCATTGAGCATAGAGTTGCTTGTTACGTGATTAAAATAAACCTTACAGATCAGGTTGTCATATTTCGACCATATCCCAGCGATGAGGATTCTAAAGTCGTTATTTAAAACCCTGCAATAGCTTTTTCAACAGGATAAAATTTTCAGTACATGTCCTCGACCGTTTGAATCGATAGTGCCCCCTAAAAAGAGCACCATGAGTCGGTTGTTGCAACGAGTAAAAAAATATTAAGGATGTAAAATCAGAACGAACTTCCACGACTTGCGACTCACCACACTAAACTCAGAGAACTCATTTCTTAGATTCTAGTTCCAGACTACAACTTCTTTTCTAATCGAAGGTTTTAGTTGTCGCCAAAACCTTGACTTATGAAATGAAAACAAGCATATTCATTCGGAAAACTTTGCGGATCTCAAAAAGTAAGATCTTCCAGTTAACTTACGAATAGCTCACTGGTAAAAAAAACAACGACCAACTGATTCGCTCATTGAAGGTTCCGTCTCAAGAATTTGGTACTAATTCCAAGCTGATGCCTTCACACGTTCCTGAGAAAAAGTGTAGTGACAGATAGACGGACAACAAAGTGATCCTGTAATGGTTCCGTTTTTCCTTTTTTAAGGTCGGAAACTTAAAAATCTTAATTTGGCGAATAGTGCAGGCCAGCGTAAACAGCTAAAAAAGAGACATACAAAACTGCGTTGTAGAAAGGGACGAGAGTTAGAAGCGAGGTCTACAAGCAAAATCGGCTTTTCCTAAGAAAAGGAGAGTGCGCCAGCGACAAGAGGTAGTATAATAGGAAAGATGTTCGTAAAGAAGAAGAAAGACCAATCCTAAATTGTGTATCAGCAAGTGGAAAAAAGATCTTAGCATGGAATAAGCGAGTTATAAATCGAGACTGAAGAGACTTGTTGATCTTCCCGAGAGGAGAAAGAGAAGAAAAACGAAAACACAGATACTTGATGGAAACATTCGGGGAATCTGCTCATACATCCGCTGCACGCTGGTCCAGGGAGTTAAGCTGTGAAGAACACCAAAAAGGACGTCCATCCACGTCGCTCTCTCGTTGGAAGTTCGAAGAATGACCAACGGGCATGTTGCTTAGGTTACAGGGATCCCGTATGGCAGTGTTCAAAGAATACTTTCCAACGAATTACATATGAAGAAGGTCTCTGGATGAGACCTGGAAGCGAACATGTCCACCGACACCGAAGAAATTTAAAGTGTCGAGTTCGGCAGGGAAGAAAAAGGAATTGTTAGGGTGGAGAATATTTGGAAAAGTGAGCCAGTAGATCATGCTCTAACTACGCAGACCAAAATATTTGGAAAAAAAATACGTGGCAAACTGCGAGCCGAATTGGGAGAATCAGGAGACCGCGCACCGGTTCACAAAGCTGCAGTTGCGATGGCTTTAAGAGGTTGAATACCCGCCCAATTTGCTAGATCAAGCTTGCACCTTCGGAGCAGTTAATTCGATAATGGTAGCATAGTGAAGGCCGCTGTTGAGGCCTTTTGGGAGAGTAAAGACAAAGAATATTTTGCTAGAGGGTATCCTGGGTTTTGAAAAATATTTACTGAGTATATAAGCTTGTTAGTAGACTATTTTGGATCAGTCCTCGTAATCATATACTTACACTTAAGAAATAAAATTGTGATCCAAAAATGTCACCTATACTTTTGTGGGGAAACCACAAGCTTTACACTTAATCCAAATCGGCTTCAAAAAGTCAAAAAGAAAAGAAGAAAACAAAAACTGAAATGGTATCGCCATTCACAATTTTGGTGTCTTTCATGCCAAAAACTTGTTAGATGCTAATTAGATGTATAAAGCAAAATCAAAAAGTACCACGACGGCATAAGTCAACCGAAACTCATTAGCATTTCGAAAATAGCAAAACAAAGCAGTTAAATTCCTTTTGAAAGCATGTCCAATGTTAAACCTTTTTATTTGGATATTGACATTGTGCAAAAGACCTCACCGGGGAACTAACAAATCTCGACCATGATGCAACCTCATCTGTGCTGGGCAGAAAAGAAAAACAACAACAAAAAAAAACAAAACTTAAACGCAAAGCACACGAGTGAAAGTAAACTTTGTTTCACTTTGGCGCGGTTTACATAATTGGATTATTGAACTGCAAAATAAAAAAAAAATTACCAAAAGAAAGTTTTGTTTTTTTCGCAAAATTGGCGGAGAAATGAACACCTACCTCGATGTTGCCCATCGTCTGAAACGATGTGAACACGAACATGAAACCGAATCCCAGAATCAAGACGTTCATCAATTTTACATCCATGATGATTTTTGTTTTTTTTTATTTATTTACTTAAATTTATTTTCTATTGTGTGATTGCACTTCGCGAACAAAATAAGTTTTATTTATTCAAAACGAGAATCGCGGATGTACACAAGTGCTGGGTGCACCACCTCCGTCGTAGACACACTCGCACAGATTTGTCACGTTAATTCAATTAAATTGATATGAATAAATAATCACCACTTCCGCGCAGGGGTTCAGGCTTAAATCTAAAATTCTTATCACAACTTTCTTAATGGGAAGACCGTATAGAAAAATTTAAGGAAAGGTGGTTGGTTGCATCCAGGTGGACAGAAGACAGAACGCCAAGTGCACACGTCACGACAGTATAATTCAATGAAACTGGAAACGAAAACAAAAACGAAGAAGCTGTTTGGTTGTGGCTGGACTTTGTAGGCGTTTTCTGTGGGGCGCGCTGTGCCAGAAAACAACAACAATCCTTTTGATAACGAAGAGTGGGGAAATGTGTAGCAGCAGCTGAACGAATGAGTTGAGACAGTTAAGAAATGTCAAAATTAAGTGCAGTGTGATGTGTGTCGGTAGGGCAGTTTTTTTTAGACGGTTGTTTTTATATGGTTAAAGAGTCTCACTTAATTTAAATAAATATACTTACAGCCTTTACAGAAAATATTCGTTGAATTGTAATGTAAAGAAGTTCATTCACGATTTTCAATTTGATTGTAAACTGATTTGAAACTTGGCCACACAATACATTGATTGAATTACACCGAGAATTACAGTGTTGGCCAAAATATAAGGAACTGCAACAATCTCCATCTTTCTTTGCATTGGGAAAAATTTCAGAAATAAATTTCAAAAATCATGTTTATCTTTTCCTTTGAATATTTAAATGGATGAAGAAAAAGGAAATATTTTTCATAACAATTTAACTGGTTGAAATAAAAGCAACTTTGAACTAATTCAAAATATTGCGTGAATTACATACCGTTATGCTAACATTTTGAAGCAAATCCTTTGTTTTTTATTACTTCAGCGCATGTTCCTGGACTGTATAAAATTGTTTATAATGTTATTTGGAATCTATTTCCAAGCAAATTTATTTTATTTAGGGGCACCATCTTTAGTTTTGCAATTATTGCTTGAAGTTCGGCGACCTACAAACTTGCATAGATTTTCTATAAGGTTGAGATATGTCTTAACCATATTGGAAGTGTGCTTCCTTTCGTTGTCCTGCTGAAATGTCCATTTGAAGACAACTGCTCCTCAGCGTGTGAAAACATTACTTTTTCCAAAATGTTGCACCATCTATTTTATGAATCGGTCCAGGTCTGTGCCCAGAAAAACTTCACCTTAGTGTTTTAAAGTGGTTTTGGTCTTACATAGATAAGGCGCCCCTTTCGAACACGACGGAAACTATCCGATCACTTTAAATTTAATTTGGACTTGTCCAAAAAAAGCACGGGCTTCAAGGTGGTCAAGTTGAAGGGATCATGAGCAAAAAAATCTAGCTAGCTTAATATTTGAGGAAATAAAAGGGTTTTTGATAACTGTGAAATATTGAAGTCTACCATTAACAGCTCATCTCCAGACCGTTCTCCCGCTGACATCCATGTCGATTTGGATCTTAATTTCTCGCAAAAATCATCAGAATTTATTCACATTGGGTTATTTTCCTTGGTCCTTGCGACCTTGATAAGCCGTTTTCACTGACTCACTGGACTTGTTAAATTTTGTTAATTGGCAAAAAACTGACTTTGAAATAGAATTATTTTCCTATAACAATATCACACTTTCACTTCGTTAGTGAAATTTTATTTCGGCCATTTTCGAAAAGTTAACCTACAAAAATTATTTGTTTACCACTGTCGCAACACAACACATGAAAATATCCAATTGCATTTGTTTGCAAGCACTTGTGCTATTTATAAATTTATAAACAGTAGATTCTAGGTAACGATTAATTTTCAATCCAGAAGAAAAATAGGTACAGCAATCATCAGATGAAAAATTTTGAAAAATAATTAAACATGATATTGTTTAATTGTTTTTAATTAACACTAAGGTGGAGGTTATTTGCAGTTGCTTTAGTTTTGGCCAACACTGTACATGCAAACGATCTGACATTTAAGTAAAAGTATCAACTGCAAGTTTTTTTATAATGGCCCCGTTCCAGCATGCCTTTGCTAAACTGGTATACTGCTCCGCTACGGGGAAATTCCTCTGGAACGCATTTGGAGCAACAGAAAATATGACGTCACGTTTACCAGCAAGTCAAATGGGGTTTGACAGCTTTCCTTGCGTAGCGAAGAAATCTTTGCTAAATTTCCCTCAAATATCCCTTAAATTTCCTCGTAGCGACTCGCTACCCTGCGCTACCTTTTGCTACGCGAAGAACTGTCATCTCAGTACATTTTTCGCGTAGCGGATCTGCGCTACGGTGTGCTGGAACGGGGCCAATGTGACAGGTATTCAAACGATTTGCGCCCACACAGTATTCAGTTGAAAGAATTGCAAATCAAATTCAAAAATTTAAAATCTTTTGATTTTTCCTAAACCAACTCGTCAACTGTCAAACTGATCATTTGACAAACCCATTTGCCCGATGGAAAAAAAAACAGAAGGATACAAATATATATAATAGAAGCTGAATCAATTTTAAACTCATGAAAATGTGTACATATGTATATCTATATCCAACTGACTGTCAACTTCGTGTTCATAATTGGCATGGATCCCTTTCTTCTTATATGCTTCATGATATTAGGGTACTTTCTTTACTTTGGTAAAGATTTTAACACTTTCCATGTCATATCCACCTGAGTCGTTGTACCCCTTTTATTTCGTACTATCCGTATACCTAAAGAGCAAAGATAGTTTCTCGCTGAAACTTCTTCCATGAACCACATTAACGAAGAGGCCAACCAGAGCTAACCATTATTCGATTATTTCGCTGGCACAAATAAACAATGGTTGCACTTGTGATGTTATTTTAATTTATTGCGGATCTTATGAAGAGGGTAGAGTGAAAAATTGTCTCTAAGTTGAGCATGTCTCTTTTAACCACATAAGTGAGCTTATTTAACTACTTCCTACTTATTGATTCTACTTATTAATTGGATTATAATTTTTTTTTTAATTTTTCATTCAAATTTTGATTGTGAACTTTTGCAACTTTGGCAATGGTCACGATTTGCTTTAATCTGTGATGTTAACTTAAAAGCCACAGCAAAAGGCATCTGGCTAGAAAATTGATCATTCTGGATTTACAAGATTAAAATAACAGAACGGTGAACTGACTCCACATACAATAAAATCTCTGTCTTGCTACAAAAGCTTTAAATAAAGTATTTACCAGATGTTTTTGTCCCAAGATTCATTTGGCAATTCCATGAAATGTTCGCAAAAATCATGGAAATATGTCCGATCGTATCAGCGATCCTAGGGCCTACTCGGGCGTTGACCTCAAGCTTCAATATTAACGATCAAATGCACATGGCTACTTTTCTTGTCAATCAATGTGTGCACATTTTTTCTACTCTATATGTCAGATCGAGAGCGACCGAATGCGGCATTGCGATATGGTATGATTTTGTATTTGTATTTGTATTTATTGAATTAAAAGTTGCTTTTCACATTAAGATAAATCTTATAATCTAGCGAAAGCCTTAAAAATTAGTTTTACAAATTGTTTATACTATCATAAGAATAAAAGCAAAAGAAAAATAAGAAAAGAGTTTTAAAGAGTTTAAGAATATTGAAATTCGGTTCAGAATTTAATTTAAATATAATGTTTTAAAGAGAAAAGAATAAAGTTGTACTAACTAGTTTTATTTTTGTTCGTTACCTATTATACTATCTGGCCAAGTACCTCATAAGCAAAAACCTAAAACGTTTATTGTTTCTGACTCCTCTCAGTTCACGGGGGAGGGAGTTCCAAAGGCGAGTAGCATGAACGAAGAACTGTCGCTCGGAATTTAGACATGAATATGTAGGTGGAACCAAGGCGAAAGTCCTTTGTGACCGAGGAAAAACTAATCTGTTATAGAGATAATCAGGTTGATGTGTCTGTATGATATCGTGCAAACATGTTAAGGCTCGAAGTGCTAGTAAGTTATCGAACGTACAGCCAACAATGCGTTTGGAAAAAACCGACACGTGATCGTAGCGACGGAGGCCATATATATAACGAGCGATGTTATTATATGCAGCATTAAGCTTCCTTTTACTTTTATACAGTCAACTTTTCCATAGATCTCGCACCCATACAGTAAATTTGGCAGAAGGAGTGTTTTCGCCAGCATTGTCCTTACAGCTGTAGGAGTAAACACCTGAGTTGACCAGAGCAATCGGAGACTTCCATAGACCTTGCCAATAGCCGCGTTGATATGGTTAGTCCAGGTTAGGGAGCTGTTAAAAATTAAACCAAGATTTCTTGCAGTATCCACAAAGGGGACAATTTCTCGCCCAAGCTTTATTGGTGGCAGTGTAGTCAAGTCCTGTGTCTGCAAATAACGAGAGCTTTCGATTTTACTGGGTTCAGATACAGAAAGTTTCGTTGAGCCCAGAGACGGATATTTTCCAACTCATCGTTTATCTGCGTAGTGACTTCGACTAAGCAGTTAACGTTACCACTCAGAGTTAACTGGACATCATCGGCATACATGTGTATAAGACACCGTTGGACAATTTTAGGCAGATCATTAATATATAATGAAAAAAGGACAGGTCCAAGAATTGATCCTTGAGGGACTCTACTTGATACCTTGAGAAAACTTGAATGCTTGCTGTTGACCACAACACATTGCTGCCTATCCACTAAATATGAATACATCAGCTTTGCAGATTCTCTTGAGAAATGGTACATGTTCTGGAGTTTTCGGCACAGAAGAACATGGTTGACGGTGTCAAATGCTTTCGAAAAGTCTAGGAGGATTAAAAATGTAACATACTTTTTATCCATGAACTTTCTAATATCATCAACTACTGACAACAATGCTGTTTTGCAGCTGTGTTTGGGACGGAAGCCGGACTGATAACTGCTAAGCAGCTTGTTCGTGGACAAATGGGCTTGGACTTGCTTTAACAGCACCTTTTCAAACACCTTGCTCACCTTTCCTCCTACATAAATTGCAAATCACAATGTGGCGCTCGCGCTGTCGTGTATTTGAAAGACTTTCACCCAACTTACGAGAAACTCTGTTAAACGCATGACCTCAAAAGTAACTCCATGACGGTCGAGCGTTGAGAGGTTAGGAATATGACCGAATAATGTTCTATACCCTCATGGGCACAATTTCGCAGTAATAGTAAGAGTAGAAATGTTCACTTTTTAGTTAATTGGTAAGATTAGGAAACAAATATCATGTGGATTTTTGTTCTAATTTTTCAAAACAGAAGGAATCTGTCAATTTACAAGCTTTAGAGCCTTTTAAAATTAATTTTAAGCAAAAAAACATTTTCTGCAGACAAGTGAAAATAAATGAACTCTTTTCCCATCCAAAAAAAAATATCAGCTGGTAGTGAGCTGTCGAAAGCGCCACCAAAGTAGAGAGTTGCTCTACTTCGCCGTTCAGATCGGACTTACGATAGGTCACATTGAGTGTTACCACATAAGATCTAATTGTTCTACTCAATTTGTAAAAACGCGAAAGCGAGAGCGTTGCATTGTGTTTCTACTTAAACCTTTAAAGCAAAACGGGTTCCAATTTCCTAGGTCGCTGAACATACAAAGGCTTCTTTAACCTCAATACAATTTGATTAGTTGTACGAACAAAAACAACGATTGAAGTTTTGGATCTTCTCGATCTTTAGTCATCACTAATAAAGACTGCATATTTTTCAGAAAATAATGACAAAATATTTTCAAGGATATACAAATATTAGTTCTCCCCCAAAGCATGCAATATACCAGAATAAAAAGAAAACTCTTTATTACTCCTCAGTAACATACCTGTACGTTTGTCATTGAAACGACTGAATACGTCGAAACGGCTGAATATGATGGCTACGTGACGCGTGTACCGTTGACATGTTTTCAATTCCGAAGCAGCTGCAGCAAAAATACTTTTGATGGCCACCCAAATGCCAATTCTGACATTTCGCTTCGCAAATGGCGGACGTCTTTGTGTGTTTTCGTTCCCTGTTAAGTTAGACTGAATCAAATAAAACTTTTACTCGGATTTTTGTTTTTTTTTTTGGCTCAAATCATATAAACATAAGTTTTAAGTGTTTCAAGAAATTGAGTGGAATATTTAAAATAAGAATTCACAACTTATTTTTATTGTTTCTCTTCTTCGCTCTGAGTGTCGTGTACGTGTGTGTCGTTAATTGTCGCGTATCATGTCAGCTACCCGCCTCAATGCAGCAGAAAAGGATTTAGAAAAATTTATAAAATTTTTAGCCCTTAAATCCACGCAAGTTGTAGTGCAATCGCGGCTCGGTGAAAAAATCCAAACCCAATGCAATCCCCTCGCAACTGGTAACGACTGGTTCAATATTGTGATACAAGACCATCCGGACGTGTATTCGGAAACGAAAAAAGCTCTAAATCTAGCACCAGGCGAAACAATTCTCACGCGCTTGCCTCTTTGTGTAGAAATTTCATTGAAAACAGTCGAAGGGGATCAGATGATCCTGGAAGTTTGGTCATTGGATCTACAAACGCCAACGGAGGGAAAAAACGAACAAATACTAAGAGCTGCCCACGCAATTTACAATCGTATGGGCATTCTGTTGAAATCGCTGATTTCACTTACTCGTGCTACGCCTGCATACAAATTATCACGTCGCCAGTGTCCAGATTCGTACAGCATCTATTATAGGGTGTACGTGGACAAGCCACAAGTGCATATGCTCGGTGAGGGCTATAAAAACGTTCGCGTCGGACAATTGAACACTATTGTCGGCAGTCTAACCATGTCGGTTGCATATCGCACCAAAATGACCATATCCCCGACCACTCAGCATTCAGACACAGCCATCATGCTGAAGAGCGATCATTTCCTGAAGGACCAAAGTCCCAAACACATCCGCTATCATCACATCAAGAAGGCAAATGAAAAGAAAGTCATCGACATTGATAAGCCACTGAGGCCCGGAGCCTTTGTTGACATCACAAAAATTAAGCAGTACACAGAAGATGACTTCATCTTGCCAGAGACGCCGCCTTTCGATTGGCTAGTGAAGAAGGCTCGTGCCGAAAGTATCGGTTCCTCGCACGAAGATGGAACACAATCGCCACTTGGCACCTCCAACAACAATAACAATGTGAACTTCAAGAACAACTACGAACGACAGTCGCCCATTAAGAGTCTACTTGTTCCTGCACCAGTGGATCCAAATCAAAGCAGAAAGTATTCAAGAACATCGCTTCAAACGGACGATGATAATCTACTGAAGGGCCTTAATTTCCCATTTGCCAATCCCACGTCGCATGTCAACGATTTGGCGAACTTTTATCGCGATTGTTACCATGCTCCGCCATTGCATTCCTGCGAGCTAAATTCTGCAGCAGCGACAAAAACCGCATCTGAGGGAATAGCCGCAGATCCAGTTGACGATCTGTCAAGGCAACTGGAACAGTTCGAGACCTCACTTGAAGACTTTGAGAATCTCGTCTCGCAGCTGGGCTGCTCAACGACGTCCAGCAGCAGCACAAAGAGCAACTAAAAGGCGCTCTGTGCCAAGTTAGTTAGTTGTATCATCACAGGAGAGAGTCGCTGATAGCTGATATTTAAGATTCACTAAAACAAACCAAGTCGCTTCTAAATATTTTTTGACTATACATATTTATATATATCTAGATAGGAATATATAACTCATTTCATTTTTGTACAATCATCGTTCGTAGTAAGTTTACTGAATTGTTACTCAATCAGAGGGCAGACGACTAGCCTGCCTCTCTTTCGGTCTTGTTATTCATTACATTTAAATATATATACTATATAAACAGATATATAATTTTTATTGTGTGTTATTTGATCAGCGTCATCATCATCATCATCAAACTAACGCATAATGTTTACTTAATTATTTTTGTTACTTTAAATTCGAACGAACGAAAAATTACTTTGTTTACTCCATTAATAGATTTGTAAGAGGATAATTATTTTGTTTCTCTTGTCATTTGAATACGAGTTAGGCTACATACTATATTATATTTTTGTAAATAAACTAAACGATAAAAAAACAACAGCCATTAAACGAAGAGCTTAAACGAAAAAAAAACAACAATTTTTTTACTCGTCGTCATCTCGTGTTTATATCTTTTGGTTTTATTTTTCAGCTGATTTAATTTGTACTGTGTGTGCACCCTCTGTGTGCCCCTTTGATCTCTGGCAGCGTCGCCTGTGGCTTGTCTCTCGGCTGACGCGGCGCTATTTATTTCTTACTTTCCCATTTAGCAACAAGTTGTGCTGTGCTTATAGTTTCAGCTGCACTTGGAATTTGTTTTTCTCGACACGAAATTTTTTTTATCACTTTGCAAATGTGCTTTTTGTTTTGTTAAATATTTTTAAGCGGATATATTTAGAATCCACTCCTCTTGCGGGGGGGTTTACAAAACGACAAATGAAACAAAAAAAAAAAACAAAACTTGTCCGCCTGACGAAAAGAATTTTTGCATTTATATTTTTGTATAATTTATCTTGGCTTGTTGCTATCGGGGGGAAGTAGTATAAATATGTAGGTATACGGGTATGTGGGATTTTTAGAGGGCGGTGGTTATTGTTGCTTGGACTGTGTTGCACTCTGCGTCGAAATGTTGTTTTGTGTAGGTTGGCGCGTTCTGGTTAATTAATTGTCGTCTTCCTCTTATTAAGAAGCTTCGATATTTGTACCTATACGATGCACATGGACGTTGGATGGAATGTGGGCACATGACTGGATGAATGACTGGGCGTGTATGGGCTTGAGTTATGCAATCTGTTGACGAAGCTTGTTGTTCTGCCTGTGATTTACCTTCAGCAGGTCGATTACCTTTAGAAGTTTTTTTTTTCAAACTACCTAGAGAGGTGATAAGATTAGAATAAAAGTAACCAAGGTACCTATTTGAGTTGTGTTTGTTGGAAACCAACTTGTTCAATTGCATGTACCAACACTCGTGTGCAAAATAAAAAGCACAAACAAATCAAACAGTTTATGTCGATAACTTTAATAACATTCTATTGTCCATGGATGGTGGTAACTACAAAACATTTTTAATTTAAACAACAGAATAAACAAACAAACAAAAAAATTAAACACTAAACACATTAAACTAAAAAAGATTAAATTACTATTTAAAACAGTGGGGATGATTTAATGCCCTTTTTTGCCATCACAGTCATGCATGTACTGAAGTTACAGTTGGTTTTAAATTTTTTAAGCATTTCGTCACAGTTCAAAAAATTTATTTTTTGGTTTAGTCTTACTAAGCTCACTACTGACATGACTCCAAAGATTTTCTATGGGGTTCAGGTCTGTGGACTGTGAATGCCATTGGAGAACTTTAATATGCATGTCCACTATTTCGTTACTTTGGTCATTGGATCATTGTCCTGTTGAAACTGCCAAAGTAACGAGATATTGTCGTCTGCGAAAGGGTACATTACAAAATCAAGAATTTCGACATATTTTTCCTTTGTCAAAGTATCTTTTTCCCATGAGGCCCAACACCAAAATAGCAAAAACATTCCCAGACCATACTAGATGGTTTTTATTGTATATTTTGGATCGAATTCTTTACCAGTCTGCCTTCTTACATATTTTTGCTTTGTATCCGGTACAAAAAAGATTAATTTTGGTCTCTTCTGACCACCAAATTGTAAGCCATTTCACGGCTGACCAACTTTGCAGCGTTAACTGTATCAATTTGAAGTCGGTCCTTACTATTTTTTTTTTTTTTTGACAAAAGAGGACACTTTCTGGCATGACAGTGCTCGATGAGTGTTTTTCTTATCATGGAAGTGTCGATGTCCAGGTAAAGGTCCCTTTTTATTTGCGCCGAAGTCACAAACGGGTTTTATTTTCACGCACCTCACTAAGCGAAGATCGGTATTTACGGATCCTGGTATCCTGTCTTTTAAAGCATTCCTCAAAATTCTTCGGATGTCTTCGCAATACCTCTCCCTCGTCCAAACCAAACCACTTGTGCTGTAGGCTGTGTGCTGATTATTTTGCACAGCAGTCTAGGTACTTACTTGTGTACACTATCGCTTACAAGCAAAAGACCTTAAGTATTTTTGAGGGGCCATCTTAAGACGAGTAATGGTACGCTATACTCAGCATAGCCGCTCAATTTCAACAAACCTATCAAAAGTCGTAGGTCGTAATCTGCACACCCTCTGAGCCAATTAAACCAATACTTCCCAGGGAAAAATGTATGTATTTAAACTTGCCGGCCACACTATCACGCGAGCGGGATCACAAGTTCGACCATTAAGTGCAGCATAGACTTAAAGCTCCAGTCTATTTTGGCGTTTTATCGATTTGCGGCACGAAGCTACTCTGGTAATGGATAGGATCTTGTAAGCGGCGTTAAGCAGGAATCGACAGTTTTTACAAGACTAAAGATCAGCTTTGTTGATTTGAATGTCACACTCCTTGAACGCAGTAGTCAGTATTTTTCTTCGTGTTCCTGCACTCAGGGATATTGAAGTGAGTTTCGAGAGTGTAAGACTGCACCAGTTCAACACTGACACCAATCAAATTTTGGCTTTGTGTCATTTGTGTGATCAAGGTGATCTTTCACCTGCTTCATTCGCATTTGCCAGTTTCTAAGATCTCTTCTTTAAATTTAAAGGTAACGTCTGAATCGTTTGCGCCGAGAAGGTTTTTTTGATAAGAAGACTTCCTCAAGTCATTGAATTTTGCTGCGAGAAAAAAAAGCTGTTGTTCATCGAAAAATGCACTGGATGCATGCAAATGCACTGGACTATTGGAGAACTGGACTGAACTATTAAAGAAAAAAAAGCAATCAAATAAAAGCTAACATCGGAAAAGCCCTTATTATGTCATGTCTTCCACAACTCTTTCTACATGCGATTAGCCTGTGAGTATATTTTGTCACGCTAATAAAATAAATCTACATTTATTCGCGGAATAATCGAGAGACTTCCCTATGCAAATAGACTCTCGGTCGGACGCTTATCATTCAAGCCCAGAGTTGAATGCCACTAAAAAAAAAAAAAAAAACAGCAACAATGCGCGTTGCTAAGACTCGAATCTAGGTCGATTTCGTCAGTTTGCTTAGCATTCCGGCACTTAAGCTAAAGCGTCCACGAACCATTGACTACACCAGAGGCTTGCACCTTAATAACTAAATAAGGTCTTCCGAAATGACAATGACCCAACTTTCGTATGAGTGCGCCAAGCAACCACAAAAATGTGTCACCTTTGGCACAAATTGAAATGGAAATTACCCCAGAATAGCAATGAACTGAATGCAGTGGCATGTCACAATGTGCTACTCGCATGGTGACCACAACGCGACTCGGTATCTGCGTATTCTGATAGTAAAATTAGGTAATCAAAAAAGGAACCTTATTGTTTATGTAAGGCATATCTTCGGAGCAAAACTAAACACAGTGAATTGGTAAACAACAGTCAAACTTTTTTGGGAATTTTCGTGACGAATCTCAAACAGAAACAAAAACATGTTGCCAGGCAATATTGACAATTTCTGTGTCACAAACAAGATTCGATTTTTGTCTTTGACATTGATCTGGTCTAGTTTGTTTCTAGTTTCTTAATCAGCATGTCTTGTGCCGTGGCATGCTTATCTGAATAAATTACCTTAGCAACTAAAGAAATGTTGTTTTTGTTTGTGCTTTTAAATCTTAGGGGGCGGAAAGTTTAACATTTATTACAAAGCTCTCACAGTCCCACTGTGTACAAGGTCACTGTTATAAATCCACAACATTTAGACTCGTAATTATTGTTTGTTGATTTTGATAACCAAAGTTATGGATTTACGAATATTTTGGGTGAATCAACCGAGTAGCCAATCACCAACATTTTCCCAAAGCATTTTTTCTCTTAAAATCGGGAAATACGGGAGTCCAAGATCACCCAACAAACAGTAAGGCTTCATAGACCAGGTAATTTAATGGGAGCATCGGACTCGGATGCAGTGTATAAAAGCTGGAAGAAGACGACTTTTCAAAGAGCAGTTGTGTTAGCTCGGGCTGAGTATCCACCTTCCCATCGAATAAAAGGGCTTGGTACATGATCATCATTAGATCAGTATTAAACAGCAGTCCAGCGAGCAGTACCAGGAAATAATTTTCAAAAACAATTGTTTTGTGTTTTTACCCCAGCCTGAAAGAGGGATAAAACGATTTCCCTCTCGCAGCCCTTCAAATTTCGAACAATTTATTGTCGAAGATCATAATCTACTCTGTTAAAATTAACCCCACTCTATCGATGTAAAAATCTGGCTTAAACTGTTTTGGCTTTGGTTATAACGGCATCTCAATGTCGCTCCAACCATCCTTTCTAGATCTGTAAGTTCAAATTTAAAAAAAAAGAAGGTGGGACGTGGAGATGAAAGTTAACTAGAAGGAAGCCAACGAATGGCATTGGATTAATTGATGCGATTTAGGTTCTAACAGTAAGTTTTTAGGTAAGGTTAGATAATAGCGACTCGCGTAAGGCACACCAATGGCCAATATTTTGGCCCATTGGACAACACGAGGGTTTCGTGGATTAACTATCTGCAACTATTATGGAGAGCAAGGACTTTGAGAAGGAGAAGGTAGGTGAAGAGAATCAGTTTGTATCTCTTATAAGCCCGGTAAGGTCTTTTGGATTTGCTTTTGCAAGTTCAATTAAAGTTCTGAAAAAATTGAAACCCAGATTGAAGCCCGACATTCGCAGAGCAGATGAGATGAGTGACAGTTTCCTCCTCCAGTATGAGGACGCTTAACGAATTGCTACTCAAGTTTAGAAGCTTCCTTGTTCTTTGTTTGTTAAGGAGGGGCCAGTTTTGTCTGGTGATGTTGCAAGTTGGTTCATTTATCCATATTGTATTTGCAAGGTCGATGTATTTACTTTTTAATGTTTAGTTTGGCCAAGGAGATGATGTACGCAGTACAGGTGATCTGTGGAGTGGTCTGTTATCTCATTAACATGCTTGGATGTAGTGCTTACACCAGCACGGTAATGGCAGCTTGGAAGTCGGTCAAAATGAATATTTCCTTTACAAAACACAGCAGCCCCCGCAGTTTTGGCCCGTCTGTAAATATCGTGATGGAGGCTTCCGATATTAGGAGACCAGCATCCCAATCCTCACGGCGTGGTTAACAGGTTTCGAAGTTGTAGGTGAAGTGTTCTTAGAGAAATCCTCTCCGAGAATTATGGAGTGACCGCAGTCCAATCTTGTCCTTGCTGATGTTGCATTGAGCCTCACCGACTCAAGATTTGCGTGTTGTCTGATTAGGATGTCAGAGGGAAGTCAATGTAGGACACTTAACAGGACAATGGTCGAAGTGAAACGAAGAGCCAACGTATTTAACTTGACTCTTGACAGCAAGATCTGTGCCTTTTATTTTGGGGGGATTGAAAGGAGTCATCCTGTATTTCCTGGTAATAGAAAATTAAGTCCTTAACTCTTAAAAAGCACCTATGTCAGTGACCATTTGTGATTCGGTTTAAATTAATGGGGATTTTACTGGATTGGTCGAGTCAGACTTAGTGGGCAGCCATGCTGTAGTAAGTAGTTTATCGGCTTGTCTGTCTAATATTCCCAGTTCACTCAGTCAGATGATGATTCATCCATGATCTATCATTGGCTCGATTGTAAAAACATTTTATTCACAGTAGATTTATGATGACACAGAATATGACGGTTGCATGTGCATCAACTACTACGAATCCTGCAAATGCCAATAACTCGAAATCAAATACTGCGTCCTAATTCTAAGTACACCCTAAAAAAGGTATTCACGATTCATTCATGACATTCAGGATGGTTCCCTTATAAAAGTCTTAACTATTGTGCGTGATCAACGTTTCTAGATGGTTTCTGGTGCTTGGATTTTGTTTCAGCAGTGGCTGCAAATACGCATAGACCAATTAAGGTCTTAAGCTCGTTTTTACAGTGTTGTTTCTATTTTAATTTGGATGCTTGTTAGAAAGTAATGAGAAGACTAGGCAACCGACTTGAATGAGTGATACGTGGAAATTCATGCAGCGACCTTGTTTTCCGAATTTTACGTATGCTGGCTTGCAGGATATAGAGACGTTCAATAGGAGCCGATGTAATTGTCAGACTTGAAACAACGTTTTCGTTTAAAGAAATAATCTCATGAAAATTATCGATGCGAATGTTGAATGAACGAGAGTGTTCTAGAATTGTTTATTTAGATTACGATCTGACTGATACGCCAGCTCTGCTTGAGAATATATATTCCATAGCTTTGTAAAAGAACTTTGTCAAACATCCATTAGCCTTCCTCTATTTAATTCAGCAGCTTTTTGAATGTCACACGTTTAATGGATCGTTCAACTCTATTGTGGATCCCCTGAATTTCCTCCTACGTTTGATCGATAAAATAAGCGCTATCAAGCAAAGTCTAAAGATTTGAAATTTTAATGGATATACCCTGAATTCGCTTTAACTGTCAGAAGATAAGATAATGGTATCCACCTTGAAGTTTTACAATGCATCAGGCTTTTACAACTGATAAAAAGTTATTTAATTAATTATTTGATTAACCCAAACGAAAGTCACTCAAAGAGAGTTTCCTTTCTTCAAGTGTATTGCACTTGAAAGTGTTTTATGGGATTTTGAATAAACGTTTCATGCCTTCGTTTTTCGTACATTTAGTTTGCTACTCGTACTAATATGCAATCTGTAAAGTGTGTCAAAACCCGTCAACCCTTACCATACTTTTTCTGGATGTCACCTCTTAAAGAGGAGTTCACATAAGTTTTTTATAAATATTTTGACTACGAGAAATGAGTTTGTTCATATGTTATTGACACTTTCAACCGCAGATAAAAGAATTTAAAATGTTTTATTCCAGGTCCTGGAAGTCAAATTGTAGCCCACGCCTTGCTACTAGCCTCGGATTTTATCCCTTCCAGAGAGTTTGTTGTCCAATGTGGGATCTTTCGCTCCTTCGATAACGACAAGGGACGCTTATGTGCTGTATGTTCCAGAGGCAGTGCTTTAAAAAAAACATTACACATTTTGTTAGACCAGCATTCTTCTTTCATCTTAAGAGAAGAAGCGGAAAAGCTTATTGGTCTCTCTTCCGTTGGCTGAGTATATTCACCGTGTTTTTGAATGTATTACTTAAAAATAACTAGATATAAATGCCAAACAATTTTAAGAACTCAACTCAAGCCAGAAATGAGAATGCAACACCAAAGCTGGTATAATACCGGCTAGTCTTGGCGATTCATATCTCTGAAACGAATCTGTTGTCTCTTCTTTTTAGGGCTCTTCTTTTAAGGCTCCATGAAAATTTCACTCTCCTATTTTGAACTGATCGCGCCTAACTTTTTCAAAACTACTGTCGCTCCACTCCTGCGGCTTAAACTCAGAGAAAAAGAAACGTGTCATGGGTACAGGTGTCGCTGACACACGTGAGTCTTTTATTTTTTCCTCTTTCGTATTTTTCTTAACATAAAATAAGAATTCGCTTCGCAAATTACTTAAAGCTTACAGCCACAAATTTGAAAGTCAATTGAGTAATTTTATAGACCTGTTTAGCCGTGTTAATGACCTTGGCTGATCATAGGTCATTTCAGTTACATATTTGACTATGTAAACTAGTCGCTTCTCAACGCAGCTCTGAGGCCGCCTAATAAGGTATCAAAACGCTTTGATTGGGTACATAAGTAAGCCAAGATTGCTACATTTTTTTGTGCAAAGGAATAGAAAGATGTTGCAGTGGTTCGAAACTCGGATGTAGTTTGGCTTCGAATTCTCCACGGATGCAGTCAGAATAGGGACGACGAATTTGCATTTGCTCAATTCACAGTATTTATTTTATTCGCCCATCATCATCACAAAACGATTTTCTTGATGATGACACAAACTTAGAACTCCAAAATGACAAACTAAAAATGATATCACTACAGTATGACCACGCACTTGGAAAGGCTGCCCTAAAGGTGGTCGACCACTCAAGTAACAGTGCAATTGATTTGATCACATAGGAAAATGGTGACTAGACCACATCCATAAAAAAGGGGATACAAGACTTACTTTACTCTAGGATTCCAACATGGAACCCATTTACTGATCAAATTGAAAGGCAGTTGTTTAAAATTACTGAGCCATTCAGCAGTTAATTATGGACGATGAATTCGTTTCAAGGATGGAGAATGTTAAATGTTTACTCCCTGCCACTTTGGGAAGCCGTTTTTGTTTTTCACCTGAAGGAAGACGAACATCTGGACGAAGTAGACAAAACACAATACACGGTATCATAAAATTGTTGTGTAGTATAGTGGGGGACTTCACATCTCTCAAAATCAATTTGATACCGTTTCAAAACAACGGGTTTCCTCATAAAATGTATTCACATAACTTTCCGGCCTACCTTATCATAATTATAAGATCCTTTCTCAGAAGACTTAGTTTTAGCGTTTTTATTAATGCTTGGATATCTCATTTATTTCTGGACATTGATGGGACTCCCAAGGGTGCAGTACTATCACACCATTTACAAAATACGTATACACCTTCGACTTCCCTCGTTTTGACAACTGTGATTTCGCCATGTTTACAGACGATACGCAGACGAGTTCGAACTTTGACGACTGGAAAATAAAAACTAATGCTTCGAAGACCTATACTGCCTTTACGAAAAAAAAGAAAAGCCGGCTTCTTTCCGAGCAACTCTTTGGCAATCAACAGTACATAGGCCCCGTTCAGAATTCTAGGCACTAGCTAGTCAACCGGCTCTGATTGGTCGAGAGCCCGTGAATTTGACGGCAAAGCTAGTTGACACTTGGTGAGGAAGTGGACTGGATCTGCAGTTAAAATTATTTGACCAATTTTTGCAGTTGATTTTTTAAACGTCAAAAATCAGCGGTTCATTTTGAAAACGTATATCAAACTGTTAAGGTTTAAATTAATAATTTACAAAAAAAAATGAAGGTGCAAATAATTTATGAGGGAGTGACCTTTTGCTTTGACGAATCTGAGCAATTAGTGAACCGTATGATGAGTGGTAAAATATTATTATGTAAACCAAAAGAGAATTTAAAAATCTGAAAATTTAATTTACTTTCAGACCATAATTTTGCCGCAAGCTATATGGAGAGTTTGTTGGCACAAGCTAATTAAAAAACCTTAAAAAATAAAAAAACAAAATGTTTAAGAAATAAATAGTTTTTTATTTTAAAATAAGGAAACTAAATAATTTCTTTTCGGAACCGCGTTGTCTGTCCCGATTTTCACTTTCAATTTCGTTTATATCATCTGGATTGATTTCTTCTTCCCCGAAAAACTCTTCATCATTTCCATCGCCAAACAATTGAACACGATTGTACTACACTGGATATAACAATCTTGTTGGCCATAATGGGGCTAGCTGCATCAATATATTTTAATCGGCGAAACCTTCCTTTCAGTAGCCCAAATGTTCTTTCGATTGTTGTTCTTGCACTGCTGAGCCGTGTGTTGAAAAAATCTCCAGGTATTGAGTTCGCGACGGCCACTTTACATAGACATTCAGTAAACCGCACAGAAAGAACATCAAGGACTTCGCAAAAACTCCAATGCGCTGCACTTTTTGTAAAATTAAATCGATCTCCAGCTGACAAAAAGCTCTCCTGTTTACTGAGCATCCATATTCTAAACAAGAGCTTCTTTTCCAAATTTTCAATACGCGCAGTATTTCCAACCGTTTGCATTAAATTCTGTCAGGTTTATTTTAAATTATTGTTAAAAGAACGGAATGCACATGAGACTCATGAGCGAGTACGCAGGAATTACTTCCTCAGAGTAGCTGAGATTTCTGGTTGGCCGTTCACTCAATCCAAATATTGCAGAATTTCGCAAAATCAACGATGGGCTCTGCAACTCGTTTGCAACGAAAAGCGAAACTTGACCTACAGATGTTTAAATAAGTTCACTTTCTTGACACATGTGCACCCAACTTAACTTACATAAACGTTCTTCTTCTGTATCGCTCATTTGAAATGTTTAATTCAAATTGAATTTGAAAGTAATCACACAATCACAAAACAAGTTTATTCCAAGTATAAATGGAAAGTAAATTTCCGAAAATAATATGTTTGACATATGAAAGTGTCAACTGCGTTTTCAGTCAGTTTACCCGTTCAATATTATAGGTTTTGACTGAAATTTTAGTCCCTAGAATTCTGAACGGGGCCATAGAGGGAGTGGAAGTGGATGAACCTAGACAAACGTCTGACATTTGGTTCTCATGTCAGTTGAGCAATGAAAACAAAATTCATGATATTTTAAAAAATCTTTCGATAAATATATTTTTATGGCTAATCTTCTTAATATATACATACATATATAAATGGATATTGATTTGCGAGAATATATGTTGCTGTTTAATTAATTTATTATTTATTTATATATGTCTTTATTATTTAATATTGATTTTTTTTTCTTATTTAACATTTATTATTTATGATTATTTGTCTGTTTTGTCAATCCAGGGTGTACTGAATCTTTTATAATGACCTCTCGGTGTTCTAATCAGACCAAAAGTAGTTTTTAAATTATAAATGTTATTTTTAAATATGAAAAAAGGTTTTTTCTTCCTTCAATAAAATTTATGATCTGTGATAACAATTGCATAAATATTGTAATAAATTATGGTAGTGTAACCAGTTCCTTGTCTCTTTAATGTACAATATTTTTAAGAACTAAAATTGTTAAGTTAAATTTTCGCTGCAATAGTCACATATTTAAAAAGTCTACATTGTTGGGAAGGAAATAAGGCTAGGCTCAAATGATCACCTGAAAGGTCTTTTTCAAATTTCTCATCTGCCCGAATTTGGAAGAAATTACCTTTTTCTGGTATAAAAAAAATTAAGTCCCGAAATTTGGTTTTGAAGTTGGCTGTGACATAATGCCTTACTAAAAGTAACACATTCTTTCCACAATAATCTTTTGCAAATGAAGAGCAAATTCCACCTTGATATCATCTAATTTGAGCGTTCCAAATAGGAAATCAAAACCAGTCACCTCTGGATGTGATTTTTCTATTTGAATGACCTCTCTCTGTTGTTTTTAATCGTTTTTAACGTCAAGCGAAAACTTAGACACCCCTTATCAGCAGATGTTTTAGCTATCAACAAACTGAGACAATTTATATGAATAATATTAGGTACAATAGAAACACACCCCAAAGAAAAATAAAAGAGCATTATACTTGTACGCGCCATTTCATAGATAACATGTCAGGTAATTTGACAACGCAAAACGAAAAAAAACCGTTAATTATCAAATCGCACGTTTCAAGAATACTGGCGACTACAATTCAGATAAGTTACACCTTCGGTCTGAATAGCTTCACATGATCAAAGTTATTGTTTTTTTTTTCTTTTACGACAAAGTCTATAGGCTAAAAATACATTATCGTTTTAGCGGATAAGATTATGCAGTCTTTAGGGGGGAACTTAGCAAAAATAAAAACCTTATTTTACGATCTAAATTAATGGGCTTAAGTTTTAAAGGCTTTAGACCAAAACATCAAATCATATGGAGTTTTTTCAATGACAAATTTTATCTACCAGAGATATGGTATGAGCTGAAATTGCTGAGTCAGTAGCACGTAACAGTCTGTTATTTAGAAAACAAGATATGCATGTACGTGCTTTTTTGAAGACTAAGCCGGTGAGTTTTATTTGAAATTCTTCGAAACTCAATTTCTCCGTAAATCTACATTGAGGTGCCGTATTTGATGAGAATCTTACGGCATGCTGCACAGCCCTGAAAATAAGTCACGAGTAAACGTAGGCGGGTAGTGGCTGTTTCACGTCCCTAAAGAAGTTTGATGATGAGTGGAATGGAATCGGTGCTTTTACTTGTTTCGGGTTCTCAGTTTTTGGTTTACTTCAAAACAACGCCAGGGTGCTCTAAGGATCAGTCCTTTGAAGATGGCAGACTCTGTAATGTTTGTTTATACAATGTTTGGGTTGTTTGAATTAAAGGCTTTTTCCACGTTTTGTGCATTATCGCATAGTGTGATCCACATTTGATTTTGAATTAGAGAGGGGCGGCTTAACGACAGATTGTCCTTGCTCTTGCTTTGAAATCGTTGGGAGTGTTACAGAAAAAAACATAGCCTTCGATAACGGACTAAGATTGACACATTACACTGCAAACAAACATTTGAACCATCACCAAAATTAACCGGCAAGGTTCCTTTCAATTAAGACCGCCAAAGAGCCAACATCGGCTCGAACCTCCACTTAGTTGCAGTCAGGGTTTGAAAAAGGATTTTTCAGGCGCTTAAAACAAAGTCGCTGGGTACTTTGATCGCAAGAGACCGCTAGTAAGTTTATCGGCCCCGTGTTCCTACATGTTGCGCCTCTGATATGCAAGGACTCAGATTCAGTATCGTTTGCCTGATCGTAAAGAAAGGAAACCTTTTTTGCTGTGCCAACTACGGAGGAAGCTGGTGTAAGATCTGGTCTAACAAAATGTGTTAACACTTAAATACTCTTGAAAACTACATAATTGGTCAAACGTATATGGACAAAATCAGTTCGAATTTAGGCCGCGAAAATCCACAATTGATCAAATTTTCACACAACAACAGATCGTGGAAAAAATTAGGGAATTCCAGATCGATACTTACCACCTCTCGTTGAGGACGATACGTTAACGTATGTTGCCAAACGTAATGGAACCGTATGCTCAACGCGCTCTTACAGCTCTACAGAGGGTTTTTCAACTACGGTTTGAGTCGTGTACGCCGCATCATGCACCCCAATTACGTTTGTCGGAAGACGAAATCGACTCAAATCGGATGTCGCGTCGAAAATAAAATCAAGCTGATTTGTTAAAAAAAGACGGTGCGAATTAAGTCAAATCTCTTTGATTTGCGGAATGGAAGTTTTTCTCCTAAAAATAAATAGTTAAATCAAAAAGAAAAATAAATGTTTAAAACAGGTTTGTGCAATGGCTCAGAGAAAAAAAAGTAATTGAGTGTTCGAAGAAGCCAACACCTCATTGACTTGATCTTCACTCGAGATCACCAAATAAATTGTCTCCTCCACACAAAAAAAGGTTTTCTAGGTTTGTTTAGTCATTTTATTTTTGATAAAACCTCAAATTTTCTTATTTATATAGTATATTGATATGATATTTGCATCTAAAGTTTTAATTAATAGGGAGTAGGAAAATTCACATTCCTTCAGCTGAACGAATATGGTTGGACATACGCTTGAACAACGCTGGGAAATATTGCGACATTACTTTAAAACATGGTAATGTTGCAGAATGTGTGCGAAAATTGCGTACGGATTTTGAAGGAAGAGAAGCACCGTCAGGTCCGTATGTTCGTTATCTTGTGAAAAAAGTGATAGAAACTGGCATCCTCATTGATAAACCAAAGCGTGAAAAGCCAAAAACAGTGCGTATACCCGAGAATATTGCTGCTGTGGCAGAAAGTGTGCGTGAAGCGCCATCTACATCAATTCACCGTCGTTCTCAACAATTGAACATGTCGGCGACATCATTGAGACGAATTTTGCATAAAGACCTCGGTATGACGCCATACAAAGTGCAATTGGTTCAGGAGTTGAAGCCAACTGACCATCCAATGCGTTTTCGCTTCGCTCAGTGGGCCTGCGATCGACTTACAAAGATGCCGATTTTGCCAAAAAAAATCATCTTTTCAGATGAAGATCATTTTGATCTTGGCGGGTATGTAAACAAGCAAAATTGTCGCATTTGCGGCACAGAAAGCCAGCACGCATACATTGAAAAGCCGATGCACCCAAAACGAGTCACTGTTTGGTGCGGATTTTGGTCCACAGGCATAATTGGGGGCTATTTTTCTTCGAAAATGAGCAAGGAGTGGCCGTTACAGTCAATGGCGATCGTTATCGGGCCATGTTGAACGAATTTTTGTTCACAAAAATTGAAGAGGAGGATATTGGCAACATTTGGTTTCAGCAGGACGGCGCTACGTGCCACACAGCCGTAGCTTCACTCGATGTTTTGCGCCCTGTTTTTGAAGATCGCATTATCAGCCGCAGAGCTGATGTCGTTTGGCCACCTCGGAGCTGCGATTTGACACCGTTGGACTATTATTTGTGAGGTGCCCTCAAAGATAAGTGTTACGCCGACAAGCCAGAGACAATTGACGCTTTAAAGGACAATATTCGTGAGGCCATTGTTGAAATACAGCTGCACACAATCGATAATGTGTTTAAAAATTGGACCGATCGTGTGGGCTACTGCATGGCCAGCCTAGGCAGCCATTTCAATGAAATTATTTTCCATTATTAACGGGAAGGATTGTGCTTTCAAATAAAAAAAGAAATTTGAGAAAATATTCAGCGGTTTTTTTTAATAGCATTTTCAAAAAAAAAGTTATTTGGCGGACCCTTTATTAAAAAAAAGAAAGAAGAAAACACTTTATAGGCGCTAAAGTACAACTCGCTTTGTGGTAAACGCTTAGTATTTTACTTACGCCTCGACAGGACATAAATCCTCCCACTGAATGACAAACGGAATGCCAACATGAGTCGGAAGATTTTCTAATCTATTACAAAATACTTATTCGCCAAAAAGAATGTACTTTGTTTTGAGTCATTCGAAATAACGTCTGTTTAAAGTCGAAATCGACAAACGTAATTGGAATGATTGAAAAATTTCTTTGGCATCCTGTCAACACGTTTTCGTGTCCCTCAGAAACCTTATTATTTGGATTCCGAAAAAAACGAAAAAAGTGACGCTTTCCTGTGGCGTCACCTCACAATAAGGTGAATAACACTCCTAATACATCTTTTGATCATTTACTGTAGAAGACGAAGTTGACTAGCAATGTGGCCGATTCAACTATCCATGAAATAAGCGTACATAATTCTTGTACTTTTTTATTTTATTTTATTATTATTATGATTAAATAACACTATTAAATATAAAACGAAAAATAAAGAGAAAGCGATATTGCGACTCGACTACTTCGACTTTGGGAATCTCCGAATTAATTTTTTGTCCTGGCCTTCTGGTGTCGGCTGAGTAAATACACTTGAATTTTCTTCATCATCACTCTCCATTAAGTTCTGTTCCACTTCATTCAAATTTATATTTAGTCCATTTCCCTCGACAACATGGACTGGTGGATGCAATTCAACATCATCCAAATAACGTAAGAGAGTACGATTCAGAGAATTGCGCAAGCGATCCGCATGTAGCTCCGGAAGGGCTCGCAGCTGGGCCTCCAAATAGTTACAGAAGGTAGAATTTCTGTCGGGTACATTCGAAGCGGAAACTGCTGAATTTGCAATGCCTAAGCGAGAGGTGGCCGTCGAATTGGCTGTTGATGATGGCTTAAACGATGGCCTGGCCCTCAACCCCTCACATCGACGTTCGCGTCGTTGGCCAAGTACGACCCCTGATGAAGACGATACAGGCGGCAATGGAACTTCGTTTGAAATCTCCTCATCTTTGACAGTGGATACCTGCAATGTAAAAAATTACTATCAACAATTCAAAGGAAGTGTGGATTGTTTCAAAATTACCATATCCATTGTTGATATGGACGGTGTGGATCGTTGCACTTTGTTAGCTTCCAAAAACATCATTTTCTTAAAGTACTTCCGAGACACGGAACATAATTCTGAGCCCTGCCCGGACTTCTTTATGCGAAGCTTCGTCAAATTCGTTTTGAATGTAACGCGCAGAGATCCCCATTTGGATTTGGCTTCGTTCACATCGATATTCATTCTTATATCTTTAAGAACTTCACGCCAAGCCGCAAGTTTAGACAATTTGTATTCTGCCGCGCCGGCATCCCAAATCCCGCGACGCTTCTCCACCGCAGCAATTAAACGCTGAATTTCTTCATCCTGCCAGCTGTGCTGCACTTTTCTGCTTCCTGCTTCCGACTTTTTCGAGCGACGCAGCTTTGATTGTGAGGGCGGCAGCAAATTGTTATCTGATGATGAATCCATCGTGTCAAGCTCATTGAAATCACACATAATTTAAAATAAATAATTTCACAATCACCAACTTTTTTCCGAACTGAACAACTGGCTGCTCGCAAATCTCAGAATATCCAATGTTCTGTTTTCACGTGGTCGCATATGGACGTGACATTCGCATATGCTCGCATATGTTCGCAAATTGTCACTAATGATATGCGAGTGTGTTCACGCGATATGCGAAAAAGTCGCAAATCGATTTGCGAGCATTTGTTTTGCATATGCGGATTATCCCAACATGGTTTTCCACGAAATGCGAGCATGAATCGCACATGATGACGCGAAAATGACGACAGACTCGCATACATATGCGACTTTTGTAAACAGTGTGGTCGCGAGCTAGACTCTTAACTTACCTTTATGCCTAACAATATTTCACCTCGGGTTTTAACGTCAGAATTTATATTTTACTAAAGTTATGTCGTCATCATATTCCGAGTAAAAACTAGGACGTGCTCGTTACAACAAATAAGAGAATATCGTTATGCGTTGATGTAGCCATATGATTGTTTGGAATCGAATGTCTAGGATCTAGGAGTACAGCCAGATGGTGTGCGGATTGCGTTCGATCCTGTGCTATACCACGCTTTGGGCGAACTTCTAAAACATGTAGTGAAAAAAGCGTTGACGATTTTTGTCGGTTAAACAGGAGCCACTTTCTTTTTTCTTATTTACTCAACTTTATTATGGGCATAACGCAATGCGGCGTTCGGGCGTTCTCGCTTCGGGGGCTTTGAAGGCGCTTTGTAGAAGCTTTACGATAAAATGTGTCAAAAAGCGCAACCGAAGATTTTGTAAAACGAAATGTCGCTTTGCGTTGGGAGGTTATGTACGACAACATACATGTAATTTGAATTGTCATTTGTGCTGGTCTGCCTAACGAAATCGGTTTTTTATTATAATATTTTTAAATCAAAAATATGTACGAGCTTGAGACATATGTGGACTTATTTTTACTTGTGGTGTTGGAATATGCTCAGAGGGTAACATATCCAAATAAGAGGAGAAGAGCACAGCAACGATGGTGGGTTCGCGAGTTGAATTTGAGCAGGGACGAGCATGGATTCTACGCGCTCAATTTTGTGCAGATGCAGGAGCGTGATCCAGAGGAGTTTTATAAGATAACTCGAATGGTGCCTCGAACATTCAACTTACTTCGTTCCCTCATCGAACCATCGTTGGAGAAAACTTCTTGGAGGGAACCAATTTCACCAAGTTGTCGGTTGTTTTTGGTATTGCTGTAAGTAACATTTTTTCAAATACTTGGCTACGTCTGATGACTTTTAAGTTATCCGGGTATCTTTCTCAAGGAGTTCCAAAACGTGTTTTAGCCTGGATGTTCCGTTTGGGCTATACAACGGTTGCAGAAATCATATATGAAACCTGTGATATCCTGTGGACAACATTAATGCCGCTCTATTTACAGCAACCGTCACAAGAAAATTGGAAGCAGATTGCTGAAAAGTTTCAAAGCATGTGGAACCTACCAAATTGCGTGTCTGCTATTGACGGGAAGCATATCAATAAACGTTGTCCACCAAATGCTGGATCCGAATACTACAATTACAAATGTCATCAATCAATTGTTCTTTTGGCTGCGTGTGATTCTAACTACACCTTTACTGCAGTTGATATTGGAGCATATGGAAGCCAAAGCGATGGTGGAATACTTTCCGAATCGTCTTTCGGAAAGACTCTTCTTAGAGGTGAACTGAATTTACCTGCCCCAAGCTTGCTTCCAAACTCCAATATCAACTGCAACTATTATTTGGTTGGAGATGCAGCGTTTCCGTTGAAGATGTTTTTGATGCGACCATATCCGGGTAGAATACTGCCGGATGACAGGTATAATTTCAACAAGCGGCTATCGCGTGCTCGTCGCGTAATTGAAAACGCGTTTGGCATACTTGTGGCGAAATGGCGTATCCTCAATACAACACTGCATATGTTACCTGCTAATGCTGACAGGATAGTTAAAGCTGCGGTCGTTTTGCACAATTTCGTTAAGCTCAACGATTCCGCTTATTGTACTGCAGATTCCGTAGATGTCGTTGATAACAACGATGAGATTGTGCGGAAAGGATCATGGCGAAATGAAACAGACGCTCTTGCTGGAATAAGAAACATTGGTTCCAATTTTTCATCACGAAACGCATTTCAGATGAGGGATGTGCTGAAAGAATATTTATTTGCAAATAAAATATAAACTATTAATTCAATGGTTATTTTATTCCTTTATTGTTTTTAATATTTCTTGGTTTATCTCGGCCAAAAACAATGACTGAAGCCGAATAATGCTTTCCTGCGGCAGTTTCTTCATCTTTTTGGCCAAGGACTTCATGAAACGGTCATTTTCATCCATTTCCGCCGACTCGCTGACCCTTTTCAGCAATACTTCGGACAGGTTCCCAAGCATGTCGTTTGCCGGAGATTCGGATAATCTGAACCTCTTTTCAGTCTTCCTCGATGTCTCGGGTGTCTTGGAGTCGCTCGGGAACAAAAACGGCGATGCCTGCGTTGGGGAATCCACTTCTGGCGTGCAGCTATTTTCACACACGGTGATGTCATGCACCCCAAAGTTTCCTGTTTGTCTGCAGGGAAATATTTGGGGTTAAATTAAATTAATTTCACTTAAAATACACTGAAAACTTGTACTTACTTTCGCGGCTTAAGAGCGTCGTGTAGGAAGTCCAACAATGAATAAAACTCCTATATTTCGAAGTCTTCGTTGGCCTTACTGCCGGAGGGTTGTTCCATTTTTTTTTCTCTCAAAAATCTATCCCTCAGGCTCTTCCAACGCTGCTTACACTCTTCCACTGAAAACAAAAAATTATTAGTGACCTGCATTGACTTCAATACCAAAACGTACCTGGTCTACCAAGCTCCTCGCTTATTTTATTCCAGGCAGTGTCCCTTTTCAGAATATTCTTATAGCTTCTTGATTTAGTATTATATAAAAAATCACTTTCCCGAACTAAAGAAATTAATTTCTCTTCAAAACTTCCCATTACGAAAACGCGGATTGAACACAAAAAAAGAAAAGTCAATTCACACAAATAAACAGAAACAGCTGTGAGTGAACTGTCAAAACGCCAGAGCTAGTAGGATGTAGGTCTACTTCGGCGTTGAGCTCGAGCTAACGATATTTACGATCAAACACCCTTCAAAAGCCCGAGGTAACATTTCGTTCCAATTCATGTGCGCACGTTGTTTCTTCTCTATGTGTCAAAGCGAGAGCGCCCGAACGCCGCATTGCGTTATGCCCATTATGCTTATGGTGCAATTATTAATTCCATAATGGTCATCAGGTGTTTTTTTCTATGATATGAATTTGAAATTCCTTTTTCTCCTTAGGCAATAAAGCTCCAATTTTCTTAAACCAACAAATTCTATAAGTGTCAGAAAAAAATATTCAGATTTATGCATTTATATTTTTTAACATGAGTCATGAATCAACTTTTGTTTTAATCTCAATGTTGCTATAAATCGACATTAACAGAATTCCGTCGAATTTGGCAGCATCGATTTCTTGGCATTGCCAGATTCCAAGTCAACCGTTTGACATTTGTCAATAATCCCACGAAACTTGCACACATTTTCCTTTAAACATAAATTATATTTTACGACATTTATTAATTTATTTTTTTAATTAAACAAGGTAAATAATAAACTGTGCTTGTTGAAGAATCTATGTGCATTGAAAATTCCTCCAAAGTAAAAACGGTGTACAGTGTAATTCGTACAGAAATCCACTCCTACGTTAGAAATAATTTTGTTCATCTTATATTTTTTTTTTATCTGTCTGTACCCAAATTAGGGAGAGGCTCAGTGTCGTCGAGATATTCATCATCGAATCTGCAAAGGAATTTAATTAACGAAAACAATTTAAAGCATTATGCCACCCGTCGTCCAGTAAGCAGTTTATTTTAAGTGCTACTAAACATTCTAATCCACGATCAATCATTCTCAAGCATTTTACCTGCTAACATAAAATAGTTTAATAAGAAAAGTAGGTTTCCTCACTCGGTGGCATTCCTCACACCTTGTACGGAGGAAAGAAAAAAGAATCATTTTCCACATAATTTTCCCCGTACTCTCTACGTCATCCACTTCAAATAAACATAACATTTCTATTTCTGAACAAAATGTTTTGCTTATGTTTTGTCCCAATAGCCGATGCTTTTGCTTTTTTAACATAAGTATTTCATTGATGTGGTAAAATCAACTTTGCACTGGTCGCCAGATGTTGTTATATTCATCGATGACGTCATCTTGTTTAAATTTAATGAATGATCGAAAATAATGCTCGTGGGATGTTGGAAGGTCCTCTGTTGACTACTTGGAGCGCAATAATGAATGCTATGAATGTAAGTCATTTTTTGAAGTTGAGCAACAGCACATTTTGCAGACGCGTGCCGTTTAAATGTGATATCGGACGTTTCGTCACTGGCGTGCGAGGAAAAACCTTCGTTTATTTGCGATATGAAAAATAAAAGAATTCGCCTAAAGTGTGATTCATGTAACTCGAGTGGTTTATTAAGATAAGGAAAACTTGACGCTTGCTTCTTTTGCGATGCAGGCAGTCTTTATCTGGAACTGTTACGCTATTAACTGACTTACTCTCAATCTAAAGCAAGCGCATCAAAATGATGTATTCAAAAGCCGAAATGTAATGCTCACCAATCATTTTGCTTTCATTTTAATAATGCACTCACTAATAATTTCTTGAGAGCATTTCTTACTGATTACTGATTTCATTTGCAGGACTACGGCAGCTGACATGTCCCTGGGTACAATGCAGTGTGCTCGCTGCTCCGAGGGATTTGAACCGCACGAGAAGATTGTCAATTCCACTGGTGAACTCTGGCATACGCAATGCTTTGTGTAAGTTGAAGACAATCGACAATAACGATACAATTTTGTTTTAACGATTCGATTATGTTGCAGGTGTGCTCAGTGCTTCCGTGGATTCCAGGATGGAATTTTCTATGAATTCGAGGGCAGAAAATACTGTGAACGCGATTTTCATGTTCTTTTTGCTCCCTGTTGCAATAAATGCGGCGAATTCGTCATAGGTCGTGTGATTAAGGCAATGTCGGCCAACTGGCATCCACATTGTTTCCGTTGCCAGATGTGTGCCAAGGAGCTAGCCGATTCCGGATTCATACGCAATCAGAATAGAGCATTATGCCATGAGTGTAACGCACAAGTAAAGGCAGTGGGAACCGGCAAATATGTTTGCCAAAAGTGCCAGTAAGTGTTTATTCTTTAAGTATGTTTAAGACGAGTTAGCATGGGCGATGTATGAAATGACGCCCCAAAGTATAGTCTGGGGGTCGTTCATCCAGTTGTTATTTAAATGGAGCAAGATTTCGATTCCCTCTCACTTTGTATGAAGCTGTTCCCTTCTTCTTGCAATGGGCACAAACCGCTGGGGCCTGCTTATTTAAGTTGCATTCAGCAGAGAGGTTGTTACGGGCGCACTTATTAAAAAAAACAGAACAGCTTTAGAAATGACAGCAAGGAAAACGTTCGTCTGAGTGTAACTCTCAACACGCCGGTGGAAATAGAATACGAATTCGACAAACTCGTAAGAACTATGCAAAGCACTGAATGGAAAAACACTTAGTTCCGGAAGACAGGAGTACAAAACGACGAAACAATATTCCCTTTTGAAATCGAAGAGCTTATATGTGAAAAGAGTAGACCGCGTAGGCGATAGCAACGATTTCGAGTGCCAATAGAAAAATAAAAACATACGTCAACCAACTTTGTAACAAGTGAAGTCGCGTTCTTCAAGATTAAAAGAGTCGCGAGACTATGCTTGCTTGAGAATTTTATACATCCAAAGGCAATGAATAGTCGCAGAAGTCATAATGGTTCCGAAACCGGGAAAAAGTCCAAACGACAAACTTCCGATTATGCTCCTGCCGATAATACCCAAGGTCTCGAAAAACTTTTGCTAAAACGATTGCAACCAGAAATTGAAGTAAGACGATCCACCGAACCACCAGTTTGGTTTTAGAGTCAAGCATTCCACTACTGATCAGTTCTATCAAATAACAAACGTAATTATATAAAGTCGTGGAAGGGAAAAAGATTTGCTCTAGTGCCTTCGACAAGTTATGGCACGAAGGACTAAAGCGTTAGGTGGGGACAGATTACTCAGAATTCAAAGAAATTCATTCCTGTGATCTCGAAGAAGTGATCTGGGTCCGATTTTGTTCTTGCTCTATACGAGAGACATGCCCCAAGATGATCAAAAAGTCCAAATCAACAAATCTTAATTTTACGAAAAGAAACGTGTACAATATTCCTGTTTCTCAATTCGAATCAAAACCCGAACGCAAACGGGGCGAAATAGTTAAGAATGACTTTAGACGCAAAACTTAAGTGGAAATCACACGTAAAAAAAAAGCGGGACGAACTCGAATTAAGGTTAAAAGAAATGCATTGCCTCCTCGGGAGATTTTCAAATTCAAGCTGTTTTTATATAAGCTAAAACCTAATTGAACGTACGGTGTACAACAACGGGGTTGTACCAAAGCAAGCAATAGATCGATAATGAACAAATTTCAAAACAAGCTTTGGAAATTGCTACCGTGTCTGACAAAGTACATGACTAACTTTGCTGAAAAGCTTCGAACTCGTCTCCACGATCACAGCAATAACGAAATTATACAAACTTTGGACGAGACTAACCTTGTGAGCCGACTACGACGAACAGGACCGTTAGATCTAGCGCCTTAAGTAAAAAACCGCATCTAATGGCGGAGCTAGTAGTTGCCTTTATAAAGAAAATGAAACCACTTGTTATGGAAATTTAATCGTAGTCTGGAAAATATGGGAGGTTTTTTACATGAATGTTTTACCTGTCCACTCAATTCCATTCAATAACTTTTTTTTTTAAATGGTACTTTATTAAATAGTACAAAATTTCAGACTTTTTCTTCAAAAACTTATCTATTTTTCGTCAGTAAATCACCACCGCTGCTCTTTATTGAACTTTAATCGACAATCACAATGAAATGTCCAAACGAAGTCGAGAATGGCTTTAAGTACTTCAAACGAAATGAATATTAAATATCACGAGCACAATTTGTTGGAAATGTTAAGTTGATGGAAAAAAAAGAAATGGAAGAATGGATGGCTCAAGATTCTTTCTATAAGAAGTATTGCAAAGCTAAACTTAAACGTTTACTTAAACTCCACTTCTTATAACTTACGGCTTATTTTAATAAGCTAACCCTTTTACGGCAATTGTCACTGCCTGTCGAAAAAATTCAAATCAGGTGCTTTACGTGCCCATTTCATTTATCCAAGAGAAAATAAAGACACAAATCGTTAAATAATGGGTAAGAAAAACGTTTTTGGAATAAGCGACAAGGGTAATCCGAAAATATTCGACCAAATGGTTTAACCAAACCAGAGAGCAAAATGTTGTCATATCAAGTGTAATTGTTTTAAATAAAGCTACTGAATTTGCAATGAAATTGAACTCCGATTTCGAGCCTTACATTAAATTCAAAAAAATTGTACAGTGAAGGAGTTGCCTTCATTGATAGAAAATTATTTTTCTGAGAATATTTTAACTGCCAATGAAATTGGATTCTTCTTTAAAGCACTACCAAGAGACACTTTAGCACGCTCAGGTAGCAATGAAAAGGACGGAATGAATGAAAAAATCGCGAATAACATTATTTTTGCAATAGAAAAGAATGTAATTCTCCATCTTCCATACTTTGCCAACAGAAATGCTTGGGTGTCATCAAGTCTATTGACTACTATTCTACAATCATTGAATAGAGAAATGATTTAATAATAGAGAATTTAATTTACTTGCCAATAACGCTTCATGCAACAAAGTGTCAGCCGATTTTCAGGAAATAAATTAGACACAGCTTTAAGCAGATCCTTGCTTGATTGCAAATTTGATGATGAAATTTGGTCAATAAGTTCCATAAATGAATCACACCGAACAAAATGAATAGAAATCAAAATTACACACAATCACAGCCGAGTCAAGTAGTAATTGAGCTCAATGATTAAATTACACCGCATGAAAACATGTGTAAAACAATTTAAGTTCTAGGATTTTCAGAAAACATACTGTCAAAATCCTTGACCTTATTCTAACACAATTTTTTTCAATGGAGACATATGGAAGTATGTGAACCAAAGAACTGCAAAAGTAAAAAGTGAAATGCCAAGCGCAGGGAAGTAGTAGTAGTATTTGTTGATCGAAAACATAAGCTAGAACCAAGTAGTTTGGGGCCATCTTCACCGGCTAGTAACTGGCTACAAAGAGGCAGCACCTGTTATTTATTGCCGCCTACAAATAGCTCCAAAAGTTTTCTAATGAAAATAATACTCTCGAAGAATAGTCGGGCCTTAAAAAATGTCAGATCGTTCTTCCCGGAATCGAACTTGGGTTCTTCAACAGAATTACAATTAAAACAGTTTGATGTACTAATCGAATTTTTCTGTTTCCAGCGGTCTTATTGATGACGAGCCACTTCGATTCCGTGGAGAAGTCTACCATGGGTATCACTTCAACTGTACATCGTGTGGAGTCGAATTGGACTACACTGCCCGAGAAGTAAAGAGTCGACCTGGATTTGCAGCTAATGATATGGTTTGTTTGCTTACCTCTTAATCCACATTCAATGTCCACCAATTTATTTGCCTTAGAATGAATTATACTGTCTTCGTTGCCATGATAAAATGGGAATCCCAATATGCGGTGCTTGCCGTCGCCCGATTGAGGAGCGCGTTGTCACCGCCCTCGGCAAACACTGGCATGTCGAGGTAAATTATTGCATTTTATAAATCAATTTTATTTCTTTATCTTTTCATTTGATAGCACTTTGTTTGTGCCAAATGCGAGAAACCTTTCTTAGGTCATCGTCACTATGAGAAACGCGGTTTGGCGTATTGCGAAACCCATTACCATCAGCTGTTTGGCAACTTGTGCTTTGTCTGCAACCAAGTCATTGCTGGCGATGGTAATTAATGATCAAATCAAATCATATTAATCGTACTCACGTAATAGTTTCTTTTTTGTTTAGTTTTCACAGCGTTGAATAAAGCCTGGTGCGTTCATCACTTTGCGTGTTCTGTTTGTGATATGAAAATGACACAGAAATCAAAGTTCTATGAGTATGATGAGAAACCCGTATGCAAGAAATGCTACGATCGCTTCCCGAACGAATTACGACGTCGTCTACGTACTGCCCACGAAATGACAATGAAAAAGAATATTTAACCAGCCGCGTACAAAGTGCCTGTAGAGCAAACCGAATTATAATTGTTGTTGTTGTTTTATGTTTTCTTAACTCTAGAATCTATAGTGTCTTCAGATGGAAGAACATCTAACGAGTCTCTCACAAGTGCCCTTACACCTCAAAACTAATTTGAGCCAAACAAACAAATAAGTAGTGTTCAAGCCCGGAAGAAAATTAACATAAAAAGCTATTTTTTATATAAATTTTATTTATACTGAATCATAACATACTGCATAGTTGTTGTTGTTTTTTTTTAATAATATATTCTTGTAAACATTAACAGTTTTGGTTAGTGTGTAGATTTGTTTCTTAAAGTTAAATTATTTTAACAAGCAACAAGTCGCAGCTTATAGTTTACATATAATCAACTACATAATCTTTTTATCAGCGTATATTGAGTAATTAACGTTTAAATAAAAACAAAATTAGATTAATAAAACAAAGCAACTAATAAAAATTGAGTTTGTTTTTTTTTAATCTCAAGTTATTATCAATGAAGCATGCGCATTGGGCTATCGAGCTTTAGCCCCGTTACGGTCTTTAAATGAATCAGACACCTATCGGCCTGTTTTTGATGACACAATTCTCCTTAGTGCTCTTAGCAGAAGCATTTGCCATAATCTTTTCTATTAAATCAAACAACAAAATAAGATGCACAGACATGGCCACACTCCTTGCCAATCGGAACATCAACAACGCAAATCCAATAATTCATAACATCAGTCACAAACTTTTGGAACAAATGGGTTGAAAACCCGTAACTCGCTTTATGGAGCCGAGTGCTGGAACTTCGTCGAATATTGGGTCGCATATGCGAGTAGGGCGAATGAAGGAGAAGATACAACCGCGAATTTTATCAGCTGTATAAAGATGTGGATGTAGTCCAAAAAGTAAAAATTCGACGACACTGGCTCAGCCACATCGAGCGAATGGACAATAATGCCATCGCGGATGTCAGAGCACTTGGTTGAATAACTGAAAGCAGCGTGCCCGGGATCGACAAGTGTCGAAGGCTGCCTTGTCTCACGCAGAGACTCTTCACGGATCGGAAGCCCGTTAAGCAAGCAAATCATCTCAAACATTTCTATGCACTCACTGCATTAATTTTATTTGGATTTGTCAACTTGTGCAGCAGTTACAGAGCCGTTGACATTGACTCGTTTAAGTTTTTCTTTGGAGCTAATTGGTTACAAATTAAATTATGTGTCGTAAATAATTGTTTTTCCATGGAGGGGTGTGTCTATTTCATGATTTTTTTTAAATATGATTCCTTGAATACTGAATTTTAGATTCAAGTCAACTTTTTCCAAATAAACCGAAAAACGCTCTACAGCCTACATCAAGAAAAAAACTTTGCGTCTCTTCAAATAGTTCACATTTTTTTAAAAGTTCAGCTTAATGGTGACATCTTGCAAATATGGATCCAAAGTGAGAAGTCAATGAAATGGCTTACGATCGCTTCAAGAATTCTTGAATTACTAGGTCAAAATGAATCAACTGAACATATAGAACTTAAAATTCAAAACGTTTCCAATTTCTATTGTTTTAAAGTAAAGCAAAAAAGGGATCGGTGCCAGACATTGCGAGACGTTTATGCAAGTTATTGAACGAGGGCTAAACCTTTGTTTGTTGTTACCATATAATTTATTAAATCGTGTTAATGAGACAGATTATCCAATTGTACCAGACACGAGACGAGTATTACCGTAAAGCATTTTGAAGAGTGAAGTCAACGTACGAAAAAAAGGACCCGACCAAGTACTCATCTTGCGAGATAGTAAAGAGGAGCTAAGCAATGCTGCTGAAATGGATGGTCGTTCTTCAGGGTTTCCTAAAAAATCAAAAAAGCCTGCAGCAAAGTTTAGCATTGTACTTAGATTTGGGTTTGGCTAAGGTAGTAGGCTCTTCTACGTTATGTCGTCAAAAGTGTGCATGAAGATTATTTTCCAAGTAACAACAAATTACAAATATGTATATAAATCATACGTTTTGCCTAAGTGATTGAAGTACGGGAAAGAAACAATTGCAAGTGGAGGAGGCATAATTTCTTTGAAACCAAACTAAAGTCCTTATTAGCAAAAACAAAATCAAGTTGGCCTTTCCAAAATGAAAGACCCCAATTGTATATTTTGATGGTAATTGCTCTTAAGTTAGTAGGAAATCACTATCAAAGACGAAAGTATAGCCTAAGCATTTCCATGCCACTCTATTACTCCATTTCAAGCTCATCTATCAACATGAACTAAAAAGGCTAATATTTTGGGTTAATTTACTTATGAGCTTGTTTCCAAATAATAAATAACGCAACAGAAAAATAAACACGAATCCAAGTCTTGGTGGTCTTACTCCCCTAATCGCTCCAACAACGGTCCAACCAGATCTAAATTTCTTACAGCAATTAGTCCACCAGCATTGCATTTTTCCTCATCATTAATATAAGAAACGGGCACAGGTTCCTTCGCCTCTAAACTTCTGCGATAGTCAAATATATCGCCTCCGAGTGACTTCAAAATCGCATGTGGTCCACAAGTGTCCCATTTAAAAGTCGATCCTTTGCTTAGTAAATATAAATCGACTTCTCCAGTAATCACTTTCAAAGCCTTATGGCCAGCTCCAGCTGAGAAAGCGAATTCATACCCTAAGCCCAGAATAATCTGCAATAAATCAGAGTTTTCCGAACTGGAAAAAATCCCCAAGTTACTTGGCCGCAAAGGTATACGCTCAGGGCAATTGTTTGCCTTCAAGTTGTCCATACAAACGCCCCAGAAGAGTAAGCTCTCGTACACGTTCTCGCCCATTTTTTTGTGGAAGGGTTGTGAAACTATTCCAATTATTGGCTGACCAGTTGTTTTGTCGTACGCCCCGATGAGGATTGTTACGCAATCCAAGCCTGTTGACGTTATGCCAGGAAAATTGGTAAATATCGAATCGCCCGATATATATTCAGCCGTAGCGTCTGCGGAAATATATATCAGTTCATTAAAATCGATTTTTCCATTCGAGAATTGATAATCGTGTTTAACTCACCAATTGGATCGATCCAAATACCTATATTTGAATAGTCTAGGTCGTCTGGTAGCTCGGGTGTTTCCCCAACTGTTTCTACATACACTACGTCTCTGTGCACTTCCGCAGCAAGAGCTTCAGCGGCAGATGTATTTCCATTAAGTACCTTCTCGAGACATTCAGATGTACTTTGGGTGGAATCACCAATCTCTATGGACACAGTTTCACCCAAAACATTTGTGAAACTCGTCGATTCCTCGCCTCTGATGTTACCAACAATATCTGGGTACTACGACCAGGAATAACATGATACTTTAGTTCATTGTCAATTGATTCCACTGTACTCACCTCATTACCAATATTGTTTCGAACAGTTTCCTGAACGAGAACATCGGCGAGTGTTTTAAAATCATGAATGAACCTGGGGTTCGCTTCATCGGACATTTTCTCTTGGACCAACAACGCAAGAAGTTCCTCGTTTGCTCGACAAACTCTTGCGATGTTTGCTGCCTTTTCGGAAACATTTATAAGACTCCTCAGCAAGTTCCTAGACATTGAGCTCGCAGGTAACAAAACCAATATAAGCAAATGGACAACACAAAGCTAACTATGCTAGATTTCAATATGCTTGCTAACTGAAACCGGGAAATATGACTTTGAAATCCAATTAGGAGCTCTAGGCGGGGGATGGAGTACAAAAAAAAAAAAGATGGTGCGCTAGGACGGATAATGATTGGGTTGGGGAATCTGTTATGAATTCGAAAAAATACAAACTTTTTTATTAGATTAGGGGTGTGGGTGACTTTGTTTGTGGGTTTTGTGTACATGGGCATAGTTGTTGCGGGCTCTGGTGTGGGATCACCTGTGGAAGCTTTTTTTATATTTGACAAATGTCACTTAACAGAAATGCAAAGAAAAAGGAATCCACTTTTGTGCGCTAGTCAACTGCATGCTCGTTCATTAGATGCATAGTGATTGTTTTTTGTTAAGTTATTTTTTAGCTTAAGTCTCTTTTCTATCACTGAGCCATATGATTTATAGGTTTATTTGTTTTGTAGGTTTTTCAATCAACGCAGTAGAGGCCAACTTTAACATTGCCACCACATTCAAAAAGTTCAGATGGTAATAGTTTGGATTACAAGTTTAAACTAAAGTATGCGAATATAGACAAATTTAATTAGGACATGCGATATAATATCGCTGAGAGATGTCAGATGAATTATGAATCCACGTGGAGTATATCGCTATTTTGTGTACCATTGTTAAAACATTTCGCGATATTCTATATTAATACAAAATTTTTTTAACAAAATTCCGAAATTGCATTACAGCCCTAAGCCTGAGCACACTTTTGCACAACAGATGGCAACAGTGTCGTTTTCATTTTGAAACTTCCTTCAAAATTTTTCATTGAAATTTATTTGTTTTGTTTTATCGACCAAACAGAGTTTGTAATTTTTTTTTATTTATTTTGTTTGTAAAATTTTCAAAACTCAGATGAAAATTTAAATATGTGGACCGTGAATCCTATTCGCCAACGTGACCCCGTTAACAGCCGGTTTATTCTTGGAATACGTGAAGAACACCGGCGGAACAATATTTTATCAGATGTCTTCAGGCGAAGCACTGCGGAAAACCCCAGTACCCGAAATTTAAATTCCAATATTGACCTCTGTAGTGCAGTGGTAGAGGAAAATCGGAATAGATTAATCGAGGAAAAACGCCGCCAACATTTACGTGAGAATAATCATGAATTACGCGAGTTGGTGAGGCATCTTCGGGCTGCGCATACAATGAAAACGTTGGAGGCTCAGAGATTTGAACAACAAGCAATTGCAAACGAAAAGTTAGCCGAAGCTATGCGGTCCGAAACTGTGTTGGAAAATGGCACAGTTAGTCTAATGGAAAATGTAAGAAGGCAGGAGGAAGAAGCCAAAGCAAAGAGGATCGCTTTCAAACATGAGCTAGAGCAACAAATTGCAATCTCGAATGCTAAGCGAATGGAAAAGTACGAACTTCTGCTGAAGGAGAAGCAGATATTGGAAGCGTCAAGGCGATTGTGCGAAAAAGAAAATCAACTAGCGTTGCTCGCAGCAGAACAAAGGAAAATTCAAGCCAAAGCTGAATTGGAAGCGTACAAAAAGGCTCGTGAAGAATGGAAGATTTCGAAAAATATGTCTTCAGAAATGGAAAACGAGAAAATAAATGCCATATTTAAGGCGCGTGAACTGCAGCTTCAGAAGGAGAAAGAAGAGAAAGAAATGAGACGGCTCCGAAAGGAACAAATAAGTGAAAAAATTGGGAAAGAAATCTACGCAAAAGCAGTAAGTATTTTGTTGGTTTTTGCAATCAAACGCTTATTGCATCCCATCGGGTTAGGAAAAAGAAGCAAGGCATCGAGATTTACTCTCCGAATTGCTCGTTGACGAGCGGCAAGCCAAGGAAGAAATGAGAATGCGATCCCAACTGGAACAGCAGAAACGAGATAGAGACGCTATCCGATATCAGATGGCTTTGGATGTGGAAGAAAGGGAGCGTCGGAGGCACGCTCAGAAGCTAATCGATGAAGAGTACTTTAACGAACATATGCGAATGCTTGCCGAGAAGGATAAACTAGAACTGCTGTCGGATGCGAAGAGGAGGCAGAAAAAACTGGAACACCGGAGATTATTGCAGGAGGGTTTGGAGGAGAAGAACCGCCTAAAGGCTGAGTATACTAAGACCCTGCTTAAGGAGAGAGAACAACAGGTGCAGGAAGAAAAGAAGATGTGAGTGAAATTACTCCAATCCGGCTGTGTTTGGTTTTTTTTTATAGAGTTGTTGTTTCCACTTGCAGGCAAAAAATGGTGGAAGAAGAGCGCATACGAATCCTCAAGGAGCACGCAAGCGGACTATTGGGGTACATGGCGCCAGGCGTTTTACGTGACTCAGACAGACAATATTTATCAATTCCAACAAAACGAAATTAACGAGAAAAATTTAAATAAAAATGACTGAGTTCGTTAGAGTCGACTGCACGACGATCTCCTCGGAGGTTCAACGATCATTTGCCGTACTGAAACGTAGGCAAACGGTTTTGGAATCTTCGATCGTGATGTTTGTCGGGCAATTGACATTGATGAATGATTTGTAAAAATCTTTATAATAACTCAACGCCTTTACACTTTATTCATGATAGAGTCAATTAAATTGTGTTTTGGAACAGATAGTACGACGACAGAACAGGCCAAAAAGGAATCTAGTAGGACAAACAAAATATATGCTGTCAATTAGAAATAAATCCATTGAATATCATCTCAGCCAGAACATTACGATTGAAAGCTTCAATAATGAAATAGTAAACAAGTTCAATTACCTCGAAACTAATTTATTCTCCACAAAAGGACACCAGATTGGAAATTCGACGAAGAATAAACCTACGCAACCGTGGCTTCTTCGATTTGTCGAAACAATTACGATCTTAGCTCCTAACACGAAGGATAAAAATATAGGGCACTCCCGAAACACTGGTTAATGTGAATAGAATTTATTTTACATTGACAACTTTCAAAGGTGAACAAAGTTAGAAAGCCCTATGAGATGAAAAGTAAGCAATTCAACGTGTTTAAGCGTTAATACGTTGGAATTCTGTTTTCCACAGTTTTGAGAATCCCCCTTTTGGTGAAATGGCATTCCAATACGCTTCATAAACCAACCTGACCCACGTTTTAAACTAATGCATAATAACATCAACATTTCCTTAGTCCTGGAAAGCTGCAAGAGTTTTTTTGAAAGCTAAAAATAATAAGCCCTCGTCTCCTGCTGATTTTAGACCGATAAGCATTTTACCTTGCCTATCGGAGGTCCTCGAGAAAATTATCGCAAGGCAAATAAACATGCACTTATAGTTAAATAGTATGTTGTACGTTCAGCAATCTGGCATTAGAGCTAACCACAGCTGTTCCACAACTATCGTCTAATTACTCGAGGGAATAAGAGAAGATAACGATAAGGGTTATGTTACGAATTTTTGCTTTCTTGATTTCTCAAAGGCCAAGGCAAACCATGAAAACTATGCTAGTGGTGAAAGGCTGCAGCGATGATCGATGCCTTTGAAATGCCTTTGGCACCGAGCTGCTATACACAATCTTAGAGATGTTGAACAACAGACAGTTTATTGTGAAAAATGGCAGTGTATAGTTTACTGGGACTTTTGGAAATAACCACAGTCTAAAACAGGGTGTAGTTATTTCGCCGACTTTATTAACGATCTTCACAAGCGATCTTGTAGGCTCTCTCCGCCACTACATAGTGAACGTAGATGACTTGATCGCGTACAGGGCAAGTCCGAAGATCGAGGTTACCGTAAGTCATTTGCAACTTGAGACTAGAGTATGAGACTGTTCTGTTCAAGATTCCGAAAAAAGTGGTGAATGTTCTCTATCGTTGAACAAAACGGGCACCACTAGCAGTTCGAAGTGTAGTTTGAAGCCTTGGGATCTGGCTAGATCAGTATCTCTATTTTAGCAAACATATAGATGCTGCTCTAGCCCGAGCCAAAGCGGCCTTTGCCTTGACAAAGAGGTGATCTGCTACACGGCCCTCGATCGGCCTGTTCTTGCCTATGGTTGTCCCGTGTGGTTTAACGTGGGAACAAAAGATGCAGTCTTAGGGCTTGTCTCCATATATATTTATTTATATAGAACTCCAGAGTCTGAGTACAAGAAGTTAGTTTATAATTTTGCTAAGTTTATTAAGCTAGCTTTATGCGTTTTATTCTAGCATGTAAGTAAATGAATTGAGAAAATAAAAATGCATTAAAATGAAAACCAAACAACAAAAAAAGGCCATAAAAATTACAGAAATAATCTTTTAGTTTCTATAGCGGCTAAGCAGTCGAATTTGCTTGACTCCAGCTTAACACTGAACATTAGCATTTCTTTTTCGGAACTCGCATGGAATAAAATTGGCTCAGAGAATCTAGCTTAATGTTGGTAAAATCTTCTTTGCAATATGGAAACGATGACGACTCTAGGGATGATATGGATGGAATGCACAGTTGATCTTCTTCGGAGCTTGAATCCTCAAGTAAGTGTCTTTAGAAGTTAAAGGGTTTTTTTTTTATTTTTAACCAATGTAGGGTTAAATGCACATAATCAACCATTCAAAATTGGAATGAAGATCAATTTGCAGATGGCTCAACTGAAATTGATTGAACAGGATTGAAGCCCATGTGAGGCAGTTAAAATCCTTAATAAAGCATTGGAATGGGGTGAAGTTGAGAGGATCGGTTAAGATGACGTTAATGCACTGAGGCGCCTACGAGATGAAAGCAATTTTCAACTATATGTATACTATATGCGAGGAGAGCGAATGGGATATTGTCCGGAATCGGGCTGCGGACAAACCAGCAGCGGCACATATGCATAAATCGCTCGTAAACGATCGAAAACGTATAGAAGAAAAATGACGGAACCTACACGATGGGTCGGGAAGACACACTCAGAACGTTGCTTCAGGTACGTTTCCCAGGCTCGTCTCTTAACACATCTCATCTGGACTCAAAAACACTAAGACGGATAAGATGAGGTTCGAATCATTCAAAGCTCCGGTGGCAATGTTGCTTTCCCAGTATTACTGCAGAAATCATTTGACCTCATCCTACCGGAATGAGAATCCAGTCTACAACTGGGGATACATTGCAACCACCTGGAGACAGGTTAAAGTTGTTTTCATTCCAAATCCCGGAAATAGACCTCGTACAGACCCATACAAAAGTCTAACATCATTTGTACTATAGACAATCAGAGAAATGTTAGAGTTTTCTAACCCGGTTTGTATACAGGAAATCAAATCATACTTTGGACATGCTCCGTAGGTTCCGTCCAAGAGGTCTTAAAACTAGACCTTGATATAGTCTTCAGCTTCGTGGGTAGGGGCGTGTGCACACATTATTATTATCCTTTTCCACTTTGCTTCTCTAAATTCCAAAGTCTAAGTATGTATTGAAAGAAAAAAATCAGTTTTCATAATAAGTAGGTAGAAGATAGACTTGTTTTTCGGTGAATATTTTTTTTTTAATTAAATGTTTACTAAAAAATCCGCAATATGTCTAGAAAATGCCAAAAGGCAGTCCACCTTGGAAAATAGTTTATTCATTCAAAGGGTTCGCGAAGAAAATCGCCATGGCAAAAGTATTGAGGATGTTTTCGTACGAAGCACAAAAGAGAATCCATACCTTAAGAAACTCCAGTCCATGACCGCCGTCTGTGAAGCCCTCAGAGATGAAAAGAAGAAGAGCTTTGTTGATGAAAAACGTGAACTGGTTCGACGGGGGAACTGTTTAGAACTCAAGCAATTGGAAACTCAACTTCGAGCTGCGTACGTATCCAAGACTATAGCAGCACAGAAAGCGGAACGCGACGCCCTCGCTATCGAAGCAAAAGCCAAAGCTGTTTACGAGAATACAGAATTGGAAGGATCGCGGCTGCGTTTATTTGAGTATATTAAAAAGCACGATCTAGTAAAACGCCGTACGAAGTTAGCCCTACAACAGGATCTTAAGGATCAAATGGCAATATTGGATGCAAAACGACAAGAACAAAAGTTGATGATAATCAACGAAAAAAAATTGTTGGACGAAGACTTAAGAAAGTATAAAGAACAAGAAATGAAAGAAGCGCGGGAGGCCTTAGAAAAGAAGCGTAAAATTCGCTGTGGAATGGATGAGTTTCAAAAAATACAAGATGAATGGAAATTGAAGCAAAATCTAGTTGCTGAAGAAGAGAATAAGAAAATAGAAGAATTTTTAAAACAACGTGAGATAGCTCAGATGAGTGTTCTGAAAAGAAAGATTGAAGCACAAGAGCGAAAGAATAAAATAAGTGATGAAATAGGAAAACGAACTCATGCGCAATCTGTGCGTTAAATTCATACCTTTTTTCTTTATAAATATGTTTTTATATTTTTTTTTCAAGGTGGAGAAAATTAAATCATTTGAACGTTTAACCGAACTTCTTATAGACGAACGCAAGGCAAAAGAAGAAATGAAAGTTTTAGCGGATCATGAAAATCACATTCGCCAAAGAATTGTTGTGCGCACCGATCTAGACGAGCTTATTGAGCAAAAGAAACGCCAAAGGATGGATGAAAAGCGGGAAAATGAAGAGTTATATCAGCATGAATTGCGTGTGCTTGCGGAGAGGGATAGAATACAGCGCGAAAAAGATGAACATAAGAGGACTTGCGTTGATGAGCATCGAAGAGCTCTTCAGAATTCCTTAGATGAGAAGAAACGCTTAAGAGCCGAGGAGATGAAGAGGCTTTTATTAGAAAACTCTAAGGAAGTCCAAGATAAAAAGAGGAAGTATGAACACTTTTTTTCTTTGTACGAACGTTCGTGTATTTATTGTTTTTTTTTTTAGAGCAAAACTCGTCGAAATGGCACGTATAAAATTACTTAAGGAACATGCGTCCAATCTGAAAGGATTTCTCCCTCCAAGGTTACTGAAACGATCAGATCTAGAGCACTTGTCACTGTAGCAAAAACTAACAAACAAACAAAAAAACATATATAAATTTTATGAAATGATGCATCTCTATTGGTGCATAGCAGACTAAATATTTGCATTTTTCTTTAATAGATATTTGAGCAAGTCCGCGTAAGGTAGCCCAATCCCTACGCCACAAAATTTGTTTCTACATCTTATTTCTCGGAAGTGTCTTTCGGTTTTGGTTAAAACCTTCGCGGTTACTTGCTATATCTGAAATACGATTCAAAAACCATAGCAATAGCTCTATGTTTCATCAAGCACTTTATTCACACTAAGGTAAATCCAAAGGCCAACGAATTTCAAGTCCAGATTCACCAGCTCATCATCGACTTCAAAGGCTTATTTGATATCATTCAACGTCTTGAGCACTAAAAGGCGATGGCCGAATTCGGGATCCCGCCAAAATTGATCGAGCTGTGCCGCATAACGCACGGTGCAATGTGCGATTTGGAAACTGTTCCTCCGAATTATTCTAAACAAGCGCCGGATGTCGGCAACGAGATGCGCTATCATGTGATTTGTTCGATCTCGTGCTGGAACAGATAGTGCGCAGGGCAGGTGTGAACACGGAAGGCTCTCAGCGAGGCTTCCTTGAGGCTTTTCTGGCTTTCTCGCATCCTTAGCCTTGTGTGAATGTCCCCAGAGGAAAGTAACTCCAAGGCAATATTCTTATTCATTCAGGCTAGGGAGGGTTAGTTATTCTCTATAAATAATTATAATGATTATTGATTAACGGATCTTTGGGTTCTTAAGAAACATTACATACAGTTGAAGTTCCGAAATTGCTTCAACAACGTTCGAGGTCTGCCTCCACCCCTTCATTGGCTGCGGTTACATCGCCAATGTTATGGTTCAAGCTCTTTCAGTATCAGCAAGAATAACAACGAAGTATTATCTCCGTTCCCGGATAATATACATCGTTGGAAAACTTTTCTTGCAGTTGTCGATGTCAAAGGTGTTAGAGGATCTATATTAGCGTTCTATTTTTCTTCGCAGGAAGTTATGTTAATAAAAACTAGCTAATGTAATTATTGTTGCTTTTTCTGCAGATAAATTTTTGGGCTTCAACAAAACTCTAAATTTCAATGTTGATTGCCCAAAAGTCATTGCCACATTGCCTTGCGCTCGAGAAAGCCTAAAGTTGTAAATTATTTCTTTTTGTCCATTGATTTCTGGCTGAAAGGTCTTAAATATATAGGTAGATGGGTAAAAGTGGTGGTTCAGTAAGAACCTTATTAGCACTAAGTGCCGTTTTAAAACCACAGCTCTGTTACCTTATTTATGATGTTATTTTGGTGTAACTTACGGATCACTAGTATGGTGGTAACAAGGTACAGAGAACTGCATGCATAGGCACCACAGGCGCTCTACGATCGACTCCGTCGGATGCTCTGACGGTAATGCTGCATCTCGTACCTTTGGACCTACACATTAAAAACACTCCTGCTCACAGCGCCATTAGGCTCAGAGAGTCTGGATGCTGGACTTCAAAACCCTATGGTCATAGCGCTATACTTGATCTTATACCGAGAGATTTGGTATCTTCACCAACGGACTATACGGTCCCTAGAATTTATCCATTAAATAACTTTGACACTCTTATCCCAGAAAGAGGGGAATGGAATAGTGGACAGATATGTAAGGACTTTAATTGGACAATCTACACTGACGGCTCCAAGATGGGCGGCGGAGTCGGTGCGGGTGTGTTCTCAGAATCTCTGAACATCTGTAAAGCCTATAGACTGCCCGACAATTCCAGCGTTTTCCAAGCTGGAACTATTTGCAATCGGGGAAGCATGTCGTCAAATCAAATTACATCCAAACATCCTGCCAAGCCAGAAGGTTGCCATATGCATTGATAGTCAAGCAGCCATCAAAGCTATTGCCTCCTTTACTTCACATTCAAAATTAGAACAGGAATGCCGAGCTGAAATAGCGTCGTTAGAAGGTCAGCTCATTTCCCTTATATGGGTTCCCGGCCATAGTGCCATCCCAGGTAATGAGAAGGCCGATGAACTTGCTAGAAAGGGATCTGCCCTTCAGCGCTCGCGTGCAGGTGAGGTTTTCATCTCACTACAAGCAGTTAAGGCTAATATATCCTCATACTTCCTTGAAGTAGCAAATCTAAGATGGGTCAGACTTACGAACTGTGCAACATCAAGGGAAATGTGGCCGGAATAAAAACAATCAAAAACAAAAGATCTCCTTCGTCGAGCCCGTCATGATAGTGGCGGTCTGCACAGGACACTGGCCGATTAGAGATCATGCCATTAAGCTAGGTATCGCACACAACTCACATTGTCGCAGCTGCAAAAACACAGCTGAGAGGGAGACCCTAACACACTTCTTTTGCGACTGTCCGGCTCTTGCTAGAGCCAGACAACGGGTGCTTGGTAGACCCTTCTTCAACTCAATTAATGAGATTTCTGCTAAGGATATTAAACACCTTAAATATATACTTATACTGTTTTTCACTGCAAGCATTATATAGATAGCGCATTTCTACCACATGTTCACTGGTAGAAATTTGCATTTTCAATGAGATATTTGCAGTTTAATTGTGTCGTGTGTGGCCCAATCTGTTTGGCGTGAAATGTGAGTTATTTGGCATAGTGTATGGCCGGCCTAAGGCGCCATAGCCTCTTCAATGACAACACTACCTTATCTTAAAAATTTCAGCTGTTCTTCAGTCGACTGTTCCTTCTCATCGTGGCATACTTCATTCATCTGTCAATTGTCAATTTGTTGCCGCACGTGTTGTGTAGGCTTCAGTGTTATTCTTATTCCATTCATTTTGATGCAAAAATTTGTTTAAAAATTTCCGAAAAAAATAATTCACACATCAAAATGCCACCAGTTGCGAAGAAAACTAAAAAGTTACAAAAAAATGTTACACCCTCGCCGAAAGGCAAAAGCGCCGAGGGATCCGAGCAAAACCTAGTGATATCCGGCCAAGTGAGTTCTAATAAGTCCGTTTCCAATAACTGTTGATGGCTTATGTGGTTCCGTTTATTTGCAGTTGGAAAAGAAAATGCGGAAAACTCAGGCACGCATTGATGGAGAACGTGGCATTGTGCTGATTAAACATTTGCCTCATGGTTTCTTTGAGGATCAACTCAAGAATTATTTCCAACAATTTGGCAAAGTAACCAGGTTACGTTTGGCGCGTTCTAGACGTACAGGGGGTAGCAAAGGCTTTGCATTTGTTGAGTTTGAATATCCAGAAGTTGCAAAAGTAGCTGCGGAAACAATGGACAACTATTTGATGTTCCAGCGAGTGGTTAAAGCTGCTTATATACCACCGGAGAATCAGATGTACAATTATTTCAAGACATCTGTTCGCAAGGTCACTAATAAGGTGGGTTTGCATTATTAGTTTAAGGAATATTTATGCCTGATAAGGCATGGAGATAGGATATGATTTAGTTTCTTATTTATTGGGAAACTCTCAGGTTAGGTGATTGATCTTATCTGACTCTTCTTCGACTTAACACCGAGCTCAATCATCTGGGAATATGATGCATACGCTGCAACAAAAACACATTAACAGGAGGTTTATAATCCTAGTTTCCAAAGGCACTCTGTGGACTCAGAAGATACTGACTTGGTCGTTGTTGCCGTTTAAGTTTATGGTGTTTTTTTTTTATTTTAAGTTAAAATGTTTGTTACGAGAGTTAAGTGCCTTCAAAGCTTCTTGTTTAACGTGTTGCGAAACACTGTTTGGTACTACATATTTACGAATGGAAAAGGTTTATTTGTATTTTAATATAATAGGGAAAAATTACGTGCAGAAGAGTTGAAAGGTGTAGTCTTTTATTTGCAAAGCCATAGCAAGTTGTTTGAGGTTTAATTCATATTCAGGTGCTTTCAGCTAAGTCAGAATTGGTTGAAGTAAATGCCAAAGTTGACCGCGTAGGTGCTTCTTTAGCACTCCAGCTTGTGGTCCTTTAAATAAATCATTAATATGCAGCAGATTTTTATTGATATCGAATTCGCCTTTCAGCATTTGTAGCGAATCATGTTCGAATCGAAATTGTCTAGTGGATCTCAAAAAATGCCTGCGTATATCTGACTTGCTTGCTGTTGCCACAAATTTTGCTTTCCTGCCACTAAGTGTTCGCTTTAGACGGGATTAGTTTAACTGAACTTTGAAGCAAAGCTGGAATAACACTGAACATTTTCCCCAAAGAATTCACTCTTTGATTGTGAATTCACTTTATAGGTTTCTCTCGAAAAGCAAAAGAATTGGAGCCTATCAAGACGCGATAATTCTAATGTAAGATTTGAATCGAAAGTCTTGTTTCTCTTGTATTTGTATATTTATTAAGTAAATTGTAATTGCCTAGCACATTAGATAAATCTTATAAATTCGTGAAAGAATTGACGTTAACAACAGAATAACAGATAAGAAAAGACGAAATCCACACTCGCGACTGCTGAGAAGTTTATTCGCTGTCAAATATGTTTTAATTTGTTTCATAATTCCTTTTTCAGCAGCATTGTAATGGGTCTACGGTCACTACCTCCATTTAAAGGTATTGGAATGATTTTTATATTTTTCCATTCCTGCGGATAATCGGAAGTGATATTGATACAATTAAAATTATGGGTCACGGGCGGCAGAATGTATATGAGCAGGATCATTATGAACCTGGGATTAATTACATCGTTGCCTGTTGCATTTGATGCAATTTAGAGAACAGCCTCAACAACATCTGCATCACTTACGCATATTAAACCAAAAGATTCATTGAGGATGTTTATTTCTAATGCCTGGTTTCACTTGTAGAATATGTAGGCGTTGTGACAAAGCTCTTCGTCTGAGAAGGTTGGCTTTAAGGTCATCAGGTACTTTAGGCTTTTCCTTTCCAAATTTGAGCTCTTTTAAAGTTCTCCACGTATTTCGCCTCGATCTACTTCGACTAAGTTAATTTTCGTAGTAAATCGTTTTCGCATACTATGTTACGCAAACGGCAGTACTCACGATGCAATGTTTCAAGTTTGTATCGCCTCCAAGGATTGTTAGCCTTATTTCGCTCCAGCTTCAGTTGTGTAATACTACTACTTAGCCAATTTGGCGATGATCTATGTGCAACATTAGACTTGATTGACATTAGGGTTTATCTTCCCGAAGACAACTTTGAGAAATATTTGAATTGAATTAAGTGATTCCTTTAATTCCACTATTCGTCCTGTATTGTGCAAAATAATAAACGAATCGTCCGGATTGCTTGATTGATTTTTTGGGGGACTATGCACAGAGCTATTATTACAATGCACTTTGTCTTCGGCCGTGTTTAAAATTTATTGATTCATTTTAAGCCACGCGTCGTCCGCAAATAAGACGAGCAATAGGAGCACACCTAGGATGGTTCCCTGAGGTAGACCTATGTTTAGACTTAGGGGGTTTGACACGTTTTCATCCACTTTGGTACGCTGCTTTCTTCCACTTAAGAATGGTCTGAACCAGTTTAATTCAGTAGACCGGTTTCCGATTTTTGAAGGTTTGTGCAATAATATAGTGGGTTCAATGGTTCGAATGCTCTTTTTAGGTTAAGGAATACTACAACAACTACATTTCTTTAGTCGACTTTCTCCTTCCACTCACTAACAATATAATTGACACAGGTTTCACACGAATGGTCTGTTCTAAAGCCTGGCTGATGCGATACAAAAAAAAATATGCTGTTTTCGAGGTGTTGATGTAATTGCACTTGTACTATTTTCTCTATGATCTTTTCATACACCGGCATCATGTTTACTAAACGATATTCCGTACATAACTTAGCGTCAGACGACTTCTTTATTGGCACAATTAAAGATTCCTTCCGGGATTCAGGAAATATCGCAGAAAACAGATCCAATAACATTAAATAGCATCTTTTGTCATTCTTACATTAAGGATGTTAAAATCCTTCTTAGAGTTAATATGTTTTATTGCACTTAGACGTTCCTTAACGAAACTGGTTGTATATTCAGCTGAAATTTTTTTCTTATTAAAACCAACGAGCAGACACAGGAGAGAAAACACGAATTTTTAAATAAAGTTACAGTACAAATAACATTTCAATTTGATTTGCCAAATAAGACCAAGATTAAGACAAATTTTATTTTATAATTATTCTTAAAAAATTGTCAAAGAAATTGAAAATAATAACAATCACATTTTTCCTTACAGATCGGAAAGCCTATCTATGTGTCCAGCAGGACAATAAGCACCCAAAGGCGAACAAATGAGCACAACAATTGGACCCAAGAAGCATACCAAAAGCGTATCGGTTCATCTCTGCGCAAAATCAACAAATTGAAAGCAAAATATGCGCATCTCGGTATTGATTTCGACAAGTTCACGGTGCAACCCAACATCCAAACCGCTGACGTAGAGGAAGAAAAAGACATACCAAAAAAAGCTGATCAAAAACCTTTAAAGGACAAAAAACCGGCGCCGGGTAGTCTACTTCTAATTAAAAAACGCAAGCAAACCCCTGAGAACATGCAAACCGAAAGTAAGAAAACCAAAACAGAGAAAAAAATTGGCTTGAAGGATCTCTTGGAGAAGACACTGGATGATGAAGATTCTTCAGACGATGAAGAATTCATTCCAATGCCCGAAGATGAAGACGCAACCACATCTGAGGATGACACCTGCTGCGATATAATCTACGACTTGGGTAACAATAAACTTATCATGAACAATACCGATGATGAAGATGAAAGTCAAGAAGAGGAAAAACCAATCAAAACCAAGAAGAGAGAAACCTCAAACAAAGTCAATCGCTTCGAGGGGCTCATGAAGCGAAAACCAAACATCGGAGGTATTCAAAAACCCAATAAGAAAAGTCTTAAGGACAAAATCAAAGCAACAAAGCCCAATAACGCTATGAATACGTTAAGACTTGCAGCCGCCAGAGAAATCAAGCAGAAGGGAAAGATGAAACAACTGAAAAAGGCTGATCTAAAGAAGCCAAATAGGAAGCAAAAAGTTTAGACCATTAGTAACAGCTTGGTTTTATTAGGCTTTTAAGTAATAAATACATTTCCTTCATATCCTGCTCCTCCAGACGCATTTGATATGTGTCTATCTACAATCTACAATTTGTGTATTTTAATCTGTTAAACTTTTGTTTGTTTTTTTCAAAAAAAAAAAAAGAAATATAAACAAATTCAAATTAAACTGGCGTATGCATTTTTTTGTTGAGTTATCCTTATGTGTTTGACTTGCGATTAGACTTTCCAAGTCGAATGGTCCCAGTTTGATCTTCCAGAACGAGACGTTTCCATTTCATCCGACGATTTTGAAACCAGACTTTGACCTTAAAAAAGAATGGAAAAAGTTTTAACTTATAACGCACATTTGACTGCAGATAATTTGTACGGGGATGTAGCTCAGATGGTAGAGCGCTCGCTTAGCATGTGAGAGGTACGGGGATCGATGCCCCGCATCTCCAGATACTTTTTTTTTTTTTGAATATATATCTTTACCTGTCTTTCGGATAAATCCAATGCAACTGCGATCTCATATCTTCTTAGCCTCGTTAAATAGTTTGAGTGCAGAAACTCGGCTTCCAATTCGGTGATTTGATCCTTCGTGAATGTGGTGCGTTCCTTCCGGTTTGCAGATGTTGAACTTCTGCTGGTTTCCCTCTTTGGTGCCAGTGCGTCTGGTGTGGTGGCTATGGTGTCTGGAAAAGAAAACAAAAACACAAACATGTCTCTATTAGTTTGAAATTTATGACCGCACCGAATATTTTTATGAGTGGCATCGCTTCTAATTATGACAAAAATAAGGCCACTTGAAAATTTTAAGCATTGTTTTCGAGAGATCTAACTTCCTGTGGTGTGGTTCGGTTGGTGTCAACAGTGGTGCTGCAAAAATAAATTATGACTTGTGCCAGAAGAAGTGGGGTGGTCCTTTTTAACAGACTTCATTTATGTAATATTCACAATAAAGTGGTGTTAGAGCGAAAAAATTCGTCAACGTTAGAAGAAAATACTCAGAACAAGAATTAGGCTTAAGAAATGAAGCAAGTGAATTAAATTTTTCCTTGGAGCCGATCCTAGCTCCTCCATTTGTGTGTGCGCGTTAAGTTTTTCGCGCAAATGGCGGGAGATCGGTCCTGTAGTTTATTTCCAAAACGGCTACGGAAAGTTTTTCATGACAATGATGCTCTCGGAGGATCGCCAACTACTCGCGGCGGTTTGTTCAATGCTATTTTTTACTACATTAAACATTTGCTGGCATTTAACTTAGTGGCCCTATGCAGACGCTCTTAGCCAAACCTTATCTAAAAATCTTTGAAAGCGGGCAAGGCATCAAAGAATAATTTCTTTACAATCATAAGGTTGGTTCTGCCTATTAATATCCTTCTTGTCGCGGAGTGATACCGCCCTACTGAACCAGAGATTCTCCTCAGAGCTGCGAGTGACATCTCCATTGTAGGCAAGTCGCCTATCCACACTCTTTCGAACAACATGGAAGATTAACGGAATTAAATTTCTAACCTGAATCAGGCCGTCAAAATGAAGGAAAGCCTCTGGTGGAGTAAAGCTGTGAAGGCACACTATATCGTGGTACATGAAGTTGGTGTAGAGAGCTCCGGAGATCAGGTTATTGCTCGAGGTCAGTGCTCTTGCAACGTGTTTCCGGTTAAGTTTAATAAGATAGCTATCCACTCGGATTAGGATGGCTCTCTTTCACAGGACTTGACTAGAATAGATTTTTTTTTGTACTAAGCATCTGGAGTTCTATATAAATGAGGGCCGTATAGCAGATCACCTTAACCCTGGCATCGAGGTGGCTGATGAGAAACAGTCTCTTTGTCAAGGCAAAGGCCTTGTTTAAATATAGATACTAATCCAACAAGACTCTCTGCTGGTGAGCATATCTAAGATTATTTACAGCAGCGGATTTCTTATGCCCAGCTCGTTTAACTTGAAAAAGAGCTCCTGCGACCCTACAATGTCAAGGGACTTCTCCAAGTCGATCAGCAGTCACCCGTGCATTGTTTCTTGCGTTTGTTCCATTGAATATCGTATACGCGGCATGAAAGGCAACAAGCCTCGCTCTTAAACCGAATTGGTTATCCGAAATAATATTTTAGTCCTCAGCCCATCCGATCAGGGCTTTATTGATCACCTTTTCAAATATCTAACTGATATTCGGAAGGAGAATAATCGTCGAATTGTCACCAAGCCGCGGGGAATCATGGATGTGCTCAAAAATCATTTCCAACAGATGTTAAAGAGTAATGAAGAGAGAAGGATAAGGTATGAAGTGTGGCCACAAAATAGCTGCGGGCTATGACAGTTTACAGACATAACTTTTTATATATGAAAGAGATGTTTTGTGAAGGAGCATGCCAGATTATCTCAGGTTTAAGAGTACTTAAGCATGCCCAATGACTGGAACATCAGCTCTATTCCTCCCATCTACATAAATCGCAGTCCCTTGGCTTGTAAATAACTATCGAGGCATATTCCTACTCAAAGTAGCTTTGAAGCAAAGATTCAGTCTTATTCCGGATTCCGGCAAGGAGGTTCATGTGATTTCTTCAATCTACTTCTTCTTTTAACAGGTATTGCGACGAGCTTATGTCAAAATAGAGGGAAATATCCTTTCCAAGTCCATCCATCCGTCGAAAACCAAGTGTGACAAATCATCACAATCGATCGCTATTACATTGAGATAGGAAATGAGCTTATGTAAAATATCATTTATCGGGACAAATATCAACTCCACAAACACTTGGCGGAAAATCTGGCGAAGACCCATCGCAGGCAATTGATGCTTCTTCGCGTTGCCCAAAAAACTTGGATAAAAATTTCTTACTCGATTGATTAATGACATGCTCTGTTCAACACTCATATTGACATTTCTTAAACTAGGTATATGTTTAGCCAAATGTTTAGCAAGACACTATAACAGATTTTGGGGATCTTCGAAAGAAAAATTTTCCGTCGGATGTACGAACCCGTCTGCGAGTAGCGCGAATGAAGAAAAAAAATACAACTACGAATTACGAAATTTACACAGATGTGGATCCAGTCGAAATTCCGTCATCTACAATTGCTTGGCCATAATGATCCAATGGAAAACAATGTTCTAGCTCACCAGGCTCACGACTGAACACGGCCGTTTAAAAATCTAGCGAATGAAAAGTAGCTTAGTCTTACCAACTGGAAATGTCGAAAACAGCTTAACGTCGAACTCAGATCCTCCAAGAATCGATGAACTGATAAATGAATAATTAACTAAGATTCACCTAAAGTAGCAAAATAATTTCGATATTTGTTTTGAACCCTTATTTCGGGTTTCTTTTTAAATTTCTCATTTGTGTTGACTGTTGTGAAAAGTTCAAAGCTGCTACAAAAAAAGCAGAAGATGATAGACAGTACCTGAAATAGTCGCCGAAAGCATAAAAAAAACAAACACCGTACTTACTAAACTAACTATTTTGAAGATTTGCTTTTTGAAAACAACTGCCACGTTCGCATAACAATCAGGGAAGGTTACAATGAATCAAGAAGTTACGAACGTAAAACACATTTATACCACCTCGGCTGTGTCTTACTCCACGCCCAACATCGACGTCTTGCACAGAAGGCCATCATAGATAGCCATAACGTAGAGGGTATAAGGGACTTTGTCTAGTCTTGTATATGTCTGAGGTCAAACGAAGTATAATCGCTGTTTCTATATGTAAATTTATGCTCTTCAAAACTTTGAGCCTTCCAGTTCTGCTATATGGAGCCGAGTGTTGGACGATACCAGGAAGGCAGAGCGCTTGGTCTAAGAAAGCAATTGAGAAATAAGGACCTCTCTCTCGAAAAACTTAAGTATAACTCCTTAAGAACTTTATCATCCTGATCCTGCTATATGGTGCAGAAGTATGAAAGAAATAATCTATGTGTGATATAAAGTCCCGTCTGCGTAGACGGTGAGTGGAGGAAAAGATTCAACGAATAGACACCAATGCTCCGGCCCGCAAAGTGTTCGAATCTTCCCCCGAGGGACGATGCAGTAGGGGAAGACTGCGATGGTGGCGGAAGATGGCACGCACAAGTGGAAGGCGGCTTGAATCAACTTGACGTCCAGAACTGGAGACAACGAGCTACGAACCGAGCTAGCTGGAGAAGCTCTGGTTGAGGCTTTGGTCCACTCCAGACTGTAAGACACCCTCATGCAAAGTTTCGCCTTACCAAGGTCACTCTATGTGTCCGAATTTGCATCACTTTTTAAAGTGCCGAATATAAGCTACTAAGGGGTCAACAGTAGCTGCTTTAATATCCTCGTACACTGAGAAGACACACGCAAAGAGTAGTCGATATAAGTGAAATCTTTTTGATCTAGACTTCGGATTAACAGATCCATTTCTGGAGATGATTCTGAAACCATTTGTCTCTTAGGCGATTGTTTTTTACCCAGTGTATCCGAAAATCGCTACAAGCTAGTAGCGCTTTAGGGAAATGTAGGCTCCAACTTCAGATTAAAAAATAATAAAATGGATCTCATACTCTAACATACCCATTTAAATGAAAAATAAGCGCCATTTTTGGAGATCATTTGACAATAAAAATGTGGATCCACTTCCACTTGATTTTCCCCCATTCAACAAGTACAACCCAAACAATGGCTCATCAGCTTCTATTCACCAGCTTCACCAGTTGGAGCTTTTTCGGGTCCTTGTCAAGATCTCTCCTTAAAATTTTGCACACAGTAGACAAGCAGAAACCGAGTTGCTAAGAACGGCTATCGATAATGTTGGGCCGTCGGATACCGCTAAGGAGGCGATGGCTTCTGGCGTACAGTACACGCTCATGTTGGATGAATTATATTAAATAGGATACACGATTATGAGCACCGAAATTTTGGTATTGTGCTGTTTTGCGAACAGAACTAAATTTTTGGAAAGATGAGCTTACCTAGTAATTTGCTAAATTTACTGAACATAAATGTGAAGGTCGCATGTCTGATAGACTGAAAGTATTCATTCAAAAAACACAATAACGACTGAACGGTAGATGAGTGACAGAGTTTTGGATATATAAATTTAAAGCTCGTCGATAATGGTCCAAAGCAGAGAGTGTTCCATCGACGCTGCGTTAAAAAAAATAAGCTTCCGGAATGTGTGGTTCAAATCGTAAAGAATCCGTTTTTCAGCATTAAAACTGTCACAGAGAGGAGATAAAGAAAACCTTCAAATCACTAGACCTTAACCTTGCGGAGCTATCATGGGAAGTTTTGGTCAGAATTCACATTTAGGAATACACAAATTAAAAAACTCCTGCAAGACAGCCCACTGATTTTGACCGCAGAAAAGCGATCATACAATATCCAGTAAAAGAGAGCGCCTTCTCCGACGGAAAAAAATCAGTCCAAAAATATTTTCGGGTCAAAAAATGCCGAAATGTTCATTATTTGTAAAATTTCGTAAAAATAATGTCCTTAATGGTTTGGCAAATATAAACCCACAATCCATGCCATTCTCATTGAGCTTTCACATCTTTTTGAAACACGTTTAAATTTTAAGATTTACCTTTCAAATTAAAATCCTTATTGTGTCCTTCAACCGAATCCCACGCCTCCCTTTCCAACTCTTGCAGATTTCGAAAATTCACCTCCGTCCCATTGTAATCGCCCTCGGTAGTTCTTAGAAACTCCCAACCTCCGCCAGATAGCCGACAATTCAGGTCAACATCACTCACATTTGCTGCATTCTCATTGCAATCCTTTGCAATGGAATTATCCTCACTGCCAAGTGTGCTCTCGTCAATGGTCTCCTTCAAGGAACAACCGCTTCTATTTTGGAATAGATCCAAATAGTTCCTTAACGTCGAATTGTCCGTGTAGACATAGTTTTGATTGAAGCTCATATGCGTCTGTTGTTCGCCAGCGAATACGCATTGATTTGAGAACGTCACCGGCGTATGATGGTAGCCAGGATATTCGTGTTCCACCGGAAATCCGCTTTCGTAATTGTTTTGAGCGAATTTCTGATTGGCACGCAGGTAATAGTCGAAAGTTTCAAATTTTAAATTAATGTGACTCGGCGCAGTTGAATACATTTTAACCGTTAAAATCAATCACACTTCCGCGAGATCGTTGTGCGCTCTACAAACTGTCTGATCACTTGAGATCAAAACCGAGACTACCAGATCGCACCGAATGAATGTACTCATGGATGCTGTGCCAGTGGCTGGCTGGATTTTTTTTTTTTTAGGATGCAACACCCTCGTAGCCAATTGCCGGGGTCGGACACTATGTGGTAGGGAGTTTGTTTTCCTCGGGATGTGTGCTGATTGGTTCGCATGGTTTTTCGATCACTGGAATCGGGGGTTGGAAGATTATGTTGTCGCTTGTCAATGTGCCCGATATTTATGATCTCGTTAAAATGCGTATGACAATTGGGAGTGTTTTCTTTTGGCCATGAAGTAAGGATGAATGAATTTTCGTTAGTTTTGTTTTCATTAGACGGTCTTGAAATAATATGTCGATAAAAAATTTTTCTATGAAGAGGCTTTGGAGATCATGAAATGCCGGGCCATTCGAATAAAGGTATTTGAACTTCGAACTTAATAAAAGTTGCATAATTAAAGATTGCTAAAATAAGGCTATAGTTTAAAATGAAAAAAAAAAATTGTTCAGTTTGATGAATAAAATCAAAATCATCATAGATCGGTTGGAAGCAGTCTGATCATAAACTCGAAGAACTCTTTACTCTGCTTGGTATTGAATTGCTCAAATGTCTCATTTTCATATTTATAATAGGACTACCAGTTGAAAATGTCGGGTTTTTTTCCTTCAAAAATCAATGCTTTATTGAGGAAAAATAGATATAAATTCAATATTCAAAGTATTGCCCATCGCTAGCCCCACATTTTTCGCATTTTTCTGGCAGTTCATGGATACCCGTTCTGAAAAATTCGACCGGTTTGGCCGCAATCCACGAATCGATCCATTTTTTGACAACATCGAAATGACGGAAGTGCTGGTCAGCCAGGCCATGTTGCATCGATCGGAAGAGATAGTAATCGGATGGCGCAAGGTCTGGACTATACGGCGGGTGGGGTAGGAAATCCCATTTGAGCGTTTCAAAGTAAGTTTTGACGACATTTGCAACATGTGGCCGAGCATTGTCATGTTGCAAAATAACTTTATCGTGTCTTGCGACCGTTTCCGGACGTTTTTCCTTCAGTGCTCGGCTCAAACGCATCAATTGTCGTCGGTAGACTTCGCCTGTGATTGTTGCATTCGGTTTTAGTAGCTCATAATACACAACACCCTTCTGGTCCCACCAAATGCACAGCATAACCTTCAGGCCATGAATATTCTGAACGGCCGTCGATGTTGAGGCATGTCCGGGGTATCCATACGTTATCCGACGTTTTGGATTATCGTAATGTACCCGTTTTTCATCACCAGTGACGATTCGGTGCAAAAAAGACTTCTTTTTGTGGCGTTCAAGCAGCATTTCGGACATCGGCAAAATCGGCGTTCGACGTCTCGTGGTTTCAATTCATACGGCACCCAATGTCCTACCTTTCGGATCATTCCCATTGCTTTCAGACGATCGGAAATGGTTTGCTGAGCGACGCCAAGTGATTTTGCAAATTTTTGCGTTTGTGACGGATCTCGATCGAGCAATGCCTCCAATTCATGGTTTTCAAACTTCTTCACCTGGCCGGGGCGTTCTTTGTCTTCGGTGTCGAAATCACCATCTTTGAACCGCTTAAACCACCGCTGACACATTCTTACGTCTATAGTATAGCCCAGGTAAGCTTCGGTAAGCAATTGATGCGCTTCGGTTGTTTTTTTCTTTAAATGAAAGAAGCATATTAAAACTTCCCGCAAATGTTGTTTTGATGGCACGAATGTAGACATTTTACGGCTTTACAAAAATTTGTGTGTTTTCACTAATGACCAATAAACTAGACTGAAATAATTAGTCTGTCTGATGTGACAGCTGTCATGGTCAAATTTCACCTCAGAGTAATAGATATGAAGTTGTCTGCAATAACAACACTTTCAACCGGTAGTCCTATTAAGGTAACTTCAAATGAAAAAGTATTTCAAATGAAAAAGTTCACCGTTGTTACCTTATCGAGCATACGTGAGCCCGTTTTTTAACGTCAATGAATGTTTTTAATTTTTGAATATAGTAGAGTCAATGGTGTTTTTCAATAAGATTAAAAATTGTCCGCTTCTAAGGATACCACTTTATCTTTTGCTTGAATACTGCTTTGTCTAAACAGCTAAAGTCAATTGATTTTATCTTCATCCATATTGTTATGACATTTTGACATTTTCCCGCAACGTTTGATTCTACCTCTGATGTGACATAACTGCCCATCAGAATGTTAATCTCTTTAACGGGAAGATACTCTTAACTATGAGGCTTATCCAACCCTTGCTACATTTTTGATTGCAAAATTGTCATTATAGAAAAATTGCAGTTTCGGATAATTCCAGACTCTCCCGAAGATACGTAAAAGGTATTGAGCCATTTTGTCAACCTATCTACTGCATTATTGAGAAAGTTATTCATTTAAAACCCCCCATTTCCATGAAAGAATTGAGTCAAGATGGCCACTTAGCCACAGTCGAGTGGTGGAAAGTCTTGCTTTTGAGTGAAACGAAGTGTTCAGCATAGCATTTTTTTTTAATTGGTAAAAATGTCAGTTTGGTCTATAAGGGGATCACATCTTGACCGTTTTTGCTTGCAGATTTTTCGATTATTGCTTATTTCGATGGATTGAATATCTTTACAAAAAAAAATTAGTAGTGATCAGAATACGTATATTCTTCATCCGCATGTCCGACTTTTGTAATATCTAATTTTGAAAGGACCTGTTAGATTTGGTTCATAATAAGGAACCACAAATTTTGAAATTGACTTTAAACGGGATCACTTGTCATCAATTAAGTTTGTCTCGAGGCTTCGGTTACGAAGTCAGTGGACTCATAGATCTTATGCTACGAGTTTCTTTAAGTTTTCTTGGTTGTTGAAATAAGATTTGAAAGAAAGACGTGCTGCAGTAAAGATTATCCAAACTCGTTTAGTCAAAACTGACAAGCAAGAGGTTTCTCCATAATTATCCGGCGAAAATTCCAAAAAAAAAAATCGCCAAATCGAAATGCAATTTTTGGGATATACAAGTTCTTCAAATAGTCTAGAGAACAAAAGAAAACATTGTGAAGTTAATCGATCAACTTATAAACCAAATTTGGCCGTTTTTTTGACGACAAATAGTCCGAATTTTCCTTGAATACCCAAGTCTTTAAATGTACAAGGCTCATTTGATTTCGTCATATGGCTTTATGTACGAAATATTGATAGTCCTATTTAAAAAGAAAATTAAAATTAAACAAAAAGAAAAAAAAATGACAAAAAATTTTATGTGAATTTCTCTCACGGAATGTTTTGTGCGAAAACTTATGAACGGCAGTGTATATATTTATACATATATATATATATATATATAAATTATTTTATGAGACACTTTAAATAAAAATTGATTATTTTTGTTACAAGTTGAAACCACCGAATCAAATTTTACCAAGCCGCATTCAAGTGTTCGTTCATGTCCAATTCATGTCATGGTCCTAAAAAATTATTCAACCGATTGTTTGGAAATTTATATATGTTCTTCTACTTAGTAATATTAATCGTTCGTACCAAAATTTCTTATTTTCGAAAACATTTTCTTATATTTTTTAAACGATTTTTAGGAAAAAAAACAAACAAGATGTTCATTATTTATTTTCTACAGTCTGCCATTTTTTTCGAATGAAATTGATTAATTAATAATCCGTTTGATTTTTTGTGTCTTATTTAATAAAAAAAAAACAAATATTAAAAAAAATACAGTTTAAGATATAAATAAAAACATTTAAAAAATTAAATTGATTGAATTTTATTGTTTATGCGTTCAAATGAGAATATCCCCTTAATTCCTTAAGACATCAATTTAAATATAAGTTGGCCATGTTCACAGATGAATTGAAGCCTACTTTTCGTTAATACAACCGGGCTGCTGAAACTTTATTAATCTAACTTTAGAAAAAATAAAATGAATCTCTTCTTAACATTCAAAATTTTTTTTAAATCACCAACGGCGCTGGTGTCAGATTTGAATTTAAATGCGTTCCACATAATCGAACTGCCTTATCGTCGCATCGATCTGTCATTCGCAAAATAAAAATTGCATTTGTAAGTCGTGATTGCAGTAAGTGGCTTGAAAATTTTAATTTAAGTAATTTTTTAAGTAGAAAAACGCTAAATTTGGTGAGTTTTTTTTTGCAATATTGTCAATAAAACATGTTAAGAGTTGTTTGAATATATTTTTTCGGCTTCCGAGGCAGTAAATTTACCATAATCAGAAAATGTGTAAAAATGACTTGATGAGAAACACGCATAGTTTTAGATGCGTCTCAATGTTCAAACGATATTTTTGGCCAAAATTTATGAGTTTTTGATAAATTGTTCGGAAAATTCTCGGAACAAATATTTGAAGAACTGTGCAAAAGTATTTCGAACAGCTCAAAACTGGTTCGTTTTGCAAAATAATTAAAAAATATGAAACAGTTGCAGCAGAAAATCCATGAATGTCGCGACGATCTCACAAGAAAAAATGTATTTTTTCGAAAATAATATTTAACATTTTTGGTAAAAGTTGTTTTTTTTTCGTTGAAGAAGCATCTGCGCAATGATTTGTAAATGTTTTTCAGACTTGAAACGAGTTTTATAAAATATAACGCTCAAAAATTGAAATTGTCAGTAATTCTTGCAGCCAGTCTTTTCGTTTTCAAACTCGTATGCAATATTTTGTTTCTTAAATTTATGATTTTTTGAATTACTTGAAGCCTATTCGTCTATAAACTTTTATCTTATTGATTTGTTTTTAACGCCAAGCGTTTCTTTTCAGCTTCTTCCGGCGTAAAACGAAGCAACGGGCAATTTTTATGACCCGATGTTAGTGTTACCGTGTGCGTTTTCAAAATTTTTCTATATCTGCTAGGTTTCTTAAAATCTTATTAAGCGAACGAATAATTGAATTTATAAAGTCTGTGTGCGTTAATAAATTTCTCGGTGTTTGCTTAGTTGTATACCAGAAGCGTTATCAATTCAATGCAGGTGCGGTTTTGCAAATTTGAAAGTGATTGTTTTTTTTGCAGTTTATTTAATCCCCGAAAGCATTTTTTCTATAAAAAGTAAAATAGACCTGTTAATATGTCCGCGAGTGACCTTTTTTTTTTTGCAAGTGCTCGTTTGTAAAAAATCGCGGTGTCTTACTATTCTTAATAATTGTGTACCCATTCGATATATCCGTGAGTGTTCCCCGGGATGCTTATTATGGGAAGATACTTTTGCAGAAAAAATAGCAAGATTTTTAAGGTGAGTTTTTTCATTTTGATTTATATTTCATTTTATTATGCATACTCGTATTTAAGTCGAATAAAATCCTTTTTATGATTGTTTAACTCTATTTTAAATAGCTTTTTTCGATGTTGTTGAGTAGCTTTTTGTTAAAGAACTTTTTTGATCAAAGTTTATCTAAGCTGACTTGGCTTAGAAGGCATACTATTTTTTTTGCCATCATAAGCTTGAGACATCAGAAAACATTCATAGATTTTTGAAAGCATCTCAACTAAGAACTCCGTCAACTGCACTATTTGTAATAGGACTACCGGTTGAAAATGTCGTTATTGCACAACTTCATATCTATTACTCTGAGGTGAAATTTGACCATGACAGCTGTCACATGAGACAGACTAATTATTTCAGTCTAGGTTATTGGTCATTAGCGAAAACACACAAATTTTTGTAAAGCCGTAAAATGTCTACATTCGTGCCATCAAAACAACATTTGCAGGAAGTTTTAATATGCTTCTTTCATTTAAAGAAAAAAGCAACCGAAGCGCATCAATTGCTTACCGAAGCTTACCTGGGCTATACTATTGACGTAAGAATGTGTCAGCCGTGGTTTAAGCGGTTCAAAGATGGTGATTTCGACACCGAAGACAAAGAACGCCCCGGCCAGGTGAAAAATTTTGAAGACCATGAATTGGAGGCATTGCTCGATGAAGATCCGTCACAAACGCAAGAAGAACTTGCAAAATCACTTGGCGTCGCTCAGCAAACCATTTCCGATCGTTTGAAAGCAATGAGAATGATCCGAAAGGTAGGACATTGGGTGCCGTATGAATTGAAGCCACGAGACGTCGAACGCCGATTTTGCATGTCCGAAATGCTGCTTGAACGCCACAAAAAGAAGTCTTTTTTGCACCGAATCGTCACTCATGATGAAAAATGGGTACATGACGATAATCCAAAACGTCGGGCAACGTACAGACATGCCTCAACACCGACGGCCTGAAGGTTATGCTGTGCATTTGGTGGGACCAGAAGGGTGTTGTGTATTATGAGCTGCTTAAACCGAATGAAACAATCACAGGCGAGGTCTACCGACGAAAATTGATGCGTTTGAGCCGAGCACTGAAGGAAAAACGGCCGGAAACGGTCGCAAGACACGATAAAGTTATTTTGCAACATGACAATGATCGGCCACATGCTGCAAATGCCGTCAAAGCTTACCTTGAAATTTCGATGATGTCAAAAAATGGATCGATTCGTGGATTGCGGCCAAACCGGTCGAATTTTTCAGAACGGGTATCCATGAATTGTCAGAAAAATGGGAAAAATGTGTGGCTAGCGATGGGCAATACTTTGAATATTGAATTTATATCTATTTTTCCTCAATTAAGGCATTGATTTTTGAAAAAAACTTCACTGAAAACATTTGAATGCAATCTTTGAAATCACTTTAATGAATTACCAACCAATGACTTAAAAATGAATGGTTATTTCATATTTTCCAGTTGATATCTTTAAGTAAAGTTATGATTTAAACAATATTGGCTGAACCAATCCGATGTTGGATTTTTTGATTTTATTGAAAGCCTGCAACTTGAGTTTTACGCATACAAGAAAGGAAGATTCAGTGTGAATTGTCTCACCTTACAACACCTCACAAAAATATATTCCGCAGACCGTGAACCTTCCACGTTGGTCGAAAAGCTGTGGTCGAGCGAGTCAACTAAGACCAAGAGGTCGCAAATAGCTCATCGGAGACTCTTTGTTTTAGTAGGACGGCATAATTGAGCTGGATTTAAGCATTTGTTTTTATCTAGCAAGCAAGTTATTCAATTAACAAATCAAAGTGCATTAAAAAAAAAATGTTCCGCAGACATGAAGACCAATGGACAAAATATGTCGAAACTGAATATGCAAACATTACTGCAACTTGAAAGCTCATGTCCCAAAAATAGGACCGAAAATAAATATTTTCAAACGTTCTAAAGATGCACTATGCCTCATCACCGCCGCCCTTTGTTTGTTCAGAGGCATTACAAAGCGCAGGCGAATTAAATCTCTACTGCCAGTCAAATGTGCGACAATCTTTGACACTTGCACTGCTCGTCGTTTGATGCATGTGCGCCATGTACTTTAGCGCCAAAATAAATATCACGCGCCTCGGCAAGATGATACACATCCGATTAAGAAAACAAATCGCAAAATGAATGAATTGTTTTGTCCAAAGTCAGATACTTCGCTGAGACGTATTCCATCTGGCATGCCGACTGAGGTGCTGTTAACAGTGCCAGTGCCCTTATTGCACTTAAATCCAAATGTGGAGCACAAAAGGGCGTAAAGTCGGTTTCCTTCGCGTAAAGTGTTCGCAATGATAAATCGTACGCGAAGATCTAAACTATGTTCCCAGAAGGCGCATAGAAATCGTAAAGATTTAGCCGACTTAGTGGGAGGAAACGACGTCCAGTAGGGGACATGGTGTCTGGAAGGATTTGCTTCTTCCGACAAAATTCTGCTTTGGATGAGTAATTATTGTTTACAGTGGTTTTATTGCGCAGCTGATGGGAACTGGGAAGTGCGGTTAAGTTGGCAATCTCTTGGGAACAGCTGCAGCCGAATCGTTAGAGGAAGTGACGAGTAAACTTCGAATGGAGGAAGCTTAAATGAGTCAAATGAAGTTTTTTTTTTTTTCATATTTTATTTTGAAAATTATTTCTAATGGGTGGGTGGTTTATGTTCAGCATCAGGCGCAAGATGGACGTGAAACTGTGGCAAGACATCGCCCCTAAGTGTATGTGAAGTTTTTTGGTTGATTGCATTTGATTGTCTTTTAGGCGCAATGAAATTGTCATTCGTTGCAAGTTGGCTTCCTCGCAATATTCAAAAACGTGCCCGGCTAGCTCAGTCGGTAGAGCATGAGACTCTTAATCTCAGGGTCGTGGGTTCGAGCCCCACGTTGGGCGAAATGCTTTTTTGTGTGCAGCATTTCACTTAAAAAAAATGCATGTTTAACCTCACCTGCTGGAAAATAATACTGACATATCTCAACTGTTAGGTAAGTAAGTAAGTTTACTGACCATGCAAGGGGCACCTAACGACTAATCCCAGTTGGTCAATAAAGATCTCGGACACTTTTCCATGGCCTAAGAAAGTTAAAAACAATCTTTAAAAAAGAAAGACAATATTATTATCTCACAGCTAGATTACAACAAAAAGAAAATGGATCAAAATCACTTGCATTTTTATTAAACAAATCAAGAGAGTAAAAAAATTCACAAAATCAATGTCAAAAAAGAACTTAGTAAATTTAATTTTTAATAAATTTAACGTTTAATAAAATAAAAAAAACCATTTGGTTGCTGAGCCGTTGTTCCTTAGAACAGTCCCCAATCTTCTGCAAGGAAGGATTTTGAACAATTTTGTCCTTGAGCATGGATTCCAACGCTTTTCTGGTTGTATTTGTGTACTTTTTTTTGTCCATGATGATTGATTTCGGTGGAATTTCCAGAACAAACATTGTGTGCCTTATGTTTCGGCCGGCTGTCTTTGTAAAAGTGGACAACGTCCCTTATTCCAAATTTTACAGCACTTTGCACTACAATATCTCTTAAAACTATAAAATATTTTGTCTGGTACAAAATTCCATTAACTATTAACAGCTAGCCTGGAAAACCAGCCGACATGCAGCCCCAAAGCATAAAAGAGACACCACCGTGTTTTAGCGTGGGTTTTATTTGGTTATCGCCATACCTAAGATTGATCACTTGATCTAAATAAATGCCAAAATCTACTCTCATCCGAAAGGACAACTTGGTTCCAAAAGGAAAAATCATAATTTTATTATTATTATATTATTTTTGAGCGACTGCTTACGAGCTTCTCTTCCATGCAAATTGTTCCTTTATAATACGAAGTCGAATCTTTTCCACTTAATCCAAAACAGAATGGTTTCAATGGCACTTTTAAGAGTTGATCTCAAACTTCCAATCCACTTAGTTACGCTGAATCTTATCGAAATCACATTGCAAAAGCTTACAATGACACAATTTGTGGACCTTACCTATGCGTACGCTGAAGGCAACCTTTGAGATCGCTCGCGAAGATAGGCCGTTGTTTATATCAAAGTTCCCAGCAGTTGTAACATTGCTATTCTGCACAATTAACTATCTGTGGTGATCAGTGGTTCACTTAAGCCTATTCCGTTTAACTTGTGAAAGAGCTCCTGCGACTAATCGATGTCGAAGACCTTTTTTTGTCAACCAGACTTGCATTCGTTCCGTGTTTTTTCCATTGGATAATCGATGCCAGTTTAGTTTTAAGTTTCACTCTGAAAACTCTTGATTATTCGGAATGATATTTTGTCCACTCGGAGATCCCTCCACTCAGGTGAGGATTCGAATTTTTTTTTTAATTTTAATGCACTTGTATATTGTTCTAACCTTGATACAAAAATTGGCTAAATACTAATCTGAACCCTTAAATCTTAGCCTTACTTGAAATTAATACTATTATTTACTTATTACTAACTAATTAAACTACTTTAAATTTATGTAAGCCGGCCATGGCTGACAGGACATGATATCCAATTTGCCTAAAGTTCACCCAAGAGTTCTTTCACCCAGTTCACCCAGAGTTCTTCTCTCCGTTCAGCCACCAATAGTGTTAATGTAGCCGTAAGACATCTGCTTTGTCGCGGTCTTATACTTTTCTATCTGAATAGAGAAACGCTTCAGGGGAATAAGGACGTTAAGACGCATAGTCTCGTGGTGCATATCATTATGGTAAAAAGACCGGTCATCCAGTTATTGTTCGAAGTCATTACCCTTGTAATGTGATTTCGAGTAAGCTTTATTAGGAAGTTATCCACCGTAATCAGGTTTGCCTCGTTGTATAGGACTTCATTACTATAGAATTATTTTGGAGACAAGCCCTAAGACATCGTCTCTCGAAAGCCCGAGTCTTCTCCATTAAGCTTGTTCCCACGTTGAACCACACGGGACAACCATATGCAAGAACAGACCAAATGAGGGCCGTGTATCAGATCACCTCTTTGTCAAGGCAAAGGCCGCTTTGGCTCGATCTAGAGCAGCATCTATATGTTTATTAAAATAAAGATACTGATCTAGCCGGATCCCAAGTCTTCTAACTACGTCAGTGGCTGGCCGTTTTATTCATCGATAGAGAATATTGGCCACTTTTTTCTAGTGTTCCTAAGGGCCCCAGACAACGGAGTCCTGAACAGAATGGTTTCGCACTTTCGGAAATTGATCTTCAATTTCCAACCATCGCAATATCCCTGAATCTTTTCGAAGTCACTTTGCAAAAGACTTACAATGACTTTGATCTTCGGACTTGACCTGTATGCGATCAAGTCATCTGCGTACGCTTTGGAGTATCGAAGAGATCCTACAAGATCACTTGTGAAGATCGTAAATAAAATCGGTGAAATAACTAAACCCTGCTGTAGACCTTGTTAATTTCCAAACTCCCACCAGACGTCACACTGCCATTTTTCACAATAAACTGTCTGCTGGTGAGCATATCTAAGATTATGTACAGCAGCGGTTTGCTTATGCCGAGCTGGTCAAGCTTGAAAAAGAGCCCCTGCAACCATACGGTGTCAAAGGCCTTTTCCAAGTCAATCAGCAAAGCACCCGTGCATTGTTTCTTACCCTTGTTCCATTGAATATCCGATACCAGTTTAGACGCGGCATGTATGCAATCATGCCTCGCTCTGAAACCGAATTGGTTATCCGGAATAATATTTTTGTCCTCAAGCCACTCAATCAGGGCTCTATTGATCACTTTTTGAAACACTTTGCTGATGGTGAGGAGGAGACTTATCGACCGGAGATTTGCCGGATTGAAGAAGTTCGGCAAGTACTACCATTCACCTTGTACGTATCTACTGAGGCTCTCCGATCACAAAAAAGTTGTCATCTTCGATCGATTCTGCTGGATCTATGCCTGCTGTCAAAAGTTATAGTACGTTGTTTGTATTTAGTACGGAAGCTCGTTTCGATTTCCCCTTCGAAAGAATTTATTAGTTTTCGGAAACACACTAGGGTTGCTAGCTTTCACATAAGCTAGCTTTTAAATAAGTGTCAATCTCCTCATTTGACGATTTCCTAATATAGCCTAGAAGAACCATGCAAAATATATCTTCTTAGGTCGGCCACCTCTGTATTTATTGCAAATATTACTTTTTTTTCTTTTCGAGCAAAAAACAATGAAAAGAATCTTAAAACAACTCAAATAAAATCATTAAATGCACTTACCGACAGTATTTCACTAGTTTTTAGGGTTTCCGGCGTTCACTTGCACTTTTTATTTTTTTGCAATTCAAAATCACGCATTCACTACTTTGAAGAACTCGAATGGCATCAAAATTTTGCTCACGGACAAGAAAACTGTAAGACCTTTGGGAGTAAAAACAAATTTCGGTGTCCTTTTTTACAAACGCATTTGCTATTACGCATCATTTTATGGCGCGGCTGCCGACTACTGGAGACGGCCGACCTGACATATCATCAGCCTAGTCAATGTCAGATATTCAAGTTTCAATGACCTACGCGACTAAGACCCCCCCTATTGAAAGACTCAATTGCAGCCCTGTCCCTCAAATGATAGATACAATACAACCAAACTATTGATTACTTCGCAACAGCAAAACAATTTTATTTGAAATGTTCGTGTCCTTGCTGCGAAAATCTATTTGCCATAAGGTTCGTTGAAGTTTGTGCCACACAAGTTTGACCCAAATACGCCGCGTGACAAATTACTCATCCTCGTCGTCGCCGCCGTTATCGTCTCAGTATTCCCACTTGGAAGGAAGCGTCATTTGGACAGAAGCCATCAAGTAATTGCGTTATCCTGAATTCATAGTTTCACTGACCCACTTTTCCAGCAACTTTATTTTTGTCTCAACGAAAAAAAAAGAAAATTTTCTCGGAAAAGCAGCCAACACGACAACGAACCCCAGTTTGGAGTAGTCTAAGTCTACCAAACGATTGCGTGGCGCCGAATTGACTCATACAACATTTTTGTTGTTTTGTTTTCCAGCAGCGCGACTTTAACCCCCTTTTGTGACCTTTTCAATGGAATTCTTTGTGCCTGTAGATATGTGTACTCGTACACCACTATGCTCCTTATCCGATTTATTCAAATAACACTAGTTAACAAATTCGTTATGGCGATAATTAAATGATTGAATTGAAATACAAGATGATAACCACCATAAAGGCGGCGACTAATTGCTGAAAGGAATCACAGATTAGTATCTGATCTGACAATGCCACGGCCCAAAAATGCAGCCGCATCTGTACAGTTACCCTCAAAATTAAGCGTACACTTAAAAAATTATATGTTTAATTTTATCTGTTTTAATAATTAATAAATCGCTTTTTTGTCTTAACTAATAACAAAATTCAAGTTTTTACAATAACAAAACAAAAAATAGTGCTTCATTTGGTTACTCAAAAGTGAGCGTACACCAAAGGTTTATAATTAAGAAAAAATTAAAAAAATAAAACTTTGAAACTTCAGTTTTAGTATCTTGTGTGGCCACCCTTAGCATATACCAATTTTTTGGTGAATGATGAAGGAATACTCTTCCAAACTTTCTTGACCATAGTTTTAAGCTCTGTTTTGTAGCTAGGGTTACAATTTTTTTGGACGAGTTTTTATTTCTTCCAACAAGTTCTCAGTTTGATTGAAATCCAGTCACTGTGGTGGATTTTTTTTCAAAGTAGAGCAACCATTCGCGTACAACGTGTGAAGTTAGCTTCGGGTTCGGAATTCCGAAGGCAAACCCAAATTTTTGGGGCAGGTTCCTTTTCAGAATAACGAGGAATTTCATTTTGCTTATTGTCGTCTCGATAAACTCAAAATTTCCGGTACCGCTAGCAGTCATTGACACAACCTACTCCATGTTTTACTGTGGGACAAAGATTTTTTTTGAGCTCCCTATTAGGCTTTCTCCAGACTATTTGTCTATCATCGGAGTCAAGCAAGTTAATTTTTGTCTCGCTCGCAAACATAATAATTTCCAGCGAACTCCAGGCGCTTCCTTTGCTAATGTATGTATCGCATTTTTCGAGCGATTCTGTCATGAATATTGTTTTTCCCTAGTACGCGACGAACGGTTTCTGTTGGAATTGTTTGTTTGTTTGTCTATTGTAGCACACATTATTGCATAGAGAATTTTGCAATATTTTTACAATTTATATCAATAAATTTAGTAATAGACTTAGGGCGAGGGAAAAGCTACAGAAAAAACCTTCGTAATAATTGAAGCAGAGGCTTGATAGAGAGAAGGGGAGTGATATAGTAAGTTCAGACTTAAAATATAAAGGAAAAAGTATAAACAATAAATTAATAAGGAAGCCTAAATCAATCCATCAATCAATAATAATTAAATGTTAACAAACAAAATATACTAAGCGTATAGAATAATAAATACATAAATAATAAATAAATAGATAAATGAGTTAATAAATAAACAAATAAATAAATGAATAAAAAAATAAGGAAATAAATAACTACAAAATAAATAAATAATTATAAATATAAATAATTAACAAATAATGGTAAATAAAAAAATCTGGTATAAATCAATAAAAAATAGGTAACAAATAAATAATTAAATGAAAATAAATAAGTGAATAAATATGTTTAAAGATATAAATATAAGAGTAAATATTTTTTATTGAACAATAAACAGTAACGAGCAAGGCAAAATTTAAATAGCTCGTTTAGAACCTTGTTTTGAATCCGCTGAACACCTAAGGATGTGGCTTTTTGCACCAAACTCGACAGCCATAAAATATAATGGCATGAAAAATTGCTTTAAATACAATGATTTTATTTTCATTGCTCATTTTCGATTTTCGGTTTAAGAAAGGATATAGGATTCCCTGTATCCTTTGTGGTATGGATTTGCTCGTATCTTGACGGACGAACCTATCAAGTCTTGTTTAGGGGATCAACCTCTAAATCAATTTACGCTACCTCAGGTTTGCCTCAGGGTAGCCACCTAGGTCCTCTGTTATTCATTATATCTATTCTAGAGTTCTAATTTATGCCGACGACATAAAAATATTTAACGGAATTAACAATCTTGCAGACTGTTGGGCTCTGCAGGATGACCTTAATTCTTTCGCAAAATGGTGCTCCAACATTAGCCTATCATTAAACATCTCTAAATGTTTTAACATGTCCTTTTCTAGAAAACGTAATCCTCTGACCTATACGTACACCTTAAATAGTTCTGAGCTGGTCAAAGTTAACCTGACACGGGATTTAGGTGTACTATTCGCTCAAAATAAGAAACTAGTCTAAAAGCCCTAGCGCTAGTGAGCGAGGCTGGCGAAAACTCTGCTTAATTTTAGCTTAGTTCAACCTCTTCCTTTTTTTTTGTCTAGAAACTGATGAAGAAGATAGTGATGCAGAGGGTTACAACAACACCTTGATTGAGGTTTTGATAAGTAAGGAAACAATGCACTTGTTTCAGCGGTTTTAGATCAACCCGGAATTCCTAAGAGAACACCCTGCCACCTGGTCAAAAAATAATGATTTCAAAGAAGGTTTAAGGATAATTAAATCACTGAAAGTTGGGAATGATGTAGCAGTGAGGGAGTTAGGGAGTTAGTGAGCAGGAAACTATATCCAGATGAATCAACACTTCGAAAACCTCTAGAATAACCTATTCCTCTCATCAAAAAAATATAAAAAGTTAACCATGTTCTTTATTTTTTACGTCGTTATCTCTTTATTCAATGATAATATACAATGAAACAAGTTAAAAAAAATTACAATGTATAATTTCATAGAAATTCCGAATATTTGACATCATATAAAAGTTTGTTCCTAGAGGTATCTACTCACGTTTTTGAGGGAAAAGGTGCCATTTGCTCGCTCGGACTAAAAGTTACGATAAAAATATTTGAACAGAAAATATTAAGAACAATATAAGCTTTTATTTAAGACCAATTTTATGAGAAAGTGTGCAGCCGTTTCGGCGTTATGGCTCCGAAACCTCGCTCGCTAACGAAAAATCGCGATTTTTTTAAACTTTGAGCGACCGTCGGCACGTGTTTACGTGATCCAATCGTGCTCAAACTTCGGCTATCTTAAAATCTGGACAGGCTGCACAATCTGTAGGGTTCCTCTTCGCCTTCCACCTTATAAGGACCGTTTTCTTCTTATCGGCCTTGATTCTTTGCAAAAACGTCGCGAAGTCTGTGATATTGTGTTTTTGCATCAGCTTATAGCCGGTAATATTGACTCATCAGCACTTCTTACCCTAGTTAATTTTAGTGTTAAATCATTTAATTCCCGATCAACTAACATTTTTGACATTAAATACCACCGTACGAACTACGGATGCAATGAACCCCTTACGCGGATGTCAATACAAGCTAATGTTAACTGTCACATGTTCGATATTGTCTCTAGTAAACTGACACTCAAGCGTAAACTTTTTGGACGTATCTGTTCTTAAGATGCATGCTTCATATTTTCAATCTTGTGTATTTGTGGATGGTGTTAAGCTATCTCAGTATAATTATGTTTACTAACAATTTACATCACGCTAAATGATGACTGTGACAAGATGGGTATTACTCTATGAGTGACGCTGTCACTTACAAAGTTGGTTTTATAAGCAGTACTAATAGCGTTAGACTTTTTATTGTAAGGATTACTTGATGTAAAATTTCCTGCAAATGTGTGATGTTTATCGAGGTGCTCCTCAAGGTATTTACCATTTGACTTTCTCTCAATCTGCGTGCCATTAATAGATAATCTGTTGCTTGGTAAGAAATAGGCTTTTCTATTTTTAGTAAAAAAGACAGTCTCAGTTTTTGAAGCAGTAATTTTTATTTTCCCGTCTTGTACGATTAAGTTGAAATTGATTTTTTAATTAACATCCAAATTTTGACGTTAATTTCGGAACACTGGCCTTGGGATTCGCTTTGATTTTTCGCACAATAAGTCGTTCGTTATGTTCTAATAGGATTTTTTTTTCGGCCACTATTAAACCTATTCTCCCGTGTACCTTCGTAATGGTTCACCCCAACATTTTCACCAATTTCCCGTAGAGACTTTTCTTTGCAATACAAAATTACAATTTTTTTTGGTAGAAATGCCTGTTTGTTTTCTTTTTTGTTCCATTATAACACAAAATTCAAAAAAAAGAATCTCATATCATCTTACAGGAGCTTCAGGATCTCTGGAAGCTACAACTGTGCAGCTTAGAAGTCTTTCCACAGGGTGTACGCTCAATTTTATGTGATGTATTTTAAGCAAATGTTTCGTTTTGTATTTAAAAAAAAATAGAGACGAACTTAAAAAACCGGCCTAGTGCAAGTCGGACTTGCGCACCACGGATTCCGTACGAACTTGTAGGTATATAGTAAAAGTTCATCCGTCGCACGACAGTCTTTAAAAAAAAAACATTGCTTCATGCCAAATTTCAAAATTCTAGGTCGACTGGAAGTACCCTTTATATTATGATTCTCTTGCGAGTAGTTGCGAGTTTGAAAATATGCGGCTTGAATTGCTGTTTCGTTTGATTGCGTTGACATAGGAGTTTAAATTTGTTACAACTTTAAGGTATTATAGACCTGAGTATTTGATATGATTTTCAATTTAGTACCTCCAGCATTCATGAGGAAAAAATTATTAAAAATATTTTTATTATATTATGTAACTAAAAACGTACGGTTTTCGCAATTTTTCCTTTATCTGTGCTAAAAGAAGTTGCTTCGTAATAAATTTCAAAATACTGAAATTTCACGCAGTAGTTTGATTTTCATACAGCTTCAAGGGACTGTAGATCTGAGTATTTGTTATAAATTCCAGCTTGATACCTCCAAGCGCTCCTGAGAAAAAGGGTCTTAACTGACAGACGGGCGGACGGACAACAAAGTGACCCCATAAGGAAACCGTTTTTTCCCTTCGAGGTACGGAACCCTAATAGTTAAAAGTAAATACATTTGGGTTAATGTCAAAATTCCTAGTTCCTACTTAAAATTCAATTCCTGCCTATCAAAATAGGAAATTTTTTTGATTTACCTCATGGTGTACGCTTAATTTTGAGATTAACTGTATATTGTTTTATCTTTTTACACGCACTGATTGCCGACAATTAAGTCAATTTGATAAATATACTATCTAACGGGGAGGGAGAACACAATCAATTGCAGTGATGTTTGAAATTGAAATGGAAATCAAAAAGTTCGAAATCGAAAATCGATTTTGAATTGATTGCAAAAGTTTGTGGATTCCCTACTGTAATGAAATGTTGACAGTACCATTGTGATGGACTAGATTCGGTCGACCAAGTGGCTGGGCGGAACACCAGACCAATATCAGACAGGAATTGATTGTTTAAGGTTCAGATGTCATCGTTGAAGGCTATCAATAAATTGTTTAATTGTTGTTTCTGCCGGACTGGATGCTGTGACGACACACTTTTCAAGTGACATTTATTTAAATTTAAATCATTCATGGACGCGAATGCGTATAGATTCATGCTACTATGTGGGACAGCATACTTGCTTGTGTGACACACTTTTCAATGAACAGTGGAATCCGGAAAAGTCTTCATAGAATCCAAATGATGTCGATAATCGTTGGTTTTATTGGGAAACTTATGAGCAATCTGGGTAACTTGGTTTTGTGACTTTTGCTAAATGATATACAATAAAAAATTAGTTTGTGTTCGATATGCCCTGCCAACGATATGAACTTCTCATTTGATAATAAAAAAGGATTACCCTTTAGATCCCATTTCCCCTCGAAGAACTTAAGGTTTAATTTGCTGTCTGGAAGAATAGACCTTTTGTATCTTGGGGAGTTTGTTCAGGCCAATTGACATTCTATCCTTCTGATGAAAGTCAGTCTTCAGCATTTGATTGTCTAATGTCCAATTGGGAGTATATCTCTTTGAGGAAGGGATTAATTTAAAAGTGTCTGAGTCCCGGTAGATTTCTCCAGTGGGCAAGGCGTAGCTCGTTTTTCCACTTTTTTGGCAGACGTGTAGCCTTATTCCAGCTAACGCCATAGAAAGGTTCCGGACCATTGAACAAACGCGGTGTTGGAACCAGTCTGTCGGCAATTTCATTGACCTGGAACTCATCCTAACCTAACTTTGTTACGTCGGGCTAGGCGTCGTAGCAGCTTTTGACACATTTGGATTCCATAAGATTGGATGACAATGCCTTGAGCGCTGCTTGGTGGTTGGAATATATTAGAATTCTGGCTCCTTCATGGCCATTTGCAAGATTTCCTATGGCACAGGATTCGATGGCTAGTATTTCAGCCTAGAAAATACATGGATATTTTCCCATGGGGGTGGAGATTTAAGTTTTGGGTCCATAGACAACTGCACCTACTCCATTTGCCATTTTTGAGCTGTCAGTATACCAGATTAAGTTTCTGGGGTCGAGGGCAGGTGTGTTGTTTGACCATTGATCACGGTTAGGAATGTCTATTTCAAAGAGACGCCCAAAGCAGTATGTTGCTTTGATACAATCTGGGATTGAGGAGAACATTTCTTTGTCCGTGATTAAATTGATAATTTTCAAGTGTCCATTTTGGTCACCCGGTTTGTATCATCTTTCATTTCCAGTTGCATCTTATGGGCATTTCTGGCGGCTATTTTCCTCATGAAAATCTTAAGAGGAGACAGCCCAATGACAGCTTCAAGTGCTGCCCTAGGGCAGGTGCTCATGGCACCACTGATCCACAAACAAGCTATGCGTTGGACTTTTTCCAGCTTTTAAGAAGTTGTTACTTCTATAGTTTTGGGCCACCAAATCATGATGTACAACCAGTAAAGCATCTTAGGTTTGAGACTCCAAGTCCTACCGTAGAACCGCCTTTATTGTCACGTGCCAATTAATCAACGTGCAATTGATGTTCGTTGTTTTAATTTAGTAAAGCCTTTGTTGTGCTTTAAAAAAATTGAATTTGAAGACTAAAGAGAGTTGTCTGCTTTTTTTTTTTAATAAAACGCAAAACATTGAAGATATTCCAAAAACTTTACTATCGGCTGGAAGTACAATCAAAACATTATTGAATGGAACTTGACTTCATTCATATGGCCACCGCCGGCACGTTTGTAGTGGTTGATTCCAATTTTCGATGACTCAGCCACACATTTCGACCGAAACGGCCGATATTTCGCGTTCAATGTTGGCTCTGTGCTCTTCCAACGACTTAACGTAGCCTAAAAGTTAATAATCAAGAGGCGTTAAATCGCACGAACAAGGCGGCCTATCGACTGGCCCATTTTTTGGGATAACACGCTCATCAAACTTACTCTTCAATTGGCTTGTGGCACCATCCTTTTGAAACCACATGTCGTTCAAGTCCATATCTTCCAATTCGGGCTTTAAATAATCGGTATTGGCCGGATATGGGTTTCATAACAGGGGGGACCAGACTTGGAAAGCATATTCGTGGAGGAGTCTAAAAATAGTAATGTAAAGTGTTTTGGTGACGTAGAGGCTAAGGAACTCTTTGGACCATCGCTAAACATAGTTGGCACGGCTAATGATGGAATCAATGTGCCCAATCACATCTAATACCCAAATCACGAAGAGAAGAGACTAATGGAACAGGTCTAAAATTGGCCACAAATTGAAAACCTACTCAGATCATCTTGCAGGAGGAGGAAGTCAGTGGGAGAAGTCGTCGTCTTTATTGAGACATACGTGTTGTGAAAGATGAATCGACATCATCAATAGTTAGAATGAAAATCATGGGACCAACGTGGTTTCATTGAGCGAGTCCTAAAGTGGCCGTAAATGGATTAGATTTAGAGGATCTGAAATTAACAACTTATTGACGTCTTCTTGGTAGGACTTTATCCAATTAATAAGAGCTTTCAGCTTGAGAATTATGATTTTGTGCGTTATTTAATCGAAGGCCTTCCTGATGTCAGTAGCTGCAATATCGACTTCCTTATCATCCTCCCATGCACATAAAAATTGAGACACGAATTCTATCTCCCTTAAGAAATCCATGTTGATTTGTAGATACAATGAATTTGCAGTGGAAAAGCCTTTCGTCGTAGACGAAAAATCATCTTTAAGCTGATTTTGATTTTCTCTCCTATCAGTTCCGGTGTTATTTCAATAGAAACCAGAGTTGTATGCATGCGTTTGTACTGCTGTGTCCAAAAAATAAGGTGACATTGTAATTATTTTGAAAATTCTTTATTTATTCTTCCAAATCAATTTTATCCCCTTCAAAGTAATCCCCTCCCGATGCAATGCACTTATGCCAACGGATTTGCCAATCTTTGAAACACTGGTTGTAGTCACATTCCGGGATGGCCTTCAGTTCCGTCTTCGCTGCGGCTTGAATCTCCTCTATCGTATCAAAACGGTGTCCCCGGAGCGGTCTTTTGAGCTTTTTGAACAGCCACAAGTCGCACGGCGCCAGATCAGGTGAATACGGTGGTTGCGGAACGATATGGGTTGAGTTTTTGGCGAAATGATCACGAATTACGAGTGCGGTATGGGATGGTGCATTATCGTGGTGTAAAAACCAAGAATTGTCTTTCCACAATTCCGGCCTTTTTAGGCGGATAGCGTTACGCAAACGACGCATAACGTTCAAATAATATTCCTTGTTGACTGTTTGGCCGGTTGGAAGGAATTCATAAAGCACAACACCACGATAATCGAAGAAAACAGTCAACATGACCTTGATTTTTGAGCGACTTTGGCGCGGTTTTTTTGGTCTCGGCTCTCCTTTGGCACGATATTCGCTCGATTGATCGGTTGTTTCGGGGTCGTAAGCATAGATCCAAGTCTCATCACCAGTTATAATGCGTTTCATGACATCCTGGTAGTCGGAAAGCATTGTTTCACACACTTCAACGCGACGCCTTTTTTCCAAAAAATTCAATGTTTTCGGTATCAGTCGAGATTTGACGCGCTTCAGGCCCAAAGCATCCTTCAAAATGGTATTGACTGAGCCTTTCGATAAGCCAACTTCATCAGCAAGGGCTCTAATCGTTAATCGATGATTTTTCAACACCAAATCTTTGATTTGTTGGACGTGAGCTTCATCGGTTGAGGTTGATGGTCGCCCAGAACGCTCTTCGTTTTCGACACGTTCACGGCCGGCTTGGAAATCACTATACCACTTGTAAACATTTTTTTTAGACATAGCCTCATCATCAAAGGCTTTCTGCACCATCCTCAACGTATCCGCAGCAGAAAATTGATTCCGCAAACAAAATGTAATGCAAATTTTTTGCTCAATAAATTTCGACATCGCAAAAAACGAAAAACTCACTTTTAGCAGCTCACAAAACGACGCGTATCTCAAACACTATGAATATATTTTGACATGAAATTTCACATAGATGTCACTGACAGTACTACCAACCTAAAAAGAAAGAAAAATTTCCAAAGTCTTCGACGCGCGCAGTTTAAATTCATATGTCACCTTTTTTTGGACACAGTAGTATGTATTTGAAGTAATCATGATTGGGTTCTTCGTCGTGGATAGCATATGATTGGCTGACGAAATTGCCGAAGAAATTTGCAATCATAGTAGAGTCTGCTGAAGAAGAGTCGAGATATTTGAGGGTAGAGGGATAGCCAGATTTACTATCCTTTAAAGGCCACATGCATTTCAATCAATTACTGTCTTAAGTTTCTAAAAGAGAAGATCTATTTCTCTAACCTCAGCATGGAGTTTCCTTGCTTTCTTCATATGCTAATCAAACTGTGAACGAATCCCTTGAGTGGATTTAAATCGGCTCTTATAAAATGTATGAGCTCCAAAAATCATTGTATTTCTGTATCACTGTAAACTATTTTCCTATCACTGATAAATGTCTTCTTGTCACTTTTATAAAACTAGTCATAAGGCTTGTGTCACACAAGCAAATAATTGTTAATGAATTTTAACGAGGTTCGTCCTCGATGGCTTATAATTGGCGACAAAGTTGGCGCATGAATGTGAATTTGTCATCGAAAATATTGCCCGAGTGACTCAGTTATGTAAATTTCTTAACCAAAACAGTTAAATTGAAGAACAACTTTATATTCAATCGATTACTCACGAAAAAAGGGAATCATTGTACTTTTACTTACATGCTTACACATTTGAATTTCGTTTGCAAATTGTCTGACCACAAGATGCTTAAAAGTACTGAAGTCATCAGCAGCCCATTTGGCATTCACCGAATCCACAGAGAATGAATCACTCACTAATGGGACGGCATATTCTGCTCTGGCCCAAGGTGAGACTTGTAATTTATGCCTAATACGCCAAGTTAATAAATATATGACTCTACAGACACTCAAATGCACCTCTGTCACGTGTCATTTGTGGCAAAGGAGTCATCCCACGGCAAATACTGTCTTTGGTGGAAAAAATAAAACCTTACGTTTTTACAATGAGGTCATCCCGACATTTGTTGATAAGACTCTCTCTGCGAGGTGTTTGCTCTTTGTAAATAAAAATAAATTAAAAAGAAGAAGAAATGCTGGTCTGGTTAATTTATGATGCGGCAGATTCCAGTACGACCAGGAGGCTTGCAAACAGATCGTTTTGTTTATTTTGTAAAGTCTTGCAAATAAATATTTTTCTATTTGTATAAGGATAAGCGATCGCTTTGCTGCGAATGATCTAATATGTGAAATGTGACACATTATTCGCTCAGCAAGAAAAAAAAAGTGTGGTTTTATTAGAATCGAATTGCACCAGGCTACTTCTGCCCGGAGGAGGTTCAATAGCCTCACAGCTTAGATCTTAGACGTAAACATCCTTTTGCTATTTGATATTTCACGTGTTTGTATATTACACAAATTATCTGTCGGAAAATACAAGAAGCGGGTCCGCTTTCATTCAGCTCAATTTGTTGGTTACATTTAAGAAAAGATTGCGAACAAAATATCAATTTAAATGCATTTTTTTTAAAATTTAATCGACTCAAAAGGAGAGAGCTAGTCATGTCCAAATTCTTGTGGCTTTGAAGTGATAAAGTAAACTTTCGAACAACAAACTTCAATATGAAATGAGAAAAAAAAATACTGTGAATTAATCGAACCTAACCCATGGACCAATCGAAACAAAACCTCACCTGAGTTTCAAACCACTTCAAAAAATCGTTTATTTTCTTCTCCTTCTCTTTCTGGTCGGTCTTAAAACGCAATGTGAATTTGGAAATTCAACAAATTTTTCGAAATTATTCAACTAAGCTTTAGCCAATGAGTCTCTTCAGATAGCTCGATCCTTAACTCGTTGCCTCCAATTGTATACACTTAGTTGGTTAAGGCTCGTTTCCATTTGGGTGCGCTTACGGTGGTTCGGTGTTTCTTTGTGAAGGTGACTCTCTGAAGATAGATTCGAAGACTCAACAGACCGCAGCGTCGATGTCCATCCGCTCCAGATGTAGTCGCCACCGAATTCCAGCGTCCAGAGACTTCTCACTTGATTCATATCGGTATACAGCTGTTCACTTAAAATCTTCCTGATGGATGGACTCATCTTCGAAAAAGGTACCCAAATTTACCAAGATCACTTCCAAAGTCCTTTAAAAAGGTCTATGATTCTGTGCTCAAAAGCACGTCTGAGATGAACGTTGATTTGTAAAATTAAAGTTTTTTTTTGTTGTCCTCATTTTATTCTTCTGACCAAGTGATGGACACTGCGATCTGAAAGGAAAGATCTGTTGTATCATGGGAGTCAGATAAGGCTAACAGACTTTTTATACCTCTGATGAAGGTTGGAATTTCGTTAGCATTGAAGTGTTTGATGTCCAGTTAAGAACATATTTCTTTAAGGAAGAAACGCCTTCTTAGCCAAATTAGAGCTGGACTTTCACAAAGAATGTGTACAGCCGTTTCTTCGTCCTCTAAACAGAGTCGGCGAAGTCCTAACGTGGCTAGATTCGATCTCAAGCGGCAATGGCCTGAAAGGACATCTCACTTGTTTATTTGTCTGTAAGATAAGTGACCGATTAATAATTTTGACTGCCTAAAATTTGTTCAGTGGCTGATTCGGAGTTGGTTTTTCAATTTATTGATCAGGACTGTGGCCCTTGTTCAGTTAACGCCACAGAAAGGTTCAAGACCAATGACAGCAGTATTTGAACCACCCCCGGCTAGTTTTTCTGCAATTTCATTGCCTACGATTACATGAAAACTTGGAACCCATCATCACCTTTCTCTGTTGGCTTCGTGGCAGCTTTTGACAGACCTGCAGTCCATTAAATTAGATTAAATGATTTAGATTAAGCGCTGCTTGGCTGTCTGAATTATTGCCCGTTTTGCCTCAGTGGCTTATAGGTTTTAACAATGTAAGCTCACTCGTTAGTCTTAAAGTTTTATGCCTCACAGAAGCAGCAGTTAGCAAGTGTGATTTGACTTAAAACATATGTGCTGATGTCGTGGCTCGACGTCGAAGAAGTCCTCGAGTCCTCCTCTACCTTATAGTAAGTAGCCCGACAGGTTTTAAAACAAACAATAATTCGTTGTTGGCGTGAGAGTTTCGAACAATCCTTTCGAGAATGATGCTTAAAAAATCACACGACAATGCATCGCTTTGGCTAAGACTTTTTTCTGCATCAAATGTTAAGGTGAAATGGTTTCCGACCTTAACATCGTCATTCTGGACAATTGAACAAGTTTGCCGAGATTTTAAAGTCGATGTTAGAAAGACTCATCTCTTTGTAGTTGCCACAGTTTGAAGGATCTCAATTTCAATGTTCTGTCTTAACATGAGTCTAGAACCCTGGCTTGTGTATCTTACCTGTTGGTACGCCTGTTTACGAACGCCATTCTTTTTGCTATAAGACCATCTCTATTGGTTCAATGGCGGACTTCTTCAGCTCTTTATTTTTCCTTTTGACGAGATGAAGCTCTGCCTTTATTATTTGTGCTAGCCAAATGAAAGCTAGCATAGAGGCGACGTTTTTGGTTGCTCTTTGGCAGTGCTGCTTATAGTCTTCTGAGCTTTGTGCTGGCAAAGTTGCTTCAAATCTCTATGTGAGGGTTTTTGCGTTCTTCTGAGTCGATGCTAGGTGCTCGAAACGTTCACTCATTCAGAACGCTCGAAGAGCTTCTTTCATCGAGGGTAAAGCATCGATTTAATTGATAAACGTATTGCTGATCTGGATGATGCCATGTCCCTCTGTGCATGTTGAAGAGAAACTTCGATCAGCGCTAGTCCGCTGTTAGAGGTGCTATTATGGTGGACGTTTTTTTTTCAAAAACACTACCGACCTCGATTTTAACATTTTGATTTCCTCACAGTAGCTTCGCGTCAATTTTTTCTACCGTTGGAGCATGGGTGCAGATAATGTTTATGTTTGCGAACTAAGCCTCAGTGCAAATTGAGGCAAGATTTTTTGTCTAAAATTGTTCGCCCATTTTACGGTCGCCATAATCGTCCTTCCGAGAGGACTCTTCGCACCGTGACTGGGGTCCATTTGTTCAGTAAACAGTCAACCAACACACGTACGTCGACGCAAGATCTGCCGAAAACATCGTCGCTGTCCGTAAGAGTAATCCGAGCCAGTCGATTTCATGTCGCTCATAAAAACTCTGCCTTTCGTAGACCACATCTTGACGAATTTTGCGGCGTGGTTTGGGCCTGCACCCGTTCAAAATTCAACTGACCCAGGAGCTAAAGGTAAACGACTATAGACAACGACGTTTGTTCGTTAAATGGGCTCTGGAGCAGTTCGAAACTGCCTCTTATTTTGATCGAAAAATCATCTTCAGCGATGAGGATCATTTCTGGCTGAATGGGTACGTCAACAAACAGAATCGTACAATTTGGGACGATACCAATTCACATGACATCCAAGAGCGTCCATTGTCACTGTTTAGCGTGGATTCTGGGCTGGCGGCGTAATTCTTCCATATTTTTTTGAGAACGACGTTGGCCAGGTCATCACCGTCAACGACGAGCGCTTCAGGTCGATGATTACCAACTTCTTTTGGCCTGGATTGGATTAAATGGACACCAACGATATGTGGTTTCAATAGGTTGGCGCTACGTCCCACAAAGCTCACACCACATTGAAAATTCTGCACAAGCGATTTGGGGGCAGGTGATGTAAACTGGTCATGGAGATCGTGCTATTTGACCGCGTCAGACTTTTTCTTGTGGGGTTTTCTGAAGTCGCAGATCGCAGTCGCGAATAAGACAAAAACCAGAGCGGCCATCAAAGCCAACATAAGCCATGCCATCGATCAAATTCAGCCTGATTTATGCGACAGAGTCATGGAATTTTGACCATTTCGGATGCTTGCCACCCAGAGAAGCTTTGTTTTATTAAAATTTAAAGATAGGAAGTGCTAAACCCTCTACCTCCAAATGTTTTTGTCCCAGCATTTCTTCGAATGTGGTGATGTCCGCTTTTTGACAGTTTTGAGAAACCGTGAAATATTCGACTACCCATGCCCTGTGCGTTTGCGTGGGTCGTCTACAGTTAACACATTCTTATCCAAGGTTTGTGTTTCTTTAATCTCATTTTTGGCTCCGTCGCAAGATCAACAAATTTAGAGCGCGTTTGCTAGATCGCAGACGCTGGAAGATTGCTGTAACTCAGGAAGAAATTCTCCACGAGACAGGAGCCCATTCTCAGAGAAAATTTAGAAAAAAAAAACAAAAAAATAAGTTTCGAAATCGGTGAAATATTCGTTGCGTAACGCTTTTACAACCGTCATGAACTCTTAGTCAGATTAGTTTTAAATATTTAGTTTTATATCTAATAAAACATGACTCTCGAATTTAATATTAATTTGATGACGATTTCTCTCCGTGCCGTGAACTCGTATTCTGACTTCTTACAAATGAAGAAAAAAAAATTACCGCTGGTAGCTTTTCTGCAAACGCAATGCTCCAGATTGTCAAAAAAAAATTATGACAAAAATTTTCTTAATCAAAATTGCGATGTGTTCACTTTTTTGATTCAAAGAAATCATTTAAAAACTTATGAGTCAAGAGCATTTATTTTGGTGACAGAACCAATTTAGCACACGTCTTATTTGGAAAAGTTATTTTTAGCAGTCGAGTGATTTATGAAGTTCTTAGAGTTGAGGTTTCAAAGCGAAAAAAAAAATTAATTTAAATATTTATCTGATAAATGGTTTTTGATTCAAATAAATCTGAGTGTTAACAATGGTTGATACATAATATGACAAGAAGGCGTTATTTTAGTAAATTGAGTTTGACTCATTCGTTTGAATAATTTTTTATCACAAGCGCGCCAAAGATTGGTCGTAAGTAAAATTTTTACCACTGGCTAGTATTTATTTATTTCTTGAGGAAAAATTACAACCTACAAGGATTTGATACAAATATAAAATCTGATAGCTGAAAAACTAAATTTATTTATTAATGAGAAATAATTATTATTATTATTATTATCATCAAATTTTTGATTTAAAAATAAATTACATAACCAATAAGTAAAAATTAAAGCGTGAGCTGGTCTTAGGCTAATTTTAAAGAGAAGAAGTAAATTCAATAAATAAGTTTTAAAACAATTTCGTAAACGGATCTAAAATTTTTGTCGGTTTTGCTGACTAAAATTAATAGGACTACCGGTTTAAAATGTCGATTTTTTTCAAAAATCAATGCTTTATTGAGGAAAAAATTGATATAAATTCAATATTCAAGTATTGCCCATCGCTAGCCTTACATTTTTCCCATTTTTCTGGCAATTCATGGATACCCGAGCGGTTTGGCCGCAATCCACGAATCGATCCATTTTTTGACATCATCAAAACGACGGAAGTGCTGGTCAGGGAGGCCATGTTGCATCGATCGGAAGAGATAGTAATCGGATGGCGCAAGGTCTAGGCTATACGGCGGGTGGGGTAGGACATCCCATTTGAGCGTTTCAAGGTAAGTTTTGACGACATTTGCAACATGTGGCCGAGCATTATCATGTTGCAAAATAACTTTATCGTGTCTTGCGACCGTTTCCGGCCGTTTTTCCTTCAGTGCTCGGCTCAAACGCATCAATTGTCGTCGGTAGACCTCGCCTGTGATTGTTTCATTCGGTTTTAGCAGCTCATAATACACAACGCCCTTCTGGTCCCCCCAAATGCACAGCATAACCTTCAGGCCATGAATATTCTGAATGGCCGTCGGCGTTGAGGCATTTCCGGGGTATCCATACGTTGCCCGACGTTTTGGATTATCGTAATGTACCCATTTTTCATCACCAGTGACGATTTGATGCAAAAAAGACTTCTTTTTGTGGCGTTTAAGCAGCATTTCGGACATGCAAAATCGGCGTTCGACGTCTCGTGGCTTCATTTCATACGGCACCCAATATCCCACCTTTCGGATCATTCCCATTGCTTTCAAACGATCGGAAATGGTTTGCTGAGCGACGCCAAGTGATTTTGCAAGTTCTTCTTGCGTTTGTGACAGATCTTGATCGAGCAATGCCTCCAATTCATGGTCTTCAAACTTTTTCACCTGGCCGGGGCGTTCTTTGTCTTCGGTGTCGAATTCACCATCTCTGAACCGCTTAAACCACCGCTGACACATTCTAACGTCGGTTGCTTTTTCTTTAAGTGAAAGAAGCATATTAAAACTTCCCGAAAATGTTGTTTTGATGGCACGAATGTAGACATTTTACGGCTTTACAAAAACTTGAGCGTTTTCACTAATGACCCATAACCTAGACTGAAATAATTAGACAATGACAAAGCATCCATCTTCTTTTTATTCAGTAATATCTTGAGGGGGTTCTTGGCCTCTTTTTGGTTGGAGTTTTAGAGTGAAATGAGTGGTTCTTTTAGGGCTTGCATCCGCGATTTCACTACCCGTGAAGTCAGCGTGTCAGACTGGTATCCAGCCCAGTCTTAGACTGTGACTTTTGACAATAAGTCTATCACGGATTTCCACAATGTTACTGGATGTAGAGTTTTTGGTGTTTTTGATTGCATTTATTAAGGACAGACTATCTGTAAAGATGATTGCTTTTTGTATTTCTTGCAGCTTGAACTGCTTTAAGTATCGCAAGAGCTCCTGCGGGGAATATAGATGAAGAAAAATTAATTAGGCTGATTATATAACAAAAGATAAACATCATTTATTTTCGAGGCGTCAATGAACAAAAGTTGATTGCCTAATATAGTCCAACGTGATTTTCTCTCATATCAAGGAACATTCTCTTGTAGATGTCGTTGCTTGTGAATATTTGAAAATATTTTGAGAGCCTACAATCGATAGATAGATAGAAAGACTTTCCACGGAGGAAAGTTGATATTGGATTTGTTTTTTATTTCGATTGGGATGTTCAGATTTTGTGCGGACATTAATGAATTTTGAATTGCCGAGGGGAATTCCGGAATCTTCTTATGTTTAATTATTTTCTTGGCGTTATCATGAATAGGTGTTGGAAATGAAGAATTACTTTTTACTGTGATCATACAGGTAAGGAATTCCACCCTTTCACTCAAATGAGAAAGTCCGGTTTCAGTCAAAATATTTTTTATAGGTTTTGTACGAATAGCTCACAAGACAGATCTTACTGCATGGATGAATTTGCGCATTTACCATAAATCGGTAAAACGTAATCTATTTTCGAAAGAATTATTGATCGGACAACGTTAACAATAGTATTAACGTTACAATTACTTTTTTTTAGAGGAAATATACTTAACTAGATTGACCCTGGTAGTAAGGCTGTTTTTAATAAAGGTACAGTGAACCGTAAAGCTATATTTTGAATCATATCAAACACTATAATATAATATTTTTGATGTTAATATCGTTGAAATTGACTCCTACTATACATTTTTGGCATACATTTTTTTAAAAATACATAAAAGTTCACATTTAGTGAAAGATATTTTGGAGAAATTAATCAGGATAAATTCTCCCAAACTACGAACGAATCTTTAGGGGTATTCATGTCACCTCGTTGTTCACTCGTTGTTGGCGTAGTTTCTAAGCCTCGTAGTGGTTTGCAGTTAGTGAAACGTCATTTCCATACATTTGTGAATGACGAAATTTATACTTTATGTGAATACTTTCTTAGTTTTAAACTTGATTGACGACAGCTCTCACTTACAAATTCGTTTTGCCATTTGAGCGAGTTTTGTTTGATGAAATGTTTAGTGCAAGGAAAAAGGTAGTTTTTCTTTTTTCCACCTTGATCAAAAATTCACGAAATTTATTCAGAAAATTAAAAATACAAGTTAATTAATTTTAATCTATATTGTCACCTTCAAAGTTATCCCCATCGAGTGCAACACTTTTATATTAGGTTTTTTTATATTAGGTTTTCGGTATGTCCATCAGTGCTTCCTGCGATTTTTCCATTACTTCCTCTCGGCTGCTGAAATGCGTTCCCCGTAATGGTTTTTTAACTCGATTGAACAGAAAGAAGTCACAGAACTACGAATAATGATGGCACTGTGCGACGGTGCGTTATCGTTCTGCAAAATCCACGAGTTTTCTGCCCAAAATTCTGGTCTCTTTCCGCGAATCGCAAACGTCTCATAACGCCCAAATAATAATCTTTGTTTACTATCTGGCCTTCTGGCAAGAATTCATGATGCACCAAACCGTATAATCCACGAAAACCGTAAGCATTGCCTTCTTTTTTTAACCCAAACCGACAAGGTTTTTTTTTATCTCGGCTCATTAAGTAAACGCGATTTACTTGCCAGATGTCTGGCTTGTGTGTCGTACTCAAAAACCCGAGTTTCGTCTCCAGTTATGATCCTTTTGATGAATGTGGGATCGGATTCAGCCTCGCAAACCATGTCCATTTTAAAAATTGTTAAAAATCGCCAACACACACAGACATAGATGTACTCTTGCCTACGTGACTTTTGCAACTGTCAAGCTATGACGCTAAGATTTGGAGGGAATACCAACAGCAGATGTACCAACTTAACAGAACTCAAATCAGAATGATAGGAGCGCCACACGGTGGTTATTCCGGGAAATTTTTGATCAAGGTGGTATATTGAACAAAATTAAATCTGAGGACGATTTATAAAGCCGTTCATCCACAACCTGATAGGTCATATCAATGTAGCCTTGGCTAGAAAAGCCCACTATATAGCAATTATGTATTCATGTTGCGGCAGATCTTGAGAAAAAATTTATGAACTCCAAATCGACACTCATCATCTTTCCATCGATTTCAAGGCAGCTTATGACAGCATCCACATTTCCATCGATTTCAAGGCAGCTTATGACAGCATCCACAGAGATGACCTGTATGGGCCATGTCTTGTTTTGGCATCCCCGCCAAGCTCATCTCGAGCTCAAGATTGGCAAGCCCCTAACCGAGCCATTTGATGTGAAAAAAGCATAAAGACACTTTCATGCGATTTTTCAATATCATACTTAAAATAATCGGAAGAACGCAGCGTGATATCAACAATGCCTTTGTGAGTATTGAGACAGAGACGGCAAGGACGGGTTTGATGGTTAGGACCTGACAACTTTGAATTTAATTTGTGAACACACCATCCAACTGTCATTGTCAATTTATTCAGTAAACTCAACATTTTCATCATGGTAAAGTGCACTAACGAGCAACGTTATCTATCGAAATTTTTATCGAAATTCGGAATCGGTGACCCCAATTTTCGGTCGTAATTCTCGCCTTAGTTGACAGCCAATAACAAGTTTAGTGCAAAAATTTGGCTCTTCATATAGGGTTGGTCGAAGTGTCGAAAATATCGTTGCCGTTCCTTAGTTAACGATCAAAATCAGTCAATTCCAGAATTGGACATCGCTCAGACCATATATGGCGTATTTTGCGTAAGGATTTTGGTTTACACCCATACCTTGATCAAGCTAACTCAAGAATTGAAGCCGTCGGGCAAATTTAAAGCGAGTTTGCGCCAAAATGAAGAATTTCATCGCAAAATCCTCTTCAGTGACGAAGCTCATTTTTGGCTCAATGGGTTTGACAAAACTTTGCGTTATTGGTCGGGTGAAAAAACACATTTGCTATATTAAATGAATCACCAATTCATCCACATAAAATAACTGTTTGGTGCGGTTTGCATGCCGGCGGCGTTATTGGGCCATGTGTTTGAGTCGACGCTAACGATTGTCAAGTTACTGTGAATGACCAGCGTTATCGCGCCTTGATTACCGATTATTTTTGTGAACTTGGACGACATGTGGTTCCCAAGATGCTGCCACAAGCAAGCAAGAGAACACCGGCGAACGTCTTGGTCAGAACTTGGTTTACAAAGTCAGAAGACAAAACACAGCCAGAACTCAATAATTCAAAAAGTCCAAAATATAAAAATATCTAACTAAGGGTTCCAACACGCCTTGAAATATAAAACTTTTAATCACGTTTAAATAATAGACTGAGTATTGCCAAACATAAGCGAGTAAATATATAACTGTCCGTTGTATAGCACTACAAACTTGTCGTTTTGGATCGTATTGAAATCAATCGATCACTTCTCTCTCTCTCGGTCGTTGAACGATTGAATGGATTGTGAAACCAATAGTTGAAAGACTGGGTGTTTATTAAGTGCCAATAATCGACGCGGCTCAAGAAAAAAGTAGCCAAATGAGAGTTGACTCTCACCATGATGGGTTCCGCGCCTCCTAAGCGTGTTTTTCATTATAAAAATTCATGTGTACCAGTAAGCCAGTAAAACTTACAGCTCTATATCAGTTTACTTGTAGTTCCAATAAGATTTAGAACTTCCAGATTAAAGTTTAAAAAGTTAACAGAAAGTTCTTTAAAATAAGGATTTAAAACGATCACAAGATTAAAAGAATATTTGACGCAAACTTACTGTAGAAAAGTGTGAATCTATTTTTTCGACATTTTTTTTGGCAAATTCATGTGAAAATCTTATCTCGAAGCGAAGTCGTTCGGAATTCGATGATGTTTGTCAAAATGTGTACATGTTTTGCTATCGCACGGCTTATTTCAACAAAAGATATTAAGTATAAAAGGATTTTTTTTGGAAAATAAATAATTAAAGGCAAGTATCTCGTTTGATTCTAGAACGTGTTTGGATAGTGTGTCCCAAACGAAGCCGGACGAAGTTGGTGTTCATGACTTTAGTTGGGTATACCGGGGAGGAAAGTTTGGTGTTAATTTTCGCGTAATGATCCTGGTAGCTTGACCAGTTAAAGAGTCGGCATTTTTCAAGCATTCGCGATATTTGTTTTTGTAAAGCGAGCTGCGAAAATATATTGAAGTTGAAAACAGGCGTACTATTGCACGACTTTGCATCATCACATTTTAAAGAAAAACGTCCCACCAAATTGATATCTCACACATTCTCGGATTAATACCGTGTCACATCTCCGGATCTTTCAACGCCATCTTGCCCGATAATCAATCAGTCTACATTTTTCTTTATGCCATAAATAACGAAAACATTAATAGAGTCAACAACTTCCTCCATAGTTCGAATTTAATTATATAAAATATTTTTTTTACCTCCTCTTTATATATCTATTAATTTTTCAATCTAACTTTTAATAAAGTACATTATTATTATCCTTCTAGAGGCAGCTAGTGCTCATTTTTTTTTGTATTAGCATAGTAATTTAATTATTCATATGTTAATAAATAACAATTATAATAAAAATAATAATAATAATAATAATAATAAAAATAATAATAATAATAATAATAATAATAATAATAATAATAATGATAATAATAATAATAATATTAATAATAATAATAATAATAATAAAAATAATAATAATAATAATAATAATTATAATAATATTAATAATATTAATAATAATAATAATAATAGAGCGTGTTTACGTCATAGTTATTCAAGAAATTGCTCTTAAGATGGATTTTAAATATATTGAGTGTGGCTTAAATGCGTTATCAACGCTCACGATGTCATTCAATGTTTAAAATTTTCTTCAGTTTGCAAACCCCCTGTTTTAAGTGATTTATTGATATGCTGAACACAAACACACATCAAAATCAAACACATGAAAAACGTTTTTTACTAATTTATTTTTTGAAAATGATATTGTATTTAAAACTCTACAACATTCAAATTCCACTAACACCATTTCATTTTGACATTCGTTCCATAAGTTGCAAAGTTTTCATTTCATTTTTCTTATTGGAATATTATATTTTACTTTGTGTTATATACGCGAAATAATTGCATACTTTAATAAGTTGTTTAGCTGCTCCATGAAAATCATTGCATACTTTTAGGTGTTAAGTTGAGTTGTGATTTTATAAAACACATTCGATGTAAAGTGCCCCCATTTATTTTTTACTTTTGTTATTTGTTGTTGCAAGTGTCTCCTTAAAACGGTTAAGGAGAAACAGCTCTGTGACAGACGGACAGACCGACAGTGAAGGCTTCCATGGCACCCTTTGGTTACGGAACCCTAAAAACATCCCGTCTTTTAATTTAGAGAAGTTCTAAAAATGTTCAAGTTTTGATGTTTTACAGGACATGCTTCCGTTGTAAGCAACAACAAACAAACAAAATTTAACCTACACTTTTAACGCTTACTTTTCATGAAAAAAAGTTGCGACTTAATCAACATTGCAAGCTTATTTCACTCAAAGTACTTTAATAATTTATAGCACAACACAGTGGCAGCCCTCGTTACTATGTCTCTTTAAACACACACACACTACTTCGAACTCATTCATTGAACCCACTCGAAAAATGTAAACAAACCGCCCGCATCTGTAGTTCCACAAAAACAAAAAACCAACTCAAAAAACACCTCAACCTAAACCAACTCAAACATCAACCAATGCGCATCCAACTCGAACAAGAACGAATCTATCCGTCGGCCGGCCGGCCGAAGGCAACCAAACCAAACCATTCCAATTTGAATTTTAGTCTGCAACTAGACTTTGCGTCTGTCGGTCGTGCTAGTGCGTGGAGGTGTGTTTTTTTAATTTTCCGTTCTGTCCCCCCAAATTTACTTGTGTCTGTCAGATCAATCGGTTTGTTTTGGTTAGTGTCAAACGCGAAGAACTGCTGCCGTGCAGAAAAAGTTCATTTCATTGACAATTGACATTCTTCTGTCAACTGTCACGCGTCATTGGTGCAAGTGTCCTCAAAGAAGTGCTTCCTCAGAAGAGTCCTTGTAACGTCATCCTTAAAAGTTTTTTCCTTCTGCTCTAAAAAAGTATATTTTCAACAATAAAAGAGTGTTTGTGTGGAAATCTGCGACCGAGACCAGTGCCGGTTTTCAGGTTGGTTAATCTTCAATTCTTTTCTTTTAAAAAAAAAAACTATGATAAAAATTTAATTAACCACGCTTTCAAAATGTGTAATCAGTTGTATCTGTAAGCTGCATCTCTCGTGATATGATTTCATGGTCGTTTCCGAATGTTTTTTTTGTTTTTTGCTTGGCTTCTGTTTTTATGGGACCTTTAGGCCTGCTGAAAGTGAGGTAATTATTTTGAACGTGGTGACACACAAGCACACTAAAATTTTTTACCGGGTGCGTGTTGCATGTGGATTGATTGATTTGGGAACGCGGCGGTTGGGAAGTGTGTAACTGGCAAGTCATTGTTGTTTGAGGGAAAATTTTGGAAAATTCAATAAAGCATAAAAGTGGTCAGGAAGTGGAGTTCAACGTTTATCGATTTTGGGGTGGGGGGGAGAGGAACAAAAACAAGGACATACCAGTGCTGCTGCAGTACTGGAAAAGGACATACGTCATGTGTGCCGTGGTCTGTTGTTGCTTTACGTAAACATGCTGTATTGCCACAAGTTTTCAAGCTATTCCTACGGAGTCCGCGGGTACGGATACGAGTTTTTCTTGAATTGAAATTGTGCATCCACCTAGTTTTTGGTTTTTGCAACTGTGGTCAGTGTTGTCAGATTGTCAGTTGAGCAAAAGTTGCAATTGAGGACTTGCAACTTTTCAGTGGAAACTGCATGTGAGCAGACAATGACACACAAATTGCACATGTTTTGCAGATGAGGATAATAGGGTAAAGCTCACTTTTTTCCGAATAGTAAAGAACAATTTTAAACGATCAGTAAAAAAAGGATCAGAAGCGACTTTGTTGAGTCCTTACAACAAAGACTGATTAAAGAGTTATTAGATTAAATGCACTTTTTTTATTGTTTCGCACATTTTCACTCAAAATACTTTACGTAGACAAAAATGGCTCAATCTGGCTCACATAGGGTCGGTTATCTGTTGGTTATTTTTTGACTCTTATTTTATTTTGAAACTGACAGTTCTTTCGCGCTGAAAAAATTCACAGAAAATAATATTTTTATGTGTAACGAAATAGATTGAGTTACGCTTGAGCAACGTTGTGAAATGCTGCAAAGTTACTTTTCACAGATGCTGTGTTGCCAAAGCTGTGCGGAAGTAAAGGGTTTTTCAATAAGAGCGCTAAAAAAGTTTTTTTTTTAAATAAAACAAAAACGGTTTTGAATATCAATGAAATTCTTTATTCCTGTGAAAGTATGTCATTATGTATGAAACTGGATTTCTTTTGCATGGTCACCTCGGGCAGGCTTGCAGAAGTCCAGACGCTGAACCCAATTTTCCACGGTTTTCAAGCATAAATCGGATACTGCTGCAATTTCAAGTTCGATATTCGTACGAAGTTCATCAATCGTCGCTGGCTTGTTGGCATAGATCAAAGACTTGACGTAGCCCCACAGGAAAGAGTCTAACGGCGTCAAATCGCACGACCGAGGCGGCCAGGCGACTGGACCATTTCGTGAGATAACACGTTCTCCAAACTTGGTTTCCAATAAATTGATTGTGACATTCGCTGTTGGAACCACATGTCCTCCAAGTCCATATCATCCAATTTGGGCCAAAAATATTCGGTTATCATTGAACGGTAGCGATCCCCATTCACAGTAACGTGCTGGTCTTGATCATCACGGAAGAAGTACGGCCCATAGACCACACCAAACCTGTAATTTTTTCGGGATGCAATGATGACTCATGGAGTACGTGTGGATTGCTGCTTGACCAATTCCGCATATTTTGTTTATTGACAGAGCCATTCAGCCAGAAATGAGCCTCATCGCTGGAGATCATTTTCAAGTTGTTGCTCAGCCCAATTCACGAACGTGCGACGCTTCTGGTGGTCAAGCGGCTTCAGTTCTTGCGTCAATTTAATCTTGTAAGGATGTAAGCCAAGATCTTTTCGCAAAATTCGCCACAACGACGTCACAGAGAAGCAATATTCTCGACACTACGGGCACTTTTTTGTCTCACTGGTACGGGAACATTTTGTACTGTGCCTGTGGATTCAAATTTTTCCACTAGACGCTCAATTGTTGATCTGAAATGGCAAACCTTACTGAAGAGAAATGTCAAAAGAGCGGCAAGAAATATGGCGTCGTTTGCTGTCCCTGTCGCTCTACTTTTGTAGCGTCCGTGTTGAAAAACCCGTTACAAAAAGGAAATGTAGGTCAAAATAATGCACCAAGTTCAGTTTGTGAATAAAGCTCGAGAGACTGATTTGCTTGTGAATTAGCGAATATATTCCTACATATGTTCGTCTTACGGAGAAGAAGTCCTCAGCCTCAGAACCTCAATTTTAATCACTTGACTCGGGAATTGAACCAAAATTGGCCAAGTACTTTGTTATTGCTTCTCAGTGTGGGTAGCACTACGAAATGCAAGACAACCTTTACATCTCGGAGCTACATGAACAAGCAAAACTACCGTCGTCGCTGCAAACAAATAAACGAAAAGGAGTTGCTTATTGTGCACATGCCCTTCGAAGAGCCAGGCAAAAAATCATCCTGAACACTTACGTTTGGGTAACAAAATAGTGGTCATCACGTTACTTTGGCCTTTTATGGCCACCACTACCTGGTTTCTATCAACCTAGATTGATATTAAAAAATCTTCTAAATGACTTTATTTCTAGAATACTTTGGCAGTATTCCAAAGGTAACCATTGACTTTGTTAAATTGTTTGCAATTTTAACATCAGTCTTTTTGACAATTTATTCCTTAAAACTGTGAGGTCTGCGAAAATAAAATGGAGTTCGGAAAGTATTTCCTTTCAAGTAATAAGACTGGACGTCCCGCTCGGTACATTTTCCTTCATAAGAAATTTCGTGAAGCTTATGCGTTTATCTATCCAGTGGCCCTTGAAACTTGGCAAAAAAGCACGACTCTAGTTCTTTGGTAGCCCTTTTGGCTTTATCATTTCAGTCCTCGAGTTATTTCTCAAATTATGGTTATCAGCGTCGGTGCTTTACTTGCAAGAACTCTTCAAGGTTATCACATTTCAAAGTTTTTCGTTCAATTGCAAGTTCTTCTTAACTGAAAAATTGGAGTTTACTTCTTTTCCTAAAAAAAGTCATAGAAGAAATTAAGTTCAAAACACTGGCTTCAGCAAGCCATTGAAAAAGCTTTTCTATAAGTTCATAGGTTTAGAAACTAATCATTGGTTTCACTGTGGTCTTTTTCGAGTGTTGAAAATCATATTGAAATTGAAGTTCACAACATCAAAAGCACTCTAGATGCTCAAACTAGATACAAGCCGAAGCCAACAGTCTTAAGCCGGAATGCTGTTTTTTAATTAATTTAATTTTATTATTGAAACTTACATGAAATGACTAATCAGGAAAAACTTCACAAACTTATTCATCTTTATTTAAGGTATACCCACTCTATATTTAAGGTTCGCATTTTCATTTCCTGACTACATTTTCGTAAAGCTTTGTAGTTGACCTCAAAACAAGAATTTCATAGACACATTAAAATGTTTTTTAATGAAAAGTACCCAACCAATCAGAAAAATCCCGACTTAAGACTAAAGCCGTCACTACATTGTTTATTGCCACTTCCTTTTAACTAAGCTCGAAATGTCCACAAAACCTTCGCATCGGCAATCGCGTTCGATTCTTATCACACATTTAATATTCGCCAATAAAATGGCCCATAAATGACAATCAATTTATATAAAAGGTTTCAATTTGTGGCATTTTCTCTCGACGAAAATGATGACAGCTCAGCGTTACTACACTTAAAACCTTACATAAAGTTGCTTTTCTGCTTCTGCTACAAAATTTATAAACAACTCGCAGGCAAGACAATTGACAAAATCAAACACTTAAAAAAAAGGTTCATCCTTTATCCTTGACATTTGCAAAGTGGTGTCCTGCGTTAAATTAATTAAACCAAAGAAAAAATAAAATTGCTGTCATGCTATTGCCGCGTAAACTTTTTAGCAAAATGAAAATGGCAAAAACATGCAATCCATTTGCTTGATGCTAAAAGGAGTAGGCCATCAACTCAAACTTGCACTTAAACTGCTCTTCAGGACATAAACACGCAGAATATGAGTATGATGACAATCTGGAAATAGTGCCTTGAACCTTTGCACGAGAAGAAGAAGGGTCGTAAAAAAAAACTACATGCGGGGGTGGAAATGGAAACCATTATCATTTCGCTATCCTGGTGGACAACAATTGAAATAACTGTCTAGTGACTTTGGTTGACAATAATGTACGCACATAAATGCCTGCTGCGACAAATTGCTGACTGCCTGCGCGGCACATGCCCCCAGAGTCAATGCAGCATTCAACACAAACACACACAGTCACACCAGTTGGCAGACACAATAAGATTGTCAACTGCAAAGGATTCTGCAGACGGCAGGGGGAGAAAACAACAGCGAAACACAAACCAAACATGAGGATCTGTTGTTTTTTTTTTTTTTTTTTGGGCTGGAAAACGTGCAACCGTGTTGCCATTTGGCAGGACTTTTTTTTTTTTTAACAAACGAGTATAAACGGAAGATTAAAATAAATATAAAGAAGCTTGTTTCAATAAAGACATGTTGTACGTACGTCTTATGAAAATGCGAATATTTATTATCAAAAGTGGTTTTATTGTTTTTCAAAGTATTCTCCAGCATGATTTATACAATTTTGCATGCGCTCAAACCAATTGTCGAAACACTTATTCCACTCCGATTGAGACACCTCCAAAACATGGGTTTTGAACGCTTCAACAACATGTTTTGGCGATGAAGATCGTTGACCACGCATTTTTTTCTTGATGTGCGGGAATAAAAAGAAGTCATTGGGCGTCAAGTCAGGGCTGTACGGCGGATGACTCATCAATTTGACGTTTTGGCCGGTCAAAAAGGCACTGGTTTTAACCGATGTGTGATGATTCATTCGTCTTCTCTTGTTCGTTTTTCGAATTCGTTTTTCTCCGAAGACTTCAGGCAAACAAATTGTGGTGTACCACTCAGAATTGACCGTCCTACGTTGCTCAAGCGGAACAGTCGCCACATGACCAGTTTTGCCGAAGAAACAAGTTTCGAAGTGCTTCTTCCACGAACAAACTTTTGTTGAATTTGGCTCGTCTTCGAAGACCCGCACGGTCGATTGTTGTTTTGTTGCGGGCTCATACGCATAGATCCACGTTTCGTCACTATAAACGTCTTTTGAAGCACCGCGATCATATTTTTTTTTAACATTTCTTTGCACCAATCGACGCGAGCCTTTTTTTGAGCGATTGTCAAATTGTGAGGGATCCAACGAGAACAAACCTTTTTTACGGCCAGGTGTTCATGCAATATCGAATGTATGCTGGTGGGAGAAATGCCCAAGGATGCCTCTATCTCACGGTATGTCACATGACGATCTTGCATTATCAGTTCACGCACGGCATCAATGATAATGCCGTTTTTGGACGACTTTCACGGAATTCGTCTTTGAGCGAGCGTCGGCCATGACTGAATTCTATAAACCAGTTTTTCACAGTGCTATAGGATTGTGCTTCATCGCCATACAAAGATTTTAGTTCATAAATGCACTCTTGTCGTGATCCACGTCGAATCGCACGAAAGTGTTCACGAGTTAATTCCATTTTTCTTGCCAGGATGAATTTTCCAAGTCTCTGTAAATAAAAGAATTCACGATTAAATGACAACACGTTCTGAGTGATGTTATGCTTAAAAATGACAAACTTTTCAATGGAAATTGCAGATCGCACCTGGCAACACTTAGGCCAGAAATGTATCTAGCTGCCTACGTAATCAGTCACAGAAGTGTACCAAAATTACTGCAACCTCAATGTTCGAATCGTGCTTTAGAAGGCTCCAAAAATTGATTTTGGGTGGGGGGGGAGGTATTTTTTTTTAGGACAAAAAAGACTAGTGAACTTTTTAGACTATAATCGCCGATTTGTATGCGCATTTGTGTAACAATTTGTGATCTCCAATTGGCAGGAAAGATTAAGCTCGTAATTTTCATCTGAAAAAAAAAAACCAAGAAAATTTTCACTCGTTATCGAAATTCAAATCAACCCAAAATCAATTTTTGGTGTTTCAGATTTCACTGCTATCGAATTCAAAATCACTTTTTTTCGAAATGAATTCAAATCAAGTTCACAGGAAAGTAACTTCATCAAATTCATTTAAGAGCATTCAGATTTTAATATTCTCCAATTCTCCAAATGATTTTGGAAACAGCCTTCGCCCATGAATCGCAATGTTGCTCCTAAATAAACATGGGAAGGGATTGCTGAAATGTTCAGATATGGTGCTATAAGGAACAACAGTTTTTTTAACTTTAATTTATTTACCCAATAATGGGATATAAAACTGAATGAAATATTTGAGTGATAAAAGGGTTTTTTTTTACACTTATCTACACTCACGCTTTCTCTGAATCGATTAGAAAGAACTCTAAGGCTGGGCGCTCACTTGGCAACTTTCGTTGCGCAACGAAAAGTTGCTCAGAAAAAGTGTATTGGCTTATATGGTAGAGCGCTCACTAGGCACCGCAATTTGAGAGCAATTTTTCGTTGCCAAACATCGGCAACTTTTGAGCAACGCAATCGTTGCTCAAAAGTTGCTCTCTTAGAAAAATGAATTCGACCGCTCACTAGGCAATTAGTTGCCGGCAACTTTCTGTTTTTTATTTATTTTGACCCACGGTCGGGGTAGGTTGTGACCAGAAAAATGTGTGCGGTGATTATTGGTGAAAATACTTTGATCGATGAAGTGGAAAAGAGGCCGTGCTTGTTAAATAAACATTTAAAAGACCAGAAAAAGGCTTTGATATTTTCCTTTTTCCTTTCTATCACGATTTATAGGATGCACCAAGTACTTTTTTTGTTTCTTGTTTTTTTTTCCCCGGTATTATCAATAATGCATAAACAATAAAAGTTTGTTCGAAATCCATAGTTATTGCAATTTGCACACATTGCTGGCAACTAGTTGCTTAATGAGCGCTGTATAAGCAAAAGTTGCTCGGCAATAGTTGCCGGCAACAGCGGCAACTTTTCGTTGCGCAACGAAAAGTTGCCAAGTGAGCGCCCAGCCTAAGGGCTCGCTTCCTTATTTTGACTTTAACTTCTTGAATACGAAACCGATTTCACTCGATTTGATTATTCTATATCGATTTGAATTCGATAGAATTCTGGAACCTACCTGTTTGTGTAATGTAAACTTAAACTTTTAACTGAATCTTTTTATAAAATTCATTTCTACTTCACTTTAGTCGAAAGTTTTATCTGAGTGTAAGTCGGGGAGCTTCTGCTTGCGGAGACCGGTAAGCCGCAGGGATCGATTCTTGGTCCTTTGTTTTTCAATCTGTTGCACAATGACCCGCCGCTGGTTTAAAACTGCTTCAAAACTCGAATGTATCTTTATGTATGATGGTGCAAATATCCATCTTTGCTATAGAGTGGCCTTGGTTGAAGATGCGACAGCCCACAGAAATGAATTTCTAAACATCGACGCCCCATGATAAAAAAAAATCTATTTAAATCTGAATTGCAAAAAAGTGAAGGTTTTAGTTTCTAAGGCATTTTTATTTTTTCAAATTCATAATCTATCAAAAATTTATCATTGGATGTTTTTATTGCTTTTAAGATATTCTTTAAAGAGGGTTATGTTCACTTAAATATGTGCCATTGCTACTTGCACTGGACGTGATATTCCGAAGAACCAAACTGTTGGAGGTGCGCCTACTTCTAGAACCTGTACAAAGTCAGATAAGTTGCTACTCGATTTCACTCTTTAAAAACACAATCTCCTTTTATCTGATTTTTTGTTGAGGGCTTTCTGCTATGCTAAAGAAACGACTTCTGAATTTCCAAAATGTGTCTAAGCCCCGCATAAAAAGTTAAGGTCATAAAAAACGCGACCATCTTTCGTTTTTCATTCAATTTTTGTTTTATCTTTACCGAACCCACTGTCATAATGACTACGTAATTTAATTACGCCACAGACTTTCAATAAACCTTCGAATGTTGAAAAAAAAAATGCAAAGAAACTGCGAGTAAGTGTGCCCTTTTTAAGTTTCAAATAGTTTAAACGCACATAAAGATTTTTATCTGATATTGCTGACGGGTGTCAAAAACTGCTATAAACATTCATTTTATTACTCTCGTTACATTTATCTATTATTGTTTTAATTTTCTTGACGTTTTTTTATTTTTTTTGAATTAAGGTGCTTTAAGTGTACGAGTAATTATAATTCAAAGCACGCAAGGGATGACATAGCGGTGATGTCATTTATTTGAAATAATTAGGAAGCACTGACAAGGAATAATATAACCCAATTGGATTTGGTGACGTTATTGGTGTTTGTTTTTATTTTTGACAGAAAATTTGAAAGAAAAGGAAACTTTCGCTTAGTGCAATGCCATCGCAAAGGATACTTTCTTTTTTTTTTTTTTTGAATCGACTTTTAATCTCGACTCTTAAGGCCTCAGTGGCCCTTTTCAAACAAGAATGATTAATGGAGCAAAAGATCCTATTTGATGACATATTACACCCAGAATTGGAAACATTCTCTGAATCTTTCAGGTGAAAAAACGATTGTAGCGGTTCGAAAGCAAATAACTATGTTTTGCATCATTCACTTTTGTCGAAAATTCGTGCATTTGGTATCGACAGATCTTATCTTCAATCTCTTCCTTCTACCTCTCGAATTATTCTGCAGCAGGTGGAAGAAAAAACATACGCTGCTTTACTTAAAAATTGAACCTCTTTGAAAAATCATTGGCACTAAGAGATGACTGCATCGTCTTTCAAGACGAAGTAGCTTCGATACACGAAATGGAACTCGCATTGAAAAACCACAACTCAACTGACAAATCGATAACCATTTTCTCTGATAGCTAATGGACAAAAGCTGGTTATGCTTAAAACAGAACATCAGTCAGATATCCTCTTTGAATCCAGAGACCCTTTACTGGGCACCGGGTCATACGGGCCAGGGAAATGAAAAAGGTTTCGGAGATGAGAGAATCCCTAGCAATCCATAAAAAAAGCAGAAGGCGAAGCCGTGTATAACGCCAGATCTTGAAGGCTTGGTTTTAGTATTGGAGCTACAGCAAGGGCTCAATGGCCGACGCTGAGCAAGAAGAGATCAACATCATTGATAGGCTTAAGTAGTAAGGAGATACGCATGATAATAGGAGTCCTTATCGGGCCCTACACTATAAGCCCACTTGCAATGCATCTGTACATACCGCACAACAACTTTTGAAGAAGCTGCAGAGATGCATTTGCATTCCTTCATAGAGCTAGAGGACTTGAGCAATGATGAGCTGAAAAACCTCCTAAGATCCATAAATAATTGATCTGGCTAATTTTAGGACTATATTAGGTTTGGCGGTAGTAAACCACTCCCTAGCAAGGCACAATGGACCCAAAACGTGGGCCTATAAGGCCTAAAGCAAAACTAAATTTCGAGAGGTTTTAAGTTTGCAATTGCCGCTTTAAAACCTAGTATGAGGCATGTGCAGACGATACAAATGTGGAATAGTCCGAAAAAAGTGAATGTTTTTGCTCATTACAATCACAAACAATTCCAGAGCAATGTGCTCCAGTACCTCTTCCTTCGTTCAATCGGATAATGTTTGAAAACACTCAAAGTGAAAATGAATACGCTCCGGGTACCTCTTATTTTTGCTTTAATTTCCTCAATTTACATCTGTTATTTCGACTCGTCAGCGAGCCAACTTATAAACACCTAAATTTATGAATGGAATGACTTATAGTTTTCCGAGAGCATTTCTGAACTGTTAGTAGCTCTCCTCAATTCCATAGTTTAGTATTGGAATGTCCCTAAAATCTATTCTGCTTCTTACCGTCCAACATTCGGTTCCACATAAAAGAACTAACAAGATGAGTGTTTTGTTGAACATTAGCTTGTTTCTTTGAGTGAGAAAGTTTGATCCTAGTTGTTTGAACCGAATTAGCCTCGATTACCCAGCACTAGTTTTATTCGAATCTTCACTTAGTTATTGTTTGTGAAACTGATTCTTGTCCCGGGACAAATAATCTCCTCCACTATCACCGATTGTGTTAGCAGAATGCATTCAGCTTTGTTCTCATTAATGTGTATAGATAGACTCTTCCGCACTCGTCTTTATTGCACGCGACGTCACGATGGACGCAATCAATAATGCCAATATCGTCGTCACCTGCCTGTCGAAACTTCTGTTCAAGTATAAGAGTGAAGAAATCAGTATATTTTTGATGACATCCGGGGAATTCTGTAAATTGCATAGTACACAGCGCGCTTTCCCGGGATCCTTAATAATGGCATCTCTTTGTATAGTTCAGGGCGATAATTGCTGTACATACAGTTTTCCAGTAAATATTGACGTGAAATTCGTCGGTCTTTTCCAAAGGGTGATTTTTTAGCTATTATCTTTATGGCAGTGTTGCCATGGTTCAAAAAGCTGACGCACGTTTCGTGTTTTGTTTCACTGTCAAACATCTTCAGTTTGGTCTATAATTTAACCATGAATCGTCTTACAAACGAACAACGCTTGCAAATTATTGCATTTATTATCAAAATTCGTGCTCTGTTAAGAAAGTTCATCGCGCGCTTCTTCCATTTAATCGACCCACTGAAGCGGCTATTCGAGCTATTGTGACTAAATTTCGCACCAAATTTACCTTGTTGGATATTAAACCACCAGCACGCTTACGTAGAGTGCGAACTGAAGAAATTATCGCAGCTGTATCGGCCAGTGTTAATGATGACCATCAATTATCGATTCGTCGCCGTTCGCAGCAATTGGGCCTCTGTTACTCAACAACGTGGAAAATTTTGCCAAAGGATTTAGGTGTGATTCCTTTCAAAATATAGTACAGCTGGTGCAAGTATTGAAGCCGAACGACCTAGCGCAACGTAAAATTTTTGGTGAATGGGCTCTTGGAAAGTTGGCCGAAGATCCACTTTTTTACCGAAAAATTGTGTTTAGCGACGAAGCTCATTTTTGGCTCAATGGGTACGTAAATAAGCAGAATTGTCGATTTTGGAATGAATATCAGCCAGAAGCATTGCAAGAGCTACCAATGCATCCAGAACAAGTCACAGTTTGGTGCGTTTTATGGACTGGTGGCATCATTGGACCGGACCTCTTCAAAGATGATGCGAATCGTTACGTAATTGTGAATGGTGAGCGCTTCCGTGAGATGATATCCAACTTTTTTTTTGCCCAAAATAGAAGAGCTTGACTTGCATGACATGTGGTTTCAACAAGACGGTGCCACATGAGAGCCGAGTTCGGTGAACATTTTATTTCACGTTAGGGACCGGTCAATTGGCCGCCTAGATCGTGCGATTTAACGCCTTTAGACTATTTTTTGTAGAGGTATGTTAAAGCTCATGTCTATACAAACAAGCCCGCTTCAATTGACGCATTGGAAGACAACATTGAAGCATTTATTCGTGAGATACCGGCCGAAATGTTGGAAAGAGTATGCCAAAATTGGACTAAGCGGATGGACCATTTGAGGCGCAGTCAAGGTCAACATTTGCATGAAATAATCTTCAAACATTAAATTATTTGGACCGCACTATCGATTCAAATAAAGATTTCATGCATTTTTCTAAATTTTATGTGTTTTTTTTTTTGAAAAACTTTCCTATAGCTTTCAAAAAATCACCCTTTACGATATAAATTCGTCGGACCTTTTTCCCCGATAATTGTTACACACATTTTCGAACATAAACATTGCGTAGTGTTTTTCGGCGATGTTATATATGAGATCAATCCCGACCCACTGAGGTTTTTGTTGATGGCAAAACTGGTGACGTTGTCTTTCTAATTTGCACGTTCTCGTCTAAGAAACCTTTCTTTCCTTTTAAAATGAGGGTTTTACAATAATCCTTTTTGATTATCATAGCATGCACAAGATCTTTTCTTAGCGTTTGATCAGAATGTTACAGGAAACATTTTGAGATGAGACCTTAATCGGCTCGTAATGGTAGCCACAGTTCAGAAAAGTGCCGCCAACATTCCTTTCTTGTTTTTGATTAATCCTTATTGCAGAGTTTGTACAAAATAAAGCCAGATTTGAGTTTGTGCCACCCGTTCGGCATGATTAGTTGACTTCAAGATGAACTTTAAACTATCGCGGTTAGTCGCTTGAAGCTACATTTTCTAAAACCAGATAAGCTTAGAGAAAACGTAGAGATATCGGAACAAAATATTTAAGTATACCATCTGTTAATCTTCTTCATCTTATCCCTTAAACTTCAACTGTTTACTTAAAAAATAGGAAGTTCTAATAGCTTAGCTACTATTTTCAAAAATCTAAATACCTCAAATCAAACACTGTTAACGTAAAATTGTTTACAAAAAAAGTCCAAATGCTTTATCAACAAGACACCTTCATTATAAGTCTAAAGACATCTCTCTTCAAACCTTCTGCAAATAATGCCAAAACAATAAAAAAAGGGCGCACTAAAATTCAAGTTGAACAACCTCATTAACATTTACGACTCGCGAGGCGTATGTCTTACCATCAACAAGGTTCATCGATTGACGTGTCTAGTAATAGATACCCAAACTGTGAAATATCACACGAAGTTTCGCGATCGATAAAATCCAGTGTAATTGATTAATTAATATTTATTTTGCATTGAAAAAATCCAGCACACCCTGAATCCCAACGACAATGTTAGCACCAGGACGTGATCTGTCATTGTTCTGTCAAAATTAATCAACTTTCGGTACGCGACAAAAACGCCATCTATAGAAACGAAATTAAAATTCACATAATATCGCCAATTCAGCGGACGTATTCAATTATAAGTCGGAGATTATCCAACTTAAGACTGACAAGCACTCCTTGACGGCAACCCTCCGATTACACTCAGATCATGAAATCAAATCGCATTAAAAATATTCATTACGGTACGTGTGTTTGAAAAAGAAAAACGTAAATAATATCACCGCAACTTTGTTTCCCTGAAAATCCGACACCGGCGCTAAAAAGAACCCAAACAGACCCACCCCATTTCAGTGACAATCGCGCACATCATTTTAAAAAAAAAAAAAAAAACTAGGAGTAACGCAACATAATATTATTTGGCTAGGGTCTTGGCAGTTTCAAATATCAAGAAGAAATTTATCGCCCAGGTGGAACGAAACCGAGGAAGTACCCACAGAGTTCCGTCCTGTCATCAATAGCTTCGCCGAACCGTGAAAACCTCTTTTATTTTTTTTAAAGTCCTTTTGTTGTTGTGGCATAAAAATATGGAGTTGTGATAAAGAATTGTGTCAATGAGCAGCAGCGCTATTCTGGGATTCTTTGCAAGGATTTATTTTTTTGTTTTGACACTTTTGACAGCTACATACATGAACATACAGTTGTGTTCGAAAAAATCTGGCCAAACTATTTGTTTTTTTTTTTTAAGTATGTCAAAACTCGAATTTTTAAATTTAAATAAGAAACCCTGGTAAATGGCTTAGCTGCGTGGTAAAATGTTATGTCATAATGTGCAACATTCTGATGATAACTTGTCGATACTTTGCATAGGAAAGGTGTTAAAAGAACTGTTCTGTTCGTTGAACCGAATAAACACTTTGAGAAAAGTAGATTTCATATGACAAAGGTCAAAAACGATGAAGACGAAAAACCTTAATAAAACTCTTAAATATTTTCTTAGCCAAAATCAATTATGATGGGAATCTGATAAATATCAAAAGACCTATCCAGTTTTGACTTCTCCAGCCAGAAAAATCGAAGAATTTAATCAAGTATTGTGAAAAAATCAACATTGTCATCATGCATGCGAAATTGGTTCTATCTTATTGACTGACTCAAGACTCGATATCTTACAAGTTATGATGCAAATCTGGTCCGGTGCCTCTTTATCGACAAAATGTATTTCGAATGGGTCTATAAGGCTTTTATAAAAATTAAAATCGGCCAAGTGCGCGTCGTTGTCACGCAACGAGCGTACCGAGTTCCGAAAATTTTTCTTAAGTAGTAAATACCTTTTAGGTTTCGATTCCCTTGCGAGTATTAAAATTTGCAACAAAAACAGTCATATCTTTTGACCATCGGCCCATGGACATGTCTTCGGACATGTTGAGTTTGGCTGCCGTTGACCCGTTTCAATTATAACTTTGCTATCGAAAGTGAATTTTAAATGCTATTAATAAAAAAATAAACAATCGAAGAAGCTTATTTTTTTAACAGCTTTACGAGAACGCAGTCGACCATCATGCAGTCCTGCGGAAAAGAAGGGTGACAACAGACGGACAACAATTTGAGCATATAATCGCTCCGTTTTTCCTTTTGAGGGACGGAACCTTAAAAAAGAACAATTAACATTGAATCATGGTGTTAGAAAGTAACGAATGATGAACTCTTTTAGGGTTAGGTACCTAAAGGGTTCCAACGAAACCCTTTTACTTAGCATCCAATGTCCTTCCGTCCGTCTGTCACGGAGCTGATTAATTTAAATGATATAGTAAAATTAAATTTATAAAAATAAAATCAAGGAAGGGTCCCCATTAAAAAAACTCGTTTTTTAAAATCGCAATATTTTTTAACACCTAAATTTAGGCAATGATTCCGTTTGATGGAGCCGATAACGAAGAAAGCTATGTTGTTGCGACACGACGGCTGCTGATGATTTTCTGAAACTATTCAACACACGAAGTAAAAGCTCGAAATCGGTTTACATGCAATTTTTTGATGCAGACTTATTGTAGAAATTTGTGCATCTGTGACTCCTATTTTTCTTTGGATCAGATCTACATTAAGTCTGTTTAAAAAAACCTTTAACTGTGTATCCTTTAAGTTCGTTTGAAAATGCGTTTTTTTTTTATTTCTCTTATTGGAATTGCATGTTAACCGCTCAATTTCAATTTAATTTCAGTGCATTTTTATTCATTCATTTTATAATCTTTCATGTTAGACACAAAAATGCTTAAAACTAGCTTAATTAACTTAACTATGCCTTAAATAACTTACTGGCCCTATACGGGCGCTCTAAACTAAAACTAACAATTAAACCTATGTCTTTCGACTTATCAATAATTACTTTATTTAAATTTAAAGAACTAATAATAAAACTAAGAAAAAAGAAGATTAATTTTCAAAAACTTAGTACATGGACTTTTTATGTTTAAGCCTAAACTATACTTAAATACTAAACTACAAACTAATCTAAAACTTAAAATCTTAACCTAACTTACAATAATATAAAAAACTACTCAAACTACATTAAACATAAATAAGCTGGCCAAGGCTGACAGTACATGCTATGTTTGCCATAAGGGCACCCAAGATAAATAACGACGACGAAGTTCATTCTCCGCCCAACCACCAATAGTGTCGGTATTGCCTTTCGACATCCGCTCTGTCGCGGTCTGATACCGCCCTACTGAACCTGAGGGTCTCCGGTGAGCTACTTGCGACGTCTTGATCGTAGTTGACCCGCCCGTCCACAGCTTTTCGACCAACGTGGAAGATTAACGGCACCGCTAATCTATTCTGGACCAGACCTTTTCTATCTAAATAGAGAAAAGCTTCAGGGGGAATAAGGCCGTTAAGGCGCACAGTCTCATGATGCATATCATTGGGGTAATAAACCCCGGAGATCAAGTTGTTGGTCGAAGTCATTGCTCTTGCAATGTGACTTCGAATAAGTTTTATTAGAAAGTTGTCTACTCTGATCAGGTTGGCCCCGTTGTACAGGACCTCATTACTATAGAAATTTTTGTATTCAGACTCTGGAGTTCTATATAAATGGAGACAAGCCCTAAGACATCGTCTCTCGAAAACCCGTATCTTTTCCATTAAGCTTGTTCCCACGTTAAACCAAACGGGACACCCATAAGCAAGGACAGGCCGAATAAGGACCGTGTAGCAGATCACCTTCACCTTCGCATCGAGTTGACTGCTGTGAAACAGCCTCTTTGTCAAGGGAAAGGCCGCTTTGGCTCTGGCCAGAGCAGCATCTATATGTTTGTTAAAATATAGATATTGATCTAGCCAGATCCCAAGGTATCTGACAACACTTCGATTCGCTAATGGCTGTCCGTTTTGTCCAACAATAGAGAATATTCGCCACTTTTTTCTAGTGTTCCTAAGGGCCCCAGACAACGGAGTCCTGAACAGAATGGTTTCGCACTTTCGGAAATTGATCTTCAACTTCCAACCATCGCAATATCCCTGAATCTTTTCTTACAATGATTTCGATCTTCGAACTTGACCTGTACGCGATCAAGTCATCTGCGTACGCTATGGAGTGGCGAAGAGATCCTACAAGATCACTTGTGAAGATCGTAAATAAAATCCGCGAAATAACTACACCCTGTTGTAGACCGTTGTTTATTTCAAAAGTCCCAGCAGACACCATACTGCCATTTTTCACAATAAACTGTCTGCTGGTGAGCATATCTAAGATTATGTACAGCAGCGGTTTGCTTATGCCGAGCTGATCAAGCTTGAAAAAGAGCCCCTGCAACCATACAGTGTCAAAGGCCTTCTCCAAGTCAATCAACAACCCACTCGGTCAGGGCTCTATTGATCACTTTTTCAAACACTTTGCTGATGTTAGGAAGGAGACTTATTGATCGGAGATTTGCCGGATTGGATGTGTCTTTGTTCCGTTTAGTAATTGGTCGTACCACCGCTGTCTTCCAATGGGCTGGATAATGTGCATTATTCAGCAAATTGTTAAACAGGGTAGTGTAAATGTTTACCGCTTCTAGAGGAAGATGTTTAAGAACAATGTTCGGTATTTCATCGATTCCCACAGATTTCTTACTTCTCAGTGAACCGAAAATAACCAGGAGATCTTCCTTTGAGATGTACGGAGGTTGGACCCCTTCAATGGGCATGTAAACCGATTTCGAGCGTCACATGACAACATTACCAATCGTTAATTGGTTTACTCGTAAATATGTTCGATGCTATGAGAAATCAACAAATAAAGAAATTTAAAGTGTTGCGTACTGAACGGTGGTGCGGAACCCTTCGTGTGAGAGTCAAACTAGCGCTAGGCCTCTTTTTTTTTTAAACTGAAATCAGACATTTCTTGTGGCAACTTCATTCATTATTACACCAATTCTTAATGCACAATTTGAGGTGATATTTCACTGTGGCAATCTTTTCGAGCATCGCTGTAAGTTTTACACAAGGATGAGTCAAAGTGTCCTTTCGCTGTTAAGGTAACCCAGGTACTGCTGTTGACACATCCAAATGGACGTTGTTTTTCGGGACGAAAGCCTAAATTTCACCATGACGTTTCCCTCACTCATACTCAGCTCGCTGTTAGACAAAATGATTCAATTGATCAAGAATAGAATCGCGCTAATTTTAACGAAATTACCGCAGTCTCGGTGGGGCAGCAGCGTTCAGTAACCGCAAAAGTGGTGAATTGACCCAATTTCTGGCGTTGTTCGCAAGCGAATTTTTCGCTCGAATTGTGTGCGAGTGTAGGCGGAGGGATTTTCAAGTGACCAAATGTGACACATGACACGTTATCCATTGTGGGAAAAGAATTATTATTGTCGCTATTGCATTTTTTTTGTTTTTCGTATGACAGCAATGTCAAAATGGATTGGCTAGAATTTACGTTATTTTTCTACTGCTAAGAAATTGTATGCCAATTTTGTTGATCAAATTAGCATTGTCAGCGGGTTGGATACTATTTTGAGCGTCAGGAAATGTTTATTTGCTCAGTTGTTGATTTTTTTTTTTCGATGAAAATAATTAGAAAATTCTGAAACACAATAAACGCCTGACGTTGACTTGTGAATAAAGTTTTATTGCTTGGCGCGATTAGAGGAAGAAAATAGTTTTGTTTTTTTGAAAGGAAACTGATCGTAGCCAGAGGCTTCACGCGATGAGCGTGAATAATTGTGATCTCATTATCAGTAGAAGTTATCGCCTACAATTCGTTTGGTACTCCGTGTCACTCAATTTAATTAGGAGAGACATGATAATGCATTCGTTTGAGTCGTTTTCTACGGCTTGAAATTGCGTCATCATCGACTGTTTCTGTTGCCTATGCAATTGAAATGTCAGTCATAATGAGGTGTGACAGGTGCCTTAGAAGCAAGATGCTTTTTTGTGATAATAAGTCACGGAAGGTTGTTTGAATGCTGTCAGCTGTAATTAGCATGCAAGCAGAAGGTAATGAGGCTTGTGGCGTTTTGTACGGTATTGGCGCAACCAATTAGATTATTACACTACCGTTTAGGAAGAGGGAGTAAAATAAATGAAAAGCTATTCTACGCCATTGAAATGAATTTTGAACGCAGTCTGGTTCTATTTTGAGATTTGTTTCTTTTCATCTTCGTACTGATAGTGGTTTCGATATTCTGGAATGTTCGTTGAGATCTTCGCTTTTATAAGGAATCCATGCGTGCTTTCAAGCCCACGCGGTTCTCTTACATTGACAGTCAAAATCCAAACACTCTTAGGGGGCAGCGTGACATACTTGTACACTGCAGTTCACTCGAACAGGGACAACCACTTTTTCCAATTTTTAGTACAGAGAGCAAAATCAAGCTTCTGTTATGAAACGATACTTTCCGTGTCCGTGTTTAGACTCTTGCAAAAATTTCGATAAAATTAAGATAAGTGAGGTATTAAAGTCACTGAATCCAAATTTACTTGTCAAAAAATACAATGGACATTTGACAGATATCTCAACCGTCACCGAGTTTTGAGTATCTGTGTTGTTTTGTACTTTTCTTCATGAGAGCTTTTCCAAGATAGAATACGAATTATTTCCATTAAAAAAACTTTACAAATTTTGTTAGCAGAGATTTTTTAAAAATACCTACTGAAGCTTCATAGCTGACAGCCCTTGAATTTGTCGAAATGTAACCTCTTGAACAACGGCATCCAAAAATCTTTCTTTTCAAAAACTTTTGAATTTGACTGTTGGCTACCATGGAATTCAAATTTCGATTTTCGAGAACAGCGGCCCTCAAAACCTTGGTATACAAAATTTTATCCGCCGATCAGATTCATTTTATTGTTCATATTTGACTCCATGATAAGGAGATGGACAAATCAACAGGCAGCCGTGACACGGCTCCGATCAAATCTTTAGCCCGAAGAGTAGTCGGATCGGAACCAAACAGACACCACGGTAAAGGATGTCCAAACCTTCAGGGGTGCAAACAAGCGGATAGGTATCGTACCCAACTTACGGTCCGCATTTGGAGTCAACTATCTTTCGAACGATATAGCTAGAGACTTATCGGTTGGAGGGCTTTCGAAAAAAGAAAGTTACTGGTCAGTAACAGTTGGGTTTCGATCTTAGAAAACGTGCTTACAATTTCAAGAAGCAATTTTTATATACAAGAAAAAACGAAAAGAAAAAAGTTTTCGATGAAAAAGAACAAGGTCACTAAAGGAATCCATTTTAAAAACGAATTCATAAACAAAAATAAGCCTTAAAATATTTAGTATTGTGGCCCTGGGCTTCCAAAACGGCTTTTAGTCTTCTTGGTATTCATAGACATACCTTGATCACAAAGTTCCCGGAATCACCACCGTGTGCGCTCTCAGTAACCCGATTTGAGTTTTTTTTTTTTCTTAGGTTGCCACATCTGTCGTTGACATTGTATGAAATTTTCAGCTTATCTTGACATTTGTAAAAGTGACGCCGTACACATGAGTACATCGTGCGTGTTTTCGATTTATTACAATTGTAAAATGGAATAGAATTTGCAACAACGAGTTTGTAGTATATTTTGCGTTAAGAATGGTTTCAATTAAGCGACGATATTGGTAATGTTAGAAAAGGGTTTCGGCAACGATACTCTGTCGTTTACCAGTGGCGTTCATGTTCAGAAATGCCCGTGAGTCCGTCAAACGATGATGAGCGCAGTGGCAGGCCATCGACATCGAAAACAAACTGGATGAGCGTAACACGCAAATTGACAATAGGAGAGATGACAGAGAAGTCGGACGACGTTTTTGGACCGGCTGATGACATTTCAGTTAATGATTGTGGTATCAGAAAAGACCCGAATTTCATGAAAAAAGCACGTTAAAAAACATGATTTTCAAGGTTGACTCCAACCGAACATTCATCAAACGGACCATCACTGGAGACGAGACGTGGATTTATGAGTATTATACGCAATGGAGACATCAAGCGAGTGAAGGGCGTGCATTGAATGAGCCGCGATCGAAAAAACCACGTCGTTTTCAGTCGAAAAAGAAGGCGATGCTCGCAGTTTTCATGGATTACAAGAATGTTGTGTATCATGTACTTCTTCCATAAGGCCAGATCGTCAACAAGGAGCTTTATTCGGTCGTTGTGAGACTATTGCCATCGTTATTCGTGACCATTTGTCTTAAAACGGAACGAATACCATCCAACAACCACTGAATCCACCTGGTTTGTGTCCCTGCGACTTTTTCCTATTCGATCGTCTCAAGAAACCAAAGATTGTTCTGATGGCCATACAGCAAACCGATTATAAAAGTGTTACAAGGATTGGATCAAGCGCTGGCATAAATGCATAAATTTGTTTTATTCATTTTCTGAATAAATTCCGGAACCTTTTTGATCAAAGGTAGTAACTAGATTTTTTGTAACATCGGGTGGTATATTGGCCCATATATCTTGAACGACCCTTTTCAACTCATTTTTCCTGCATAAGACCTTTCCCTCGATTTAAACTTCATGCGCGCCAACAGGTGCTCTATAGGGTTTAAATCTGGGCTTTGTGGGAGCTCTTTTACTCCAGGAGGCTTTCTCTTATAACTTCTCAATCTCTATTGCCATTCGACTTCAGAAGCATTACAATGACCTCCAAACTATATGTGCTTGCTGAACTGGTCACATTTTGTCATTTTATAGACTTTTTGTTCGACTTTAAACAGTTGCGAAATCTATCTATCTGGAAATAAGTTTATTTAGAATACATTTTTTGATCAGTACGAACGATATTTGCTCTCATTTGAAGACCCACCGAATTTGAACTGTGCTAAATAGTAATGGTTGTCACATGATTAACAATTGATGAGTTTCAAACCAAACAACGATCAATTTTACCCCACAAAGTTGTATTCGCCGACATCATCTGTCACATCATCAATTGCCACTGAATAAATTACTTCAACCTTGATTTCTGTCAGTGACAATTTTTCGAAATTAATTCACGTAAAATTTTGACAGAATACGGCTCTAGCAAACGAACCCCACCATCAGTTGCCAATATTTTCATTTCAAAGATCACGAATATCAAATATCATTAACACATTTCGATCGTTCACGTGACGTGTGTGCATCATTGACTGACAGTAGCCAAACGATGATTGATGTAAAGTCATATTCCTATTCTATTCATCTCGTGACGGATGGTCGCGGGAGGCAAATCAAACATTTCCGTCATTCTTAGACAAATTCATTCGAAATAGAATTTAACACAAATTGTATAACGCCCCCATGGTAATCCGTTTGACAAGCAACTGTCATAATTTGTCTGCCGCGCTTGACCGCCCAGTGCACACTGGTTGTTTTTGACAGTAGGTGTCAGATTCGGTAGCCCATGCGCCGTGCCGAGACGACTGCGCCCATGATGAATGGTGAAAATAATACTTTCACTGATGATGACTGGCACTCATGCGTATTAAGATACTTACCAGGTGATAAATTGACATTACAAATATTTCAAATGCGTTGTGTCATTCTCATTTTATGGTCGCATTGTGTCAAGTTGCGGACAGCGCTGAATGGCAAAACTCGTTTTGAATGAATGCGCTTTTAAGTGGACCTTCCCACTGAATGAATTAAAAAAAAAAAAAACCGCTGTCGGTTCATTAATCTTTATGGACGCCCGATTGAAAAACAAGAGACATAAAATTTATGAACTTAACTTACTTCGATTTGTTTAAATGTGTCATCTGACTAATTCGGCTCATTTGACGTCATAGTGCGCCTATGGTATAAAAATTAAACATAAAACGGTTATAAATTCAAATGAATAGATACGCAGGCATATTGTATCGAATATTTGTCATTATGTTGAAGAATGTAACATCCGCCTTATCTATACGATCATAGTGAAGTGTTGTACAAGTTCAAAGCACTTTTAAGCCGATGCGGGAGTGTGACGCGGCGCTAATGTCACACACTTCATACGGTTATCTGTACGCCATTGAAGACACTTGAATCGATTAGATTGACGTGAGCGCAATTTTAAAGAGGCACATATTTTTTTTCTAGCACCATTCGAGGCACTAAAGTATTCAAATACCGTTTGGATGATTAGTCATTAGTCCAATGGAAAAGTGCGGCAGTCTAGTTAAACAGTTGATGGGTTCCGAGTACATCTGTCACTTTTGACACTTAATTGGGAGGAAGAAGTGCTTGTTATTAATTTCATTTTTTTTTTTAATATTTTTCTTATGATGACATGGAAGCTAGGCGTAAGATAGAACAACTTTGTTGATACTCAGATATTGGCGTCATGTGTCATTTGGCGTAAACGACGCATATGAAGGGAGTGATGTATGGGAACATGTTTTAAAACAATTTGTTAATGAAATATTAATGTTTTTGCAAACGGAAAAGTTGTAATTGGTTCGACGATACATTGCCGAAATTGGGAATGAAACTGAGACTGATAATTGTGGATGGTTTTTGGATGGAAGATGATGAAGCCGAAATCAGCTGGTGACATACATTTTTATTTAATTCATTACTTTTCCTTACATGCTAGACAAAAACGCTTAAGGCCAGCTTAACTAACTTAACAATGCATGTATAAACTGACTTTCTGGTCCTCTTCGGGCGCTCCAAGCAAAACCTATCAAACTAAAAATATGCCTCTCGACTTAATATAAATTTTAAATATAAATTTAAACAACTAAATGATAAGAAAACTAAGAATAAATGTTAATTATAAACAAAAACTTACATTGCTTTATCCTCTTCAGTCTGGCTTTCATCCGGGCCATAGCTGCTCTACTGCCATGGTCAACATTATGGAAGAAATAAGGACTAATTTTGACAAGGATAACCTTACTTTTTTTTGCTCCCTGGACTTCTCTAAAGCTTTCGATTCAGTTCACCATGAACTGCTCTGCTTCAAACTCCGACACTTTATCAATTTTAGTGACAGTGCAGTAAAACTTGTACGTAGTTTTCTTCATAATCGGTTTCAGAAAGTTGTGATTGGAAACAGATCTTCGGAGTTAAAACATGTGTTATGCGGAGTTCCTCAAGGATCTATACTCGGTCCCATACTGTTTTGTATGTTCATCAATGACCTGCCATCTATCTGTAAACATGTCGTATTACATCTTTATGCCGATGATATTCAGTTTTCTTTGTCCAGACCACATAAATCTTGTTGTTGGCCGCATACATGGCTGCCTCAGAAAACTATGGTACACTGCAGCCTTCACTCCCATCGAAACTCGTCGACGATTGGTTTTAACTCTAATTGTTCCCTCTTATAACGTACGCTGAGGTGGTCTACTGTAATATTGACTCCTTATCACAGCACAAACTTCACGTTCAATGTCACAGTCAGATACATTTATGGGCTAAAGAGATTCGATCGAATATCTGTTCTATCAAAGAATGTTTTGGGCTGCTAGTTACAGCATTATTTAAATAATCGTAATTGTATCTTTCTGCATATAATCCTCGTTAGTAGGAAGCCTGAATATCTTTTCACTAAATTGAACTTTTTACGTTTTAATTTTTTGATTTTCTTCTCGAACAATCCATTTTGTTATTTTGTATTTTTCATTTATGGATTTTCTTTATCATTTGAACTCATAATACTGTTTGTACTATAAAAGACCCTGTCTTATTGTACTTGTCTTTATGTTAAATAAATTGAATTGAATTGAATTGAAATACTAAACTGCAAACTAATCGAAAACATAAAATCGTAACCTTACTTACACTGCCTTAAACATATGTAAGCCGGCCAAGGCTAACAGGACATGCTATCCAATTTGCCTTAAAGGCACTCAAGTTGAATACCAAAAGTTTCTGTATTGACTTTCAACTTCTGCTCTGTTGTGGCCTGATACCGCCCTACTAAAGCGAAGAGTCTCCAGTGAGTTATTTGCGACGTCTTGGTCGTAGTTGACTCTCCCGTCCATAGTCTTTCGGCCAACGTAGAAGATTAACGGTACCGCTTATCTATCCCTGACCAGACCTTTTCTATCGAGATAGAGTAACGCATCAGGAGGAATAAGGCCGTTAAGGCGTACTTTCTCATGGTGCATATCTTTGGGTCACAAAGCCCCGGAGATCAAGTGACTTCTAATAAGCTTCATTAGGAAGTTTCCACTCTGATCAGATACTATAGAATTTTTTGTACTCAGACTCTGGAGTCCTTTATAAGTGGAGACAAGCCCAAAGACATCATCTCTCGAAAACCCGAATCTTTTCCATTAAGCTTTTTTCCACGTTGAACCAATGCGGGCCGTGTAGCAGATCACCTTTACCTTGGCATCGAGTTGACTGCTGCGAAACAGCCTCTTTATCAAGGCCAAGACCGCTTTGGCTCGGGCTAGAGCAGCATCTTTATGTTTGTTAAAACAAAGATACTGATCTTGCAAGATCCCAAGGTATCTAATAACACTTCGATTCGGCAGTGGCTGCCCGTTTTGCCGAACGATGGAGAACATTCACCATTCTTTTATTAGTATTTCTAGGGGCCCTAGACAACGGCACTTTTGATAATTGATCTCCAACTTCCAATCGTCGCAATATCCCTGAATCTTGGCGAAGTCACGTTGCAAAATACTTACGATGACCTCAATCTTCGCACTTGACGATCAAGTCCTCTGCGTAAGCTTAGGAGTGGCGGAGAGAGCCAACAAGATCGGTCGTGAAGACCGTAATAAAATCGGCGAAATTGTTGTTAATTTCAAAAATTCCAGCAGACGTTACACTGCCATTTTTCACTATAAACTGTCTGCTGGTGAGCATATCTAAGATTATCTACAGCAACGGTTTGCTTATGCCGATATGGTCAAGCTTGAAAAAGAGCCCGTGCAACCATACAATGTCAAAGGCCTTCTCCAAGTTCCATTGGATATCCTATACAAATTTAGACGCGGCTTATATGCAATCATGCCCCGCTCTTTAACCGAATTGATTATCCGGAATAATATAAAATAAAATTAACCCACTAGATCAGGGGTTGCTGTTTGTGGGAAGAAGACTTATCGACCAGAGATTTGCCGGATTGGAATGTGGGTGACGTATAATTCTACGCAGAATGCAGAAACCTATTTTGTTGCTCCTAATCCCATTTCTGCCAAAGAATCCGATTCAAATAAAGTCTCCCCAAATCCAACCTCTTCGAACAGGACATCATCTTATCAGCCGATTCTGACACCTGTTCTATTGAAGAGGGCTCAATAAATCTTGAACAGTTTCATCCAAATAAGTTTCTAACATAAACATAATTACGAAGCTGGCAGGAAACCACATTTTTGTTAAACAGGCTTTGTGAAGATCAACATCTTACTGACCAGTATCAATTTTATTTTTATTTAGCGCCAAGTTCAGCAAACCTTGAAACAGACTCAATCTTATCGAGCCATCCAACAATGGAAAGAATGTTATCGACCCTCTTAAGCCAATCATTTTCCAACGATATAAACAAATATTTAGAAACTTTGTTATCAGGGATATAACTCCTGCCGTGGTGACTGTGAAAAAAACTCCATTTAGAGGAGGTATTCCATCTGGTCAAAATTCTTTAATATTCCTAAATCGATTTTTATTTCTCAAGAAATTCTTCCCCATTTTTGGAGCAACCAATCTAGCTATAGGACAATCGCTTCATTTTCCAAAGCTTTTTGAAAGTATTGTTTATGCACTTCCAGTGTAGCTCTTCAATTTCTCGAAGTCAATTTAAGATTTTGTAGGACAGATCAGTAACGACTTAACGTAATTAATGTCGTACCATGGAAGTCAGTACAGAGGACAAAAGTTGTTCATCGATTATTGCAACATCGACTTTAATACTCACTTAAGGAATATTGGCCTGGACACTTACGCACTTGGCTTAAGACATGTTCCATTCTCATCGCACTTATAATGGAGGTGACGAGCCAATGTCTAACCGTCTTCATATCTTTTTGACAGTGTCCATGACTCCGCGCCGTAAAGCAGGACTTGGATGATCCGAGTTTTATACAAAGCCAGCCTGATTGGAGAGGGCTCAGTTACTCAATTGCTGCTTCCTCGAAAATATACATGCTTACTGTGGCCACTTTGGCCAAGTTGCCGGTGATGTGCGTCCTTCTTTGATGACAGCATGTTTTTTGTTTTGCCCTCATTTACCGCCAGACCTATCATAGTCGGCTCCCTCCATTAACGGCTTGATGAATTCGTTCAAACACGTCAATATCATCCTCGTTGGCTTGTAGTTGAATGGGCTTTTGGAAGACTGTGCCTCTAGACGAACGATGTTAAAAAAGTCTGTCATGTGATTAGGCGATGCCTTGCCTAAAACTAATGGTCTCCATGAGCTCGTTACAGACCTTGATTGAGCTGCAAGAACTCTCCATCTTCATACTGCATAATCTAACGAGCTTGGCAGGGATGTCAAAACTAGACATGACGCTGTCTACTTAGTCTCTTTTCAGGCTGTCATATGCTGCCTCGAAATCTAGGAAAAGGTGGTGTGTTTGAATCTTTTCCAGAATCTGCCGCAGTGTGAAAATTTGGTCGGTTATGAACTTCTCTGGACTGAAATAGTACAGGAACTATCAGATTGTTGACAAAAGGTCTTAAGCGTTTACACAAAAGCGCAGAGAGGGATTCCCTTTTGGGCGAACCTGGTGATTGTGGTTTGAAGTGATTTTTGGCTGCAGCATTGTTGTCCATTTACTTGATGTGTCTAAAAAGAGTTTGAGTTGCTATTTGGTTCCAGTATCAGAATGTGTACCTATCTAATCGAAAACAGGTTCCTGTGTATGCCTTCAGATCTTCCTTGACCATAATAATGACATTTCGACTCCTCGTAGTCACAAATTTGGTATTATAGACTACGACAAGGTTGAGACTCAACGTCTTTCTCAAAAAAGGTGTATTGGTGCATACTTTGTTTTGTTGATAAGATGCTTAATAGGTTCAAGGTTTTTCGGGAAATACTGTAGTCTTTGCGCAGTCCGATTGGCATCACAAGCATACTTTCATTTTAGAGGGAACCTAGATTTTATCGCATTCCTCGTACCACCTGAATGTTCGCCTAGTTCCATAGTTCCTTCCTTAGTAACATTGTAATAAAGCACGCTTTTTCACGATCGTGGAAGCTTCAAGCAGAACTTTATCTCACATCATAGTTGGGGCAAAAACTGCACATTATACCACCGGACTAGCCACAATGGAGCCGAAAAACAATCAAGCACCTTCTCTACGAGTTTCTCAATCTCAAAACAAGTGAATCAGCTGGCGTACTTAGTAAAGCGCCTGCATTTCGATTGATACGTCCAAAGTTCAAGTTCTAAAGCAAGTCTTGTAATTTTATCTTATTTTGAAAATGGTTCAGTCGCCATTCGCTACTGGAATAAAATTGGCTTTATCGTTGGAATGGCCGACCGCCGATAGTAATCTTACTAAGCAGGTGCTAGAGCTACAAAAAAACAAAAAGAAGCTAGTACATCAACAATATTCAATTGCGAAAAAAAATGCTGTGAATTAAGCGAACGCAAATTATGTATGGACGCCAACTGAGTTTCAAACCATTTTACGGTTTTTTAATTTTTCCTTGTAATTTAATAATTCTCTTTGCTCTGTGCAAATAAATCATAAGGGTATTCATAATCCCTCGAGAGCGAACAAATTCTAAAAAATATCTCCCCCAGGCTAGAAAAGACGTAATTTGATTTTTTTGGAGCTAATTAGAGACAAGTTTTGTGGTGTTTAAGGCAAAATAGATCAGTCACGAGTGAGCTTTTCGGCGAGTTCATCCTTTCCTTACCGCCTACCTTTGTTAGTTCAAATATTATTTTATTGTTTCTAGTCTAGTTTGAACTTGACACATTTTCGAAATCCGTACGGATTTTTTTCGATGTAAACTAATTAATTAAATTATTTTTTTTCTGTTTGATCTTCATTGTTCTGACTTTTTCAAAATTCAAAAATGTCAACCTTGATTTAAAGAATTGTGACAATGAAACAAACAGGGCCCAAAATTCAAAATGATTAATTAACAAACAAAAAAAAAACACTTCAAAAACGTTTCTGAATTAAGGGCATTCGTCTCAAACCAGTTTCTAAGTTTGAACTGAGCCAAAACCTCTGCCGGTTTCGACTTCCATAAACAGATCATGTGACAAATGTTTGGGATTCAAACATTGATCATCATCAGGCAGAACCAACTCACCATGCCTTAAAAAATAATTCCGGCGTCTGTGCCGCCGATGAGCAATCGGCCAAGAAACGTGCGATTCAAAAATATAATAATTTATTTGTTTGCGGATTTATTTGCGAGTTGTGGGATGTTTTTGTTTATGTAGGCCACAAAAAAGTTTATATTTTGGCATTTTTTTTTCTCTGTTTTTTTATTGAAACAACTTAATTGAGGAAAAAATTTAATTTTTCACAAACTTCCGCGAAAAACAAAAAACAAAATAATAGAAAATCGTGTAGGAGATTCCAGCACCTGCTTGGCTAATTGAGGCAAGGTTATGTGGAAGTGGTTTTTTTTCCTTTTTTTTTCTTCATAGCACTGTTACCACCCACGGCAGTGTGATAAAAAAGTGATTATAAATGCTTATAATTTATGAAGAGCAGCACAGAGACACATAAATAATACTGACTAAGTCAGAGAGATGGAGGGATTTAGGTCGGTTCTAAATTGAGGCGCCAAGTTGTTTTTTTGTTTTTTTGTTGTGGTTTTTAATGACAGTACAATGATGGCATGTACTTTGCTTAGTAGCTTGTTGAAGTGGTCCTTAAAACGTAATGTTTAGATGCCTGTACTTGTCTTGAGATCGTTGTGGATTTTTATGTGGTACAAGGTGAAAAGTTGGTCATAATGTAATATTGCATGAAAATTAGAATAATATTTGCAGTGGGTATCGAAATAAGTTGACCCTTAAGAAAAAAGCCTAGAGTGACGTGTGAAGCTCTATAGAATAGATTTAGAGTTAGAATTTTCTATTTAGGTTGTTCGCATGGGTGTCCTGCTGCTCACTTAGACCACATCGTTCTAAAAGTCGAAATGTATCTATGGAAGAAAGAAAATTAACGGCTAAGCGTTGAACCATCCAGACAAAAGAATGAATCTCAGAAGGAGTCTGAGTACAGCCCATTAAGATAGCAGCTGCAAAGAGCAAAGTTTTTCAGTTTGAATGCTTATTTTATTAACCCATTAGAAATACCTATATATAGGGTCCGCCAAATATTTTTTTTTTGAAAATGCTATAAAAAAACTGCTGAATATTTTATCAAATTTCTTTTTTTATTTAAAAGTACAATCCTTCCTCTGGCTGGCCATGCAGTAGCCTACACGATCGGTCCAATTTTTCAGCACATTATTGATTGTGTGCACCAATTGCTTCACGAATATTGTCCTTTAAAGCGTCAATTGTCTCTGGTTTGTCGGCGTGAAACTTATCTTTGAGGGCAGCACCCCACAAATAAAAGTCCAACGGTGTCAAATCGCAGCTCCGAGGTGGCCAAACGACATCAGCTCTGCGGCTGATAATGCGATCTTCGAAAACAGGGCGCAAAACATCGAGTGTAGCTTCGGCTGTGTGACACGTAGCGCCGTCCTGTTGAAACCAAATGTTGCCAATGTTGCCTCTTCAATTTTTGTGAACAAAAATTCGTTCAACATGGCCCGATAACGATCGCCATTGACTGTAACGGCCACTCCTTGCTCATTTTCGAAGAAAAATGGCCCAATTATGCCTCTGGACCAAAATCCGAACCAAACAGTGACTCGTTTTGGGTGCATCGGCTTTTCAATGTTTGCGTGCGGGTTTTCTGTGCCCCAAATGCGACAATTTTGCTTGTTTACATACCCGCCAAGATCAAAATGAGCTTCATCTGAAAAGATGATTTTTTTGGCAAAATCGTCATCTTCTGTAAGTCGATGGCAGTCCCACTTAGCGAAGCGAAAACGCATTGGATGGTCAGTTGACTTCAACTCCTGGACCAATTGGACTTTGTATGGCGTCATACCAAGGTCTTTATGCAAAATTCGTCTCAATGATGTCTCCGAAATGTTCAATTGTTGAGAACGTCGGTGAATTGATGTTGATGGCGCTTCACGCACACTTTCTGCCACAGCAGCATTATTCTTGGGTATACGCACTGTTTTTAGCTTTTCACGCTTTGGTTTATCGATGATGATGACAGTTTCTTTCACTTTTTTCACAAGATAACTAACATACGGAGCTGACGGTGCTTCTCTTCCGTACGCAATTTTCGCACACATTCTGCAACATTACCATGATTTTCAAAGCCATACTGTTCTGTATCAAACATTTCAAGTCGAAGTAGAGGAAGGCCTCCGGAGGGACAAAGTCACTAAGGCGAACACTATCGTGTTATAAATCGTAAGTGTAGAAAGCCGCTGGGATCGGGATGTTGATCGATGTCATTGCCCTTTCAATGTGTCTTCTGATAAGCTTGATCAGGTTGGCCCCATTGTAGAGACTTCATTGGAGTTCTGGAGTTCCTATATATAGTAAATGAAGACAAGCCCTGAAGCATTGCTTTTCGAAAACCCGAATCTTTTCTTTTCATCACGGGACACCTATAAGTAATCATTTGTCTAACAAGAGCCATGTATCAGATGACTTTTGCCATGGCATGGCTGCTATAAAACAGTCTCTTTATCGTGGCAAAATTTGCTTTGGTTCTGGCTAGAGCTACATGTGTTTATTAAAATATAGGTATTGGTCGAGCTAATTCGCTAATTGCCGTGTTCTCCCACGATCAAGAATTTTCGCCCACTCCTTCTTGTATCCCAGAGGCCCTAGACAGTGGAGTACTGAAAAAAATGGTTTCCGATTTCTGGAAGTTGATTATCAATTTCCAGTCGTCACAATTACGCTGAATCTTTTCGAAGTCACATTGCAAGTTTGACCGCAGATTTGGTGGATAAGAGTTATCTTTACCCTTTTGTGATGTGAGCTCTACTATTGGTGTTTTCCAGTGCGCGGAAAACTGCAAAGAGCTCTCAATCTTGTTGCGTCTAGTGCGGGAAATTCGTTAAGCGGATAACGTTCAGATTCGAATTCTTCGACGTCACTTCAGCTTCTACATCTACACTCCGCATGAGTGCCTATGGTGCCATGGCATGTTATTATCCTTGTGACGAGACGGATATACTTTTGATGAGTGCTCATGTACTGGCCACAAAAGCCTGGCTATTGCACATGATTCGGTTTGATTGCAGCGTCTGTTAGCCCTGTCAATAGTTTCCGAGGCAATAATTTTGTTGAGAGCGCCAATTTACGTTTGAACAAAGGATAGAATTTGATTAGTTACCAATTCTGATTCCTGTTTAGCAAGTTCATCTGCCCTCTCGTGCCTCATGGGATTTGTGGAATAGAGTCCTTGCTTGGGGGGGGGGGGGGGGGGGGGCCTTTCCAGTCTGTTTAATTTTTGCCTAGAGCTACCTCCGATTTTGTTCCTTTCCATTTTTGTACGCCGCAAACGTTGTGCTTTCCTTTACTGATGTGTTCCTGTGATATGGATGGGAGTTAAAAACCAACCATTCTTTAGGTCCTAGCTATGTGGGTGCCTTGGCACAGAGGTAAGTGTGCGAACATCTGGCACAAGTCGAATTCTCCCGGAAACTTAAGAACGACTGATCGGATTGAAAAACCTTATTAGACGATGCAAATTTGAAGGGCTGACACGGCCTCACATAAAGTGAGTCAGCACAGTCTAAAAATCGCTCAATGTCGAGCAGAACAAGGAACTGTGCTGACGTTTGAAAACCTACGTTTTATTAATACAACATAATGAGGCTGTATCAGCTAAAAATGAAAAGAACTCCGGCTTATCCTTTGGTTTAATTGATAGATCCCAGACTCGAATTCAAAAGAAAGTCTTGTTTTCCAATTCTTTAATACTGCGAACTGCGTGAATGCAAATAGGTTGATATTAAAGTCTTTGTCCCTATTCGGATCTCATCCAGGTAGCAATCGTAAATAAAATCTAGGCCCGGAATTAATGTTGAATTGACATTGATGTATCTCTAAAAAGATACATCTAATCTGGACTTTGATTAAAAATTTCACATCAAAATTCCTGGTAGGGGCAGTGCGATGAGGATACAGTGTACTTAAAGCCCACTGATGATTCTTAGAAGATCATCAGTACAGGAGTTCGCGTATTCTGCGTAGAGTGATATTTTAACAAGCTGCTCAGAATAGGTGGGTTGGCTGGTTGCCTAGGTTGAGCTTTATTTGCTAATTACGTAGGCCTCCGATTGAGCCCATTGTGTTCCACTATTTCTTGTACGGAAAAGATTTTTTTAACTGAAGGGTTGTAGTGAAAGGGGTTGGATGTCACGGGATTTTATGGAGCGGCTAAGTTAGTGTAGGGAAATCTTTTTGTCCATTTTACGAAATCCATGATCTCACTAGTCCCTTTTCTTTTGAGCTACCCCAGTATTTTGTATCGCAGTCTCGATGTTGCTGGGCATTGGCAGAGGAAGTGCTCCAGATCATTCGCATACTCCCCACAGCTTTTGCATAATTAGGTTTCTGCTAGTCTGAGTTTGTATATGTGGCGATTCCGGCTAATGTGTCGATTCCGCTTGCTGGAGTTCAAAACTCGTGTTGCTAGTTTGTTAAATTTGGATTTACACTCTTATCGATGCTGATAAGTGAGTTTGTGCAGGCTTTAATTGCAACTGTGTAGTCGGAGTAAATCTGTTTCTGCTTCTCCCATATGTTGATGTCGGTGAGCGCTTCTACTCTAGTTAGTATTGGCGAAAGGTTCAAGATGCCTCGAAATTTGGGCAGAAGATATCGGCCCCCAATACAGACGAAAGATGAGAGTCGTCCGTAGTTTCCGTTCGTTGGAAAAAGTGTCTTCAATTTATTGTTAAAGGTAAAAATTTTCTTTCCTAGGTCGCTTTGGCGATCAAGTTGTTACCTCATTGCCTTAATATGTCAACATTTTTCGTGTGCCCGACGTTTTACCAGTCATCAAAGTGACCCACTGCCTTAAGTCTGATGGCCAAGAGTCCTGCTTGTTCCAGTTATACTGGTGTTATATTCGAAATTGCTTCGGTGACTGCAGTCGGCAAAGAGTTTTATGCGCCTATTTTTCGCAGGGTCGCCAAAACCTTCACTTTAGTGAGCCTGTCGACTACATATTTTTAATCTATGGTAGGCCACCGTTCTATGCCGTAAGGAAGGGTTGGTTTCATTATCTAGTTGTATATTCAGTGTACTTGTTTTGGTTTCAGTCCTCAAGACTTTCCACAGGGCCTCCTGCATATCCAGTATGCGCTTAGCTTTAGTACTACGTTCTTCCAGATTTTTCTTCCTTCACACTGTCTTTGATTCCATGTTTAGTACCTCAAATCTCTGGAATGTGGAAGTCACTTATTTTGGTCTAGGGTTAACATTTTAGTCCGTTTTCAATCGTCAATATTTTAATGGTCTTGACAATGTCCTGCATGATTTTCTCTATGTTTTCCTTGAACTACCATTGCAAGGTCTTCTGCATGTGCTAGGTATTTAGCTTATGTCCCTTCTAGTTTTTTGAGGAGCAAGTTCAACCCCATTTCCTACAGAAGATGTGATATAAATATAACTTGCGTTGTCCCTAATAGGATTTTACCTCTCCTTGTTTCACTTCCAATGGGGGCTGTGATGATGTTTTTATAGAATATGTTCCAACCTCTTTTTAATTTGTGTTTTGTTGCTGTAGATCGATAGGGCGTCTACCACATTTGGTATTTTAATGTTGTTCAACGCCCCTTCGATATCTAGAAACACTTCTGCAACTTATCCTTCGTTATTCCAGCCCACAGCCCCCAACGCCCTCACTTTTCTCCTATATTGGTTTAAAGCTTTTGTATGTTACTTGGCTTATTGGCATACAGTCTTCTTTTTAGGTAGCCCAAGAAAATACAAATCTGGAACCGTAAAATCGCGCCAACGCGGTTGCTAGTTAAAATCAGGAAAACTCGATATTATCCGATCACCAAAAATTTCCCTCAGGAGAGCCATAGTTGGACGAACTGTGGGAACTGTGGTTCCATCTTGTTGCAACAACAATTCTGAATTGTGTCATCCCATTGGCGTTAATAAATGTCTAATCACTGACCGGTTTTTAAAGCCATCCATATAACCGCAACTTGTTCGGTTAAGGTGAAATATACTTTATCGCTCATTATGAGTTTGTGAGTAAACTCTCATACTGAATGCGTTTTTGTGGTTCATTTGTTTTCAACTCATGAATCAATTGAATCTTATATGGAACAAAAAATACTATGCAAAAACCGTCCGGGGTTTTCCTCGATACTTGCATCCACCCGCGCAATGTTCACATCATTTCGAAGTGTACGAAGTCTTCAAGCAAGCGAAGATCACACATAGTCACAGCACTGAGAGCATTTCGGACATGAACGAAATTTCTATTTTCAAAATAAAATTGAACCACTTTGGTTCTTTTTTCTGTGCTGAATCAATCCATCTTTCTAAATTTTTCAAAGTTAATTCGAAAAAAAAAATACTACGAAAATAAAAATGTATTCAATAATTATATCCTAACTTTTATTTTGCGCCACCCTGTACCATAATTTTAGTCACATGTAGTTAATGTCATCTTCTTCTATTGACATAATTTTTAACTGGGATATTCAATTCGAAACATGACAGTAGTCATACAGATGCTACAACTTAGTAGTACGGGCCCAATATTTTCTTCCAACCTTCGCAATTCATGTTCGAATACCCTCACAAACCAGCTCTGCTGTCACACGCGTCACGTCTAGAACAACGCGAGCGCTCTCACTTAACTAGGCGCCTTAGCCTCTGACAAACAATTTATCTTTTGACATAACTCATTCCATATTATTAACCACATGATGACATTCAATTGGACAGTTGAAATTCGATCAAACAGAAACTAATTTCTTTGGTGCCCCAAAAAATCAGCGATGAACTTCCATTAGATGGGAAACCCCCGTTCCGCAGAGGTCCACGATGGAGAAAACGTCTAGTCGCGGGTTAGACCATCCTCGATGGTTTCATCAACTATTTTGAAAAGGGGTGCGTTCCGCAAACAAACAATTTATTTAGATTTTTTTTAAATTTTTTTTTTTTAATTTTTGACATTCCATTACGTCAACGAGTTTGGTTAAGTCGTGTGTGTGTGTTTTTTTTTTTTTTCAATTTAACCTCAAACAAATGCGTTGGAGTGTAAGCTCTGACCTTGTTATGCTTCTGCTACGATTTTGCTGAATGAAAATCCAAAGATAAATGTTTGGGGGCACAAGATCCACTGCGGAGGGCTACACTGGAGTCTATAATAGCATTAAGATTTGCGTGAGACTCCCCGTTCAATGATTACTGATGCGACATAAATTTTTATTCATCCGACATTGGCTTGTCATTAATCATTGTGGACTGGGGGTACCAATTTATAAATGTTGTAGGCTTTAAGTTGATGGCATAAAGAGTGAAATTTTTCGTGCTTTATAAATTGGGTTGGAATTTGTGTCAACGGAACAACAGAAAACATTCAGTTCTAAATATTAGTGAATTAAGACGTGAGAGTAAAGTGAAATTAATGTTGGGAAAGTGTTGTAAACTAAAGCTGCTGCTGGTGTAAGGTGAAGGGTGAGCTAAGCTTTTTGGAGACCAATACTGTAGAGACCTTCTTCTGCAGCTTTTGAATTAGGATAAATGAATGCATATTGCATTTGATTGAATGTCAATTTGAAGAATATTGAATATACCTCAAGTGGGCCTATTTGTTTTTGATAAGGGTTGCTAACTAGCCTTAGTATTGTTCGTCCACAAAGGGTAAAAGACTTTTTCGAAATATGAGTACCAGTCTTAAAATTGATTTTAGTTTAGCGTTGTAGTGCTGCTCTAGAACTTGGAAACGGTTTTCCTTAAGACACTCTCGTTTTGAGAATAGTGCAGGACATTCGAACAGAAGTTGTCGGCAGGACTCAATTTCCTCTTCGCCTATGCATACTACGTCTCAGATATCTTTGTGACTTATATAGACGAGATCATTGCATCCTTTTCCGACGAAAGTTGGTCTTAGTGGTTCTGTTGATTTTATACTTATTGATGTCAAAATGCATGGCTATCAACTTTGATGCTTTTGCGGACAATAGTACCGCTCCCGATCTGGTAGCTATCTCGGATTCGTCAATGTAGAAGCCCAACCCTGAACTGGACCAGACTGCAAGTTTTTACAATTTAATCTTAATTGCTCAAATATATTTTTTTTACAATTTTTCAATAATTTTTTACTTATAAAGAGTATAAATAAATTTCTGCGAGCTAGTTTCTTAGTGTCAGCCGAGGTGATATTTGGGGTGATTCTGTGTCTGGGGTGATTATCGGGCATGCTCAAGGCAAGGTTCTTGCACTTGGTGGCTGAACCATTGTATGAGGCAGTCCTGAAGCAGATAAGTTGGGTTTTGGTCGTGTTTATTTCAGTTCCCCATTTTCGATAGTAGTCCCAGAGTTTGGTGATATGCTCCTCAACATTGCGGAGAGCTACAGAGGGCATTCTAGAAGAAGAATTCTTGACTGAATTATAGGCGAATAGTAGTGTTGCTGTTTTCTCAAAATATCGGGGTTGGTCATGGGCATGGAAATTGAATAGGCGCGGACCAAGCTTTGTACTTTGCGCTACTCCTGCATGAGTTTCAAAGATTGGTGCAGTAGATGTTCCTACACGAACGTAGAATCAACGACCCGTAAGGGAACTGCTGCTTAAGCACCAGCGCTTTGTTTCTGGTGCAAATAGTAAGGGATGAGTCATCTTTTGGTTTCTTTTTGAATCAAATATTATTCTGACAACTTTTAAGCGGTTTAAAAATCGATAAAAAATTGAAAAGAATAATTTCGCGAAACGGATTTGATCGATTGATGTTTGAACAACGATCGGAAATAGTGCAAAGTCACTTTTAAAATTAACGCTGTTTTGCCAAAACTGCTGCTTATTTAGAGCAGCTCGAAATCTATTATAATTCTGCTCAAAAATCATCTTTTCAAACAAAATTACCGTATTCGGGGGCTTAAAAGATTTAACACGTAGTCATAGCGAAAGCAATACACCGTCAACCTGTGACACAGGTCGAGTGGGTTTGTAGAGTAGAGTAGAGGCATTAGAACCCATGAGTCGTTGTGGTGATGTTGCTCTTCTGCGATTTGACGCCATTGGTATTTTTTGTGTGGTTTCATCAAAGATAAATTCTTTGCGTACGATCCAGAGACGATTCAGGCACTAAAGAACAATAATGGTTGAGCTATGAGAAAGCAGAATATCGAAACCGTCGAAAAATTAGGTTGACAGGATGGCCTACTGCCAAGTCGGTCGAGGCAGAAATTTAATGAAATAAAATTGCATTACTAATCGGAATATTGACCCTTTTTTTATAAATACACAATTTCTGCAAACTATTATACAAAGATACCCCACACTATATAAATATTTGAAATAGGGCTTAAAATTGCAATGTTAATTCATTGGACCATTTTGTTGTTCCTACCGAACACATATTCTTTCTAATTTCATATTTTCCTGACTTGATCTGCAATGCTATCTTTGAGTTAAGAATCCATAATTGCTAGCACCAATAAGCCTTACCGTCTCGTCCCTAAGCCTTTATCATTTCAACCAGTTTTCCGACTGAAATATTCCGGTTTCATTATTATATACTTCTTGGGTTTCTTCAGCTGGATGACCCAATGGCAAAAGGCAAGACTTAATAATTTGATCTCCATGAACAAATTTTTTGTGTATGTGAGGTAGGGATAAGGAGACTGGTTTCTCTAGGCATTAGAAAGCATAATAAGGTTATGAATTAATTTGATGTTAAGAATCCTTTATCTGAAAGTTTGTGAAAAAAGTCCTTTAAGCTTATGGGTTTGCAGATTCTAACCGAATTCGGTCAGGGATTCTGCCAAACTGCGCCACTGGAGTTTCCACATACCAGCTTGTTACGGTCTGTTTATATTCACTTCACGCAGAACTTCCGTCACATCCGCAATTGTTCGTTCAGCGAAATTTTTCAAACTTTTCTTTTTCAATAACTTCAGATTGTGCTTAACAAATTTGCATTACTGTTGAATCTTCAAGGTCTTGTAAATTTACCTTTACAGATGTGTCACTGACGGAAATGCTTTATTCGGGTGGATAACACTGTTCTTTAGTTTTTTTAAAAAAGATAGTCAGAGGAGAATAAAATGCTTATGGTGTTATATGGCTTGTGTTTCTGGCGTGCTTCAAGTTCGTTGCACGAGCCGACAAAGAAAATGAAAGCTCTCTTAGCAAATTTGCTGGAACCCTTTTTTACTGCTTTCATTTAACTTTAATGTTGCAGTCTTGAAATGGTTTAAGTGGCCTTCCGGGCTTTGCAGCTTCTGACCGAGAAATAAAACTTTGTACAGTTCGAACTATGCACTCAGGTGGTAATACAAGAGATTTTTCTAAACAATGTTGGTATTGTTGCAGGAATCTTGGGAAGATTCTATGATTTTTTTCCCATTTGACTTGTAGCCACCCAATCAGATTACTTGCGAACTTCTCCAATTCTCTAGTTGGGATGTAATTGCTTACACAATCCTCTGGAATCTTTTTTCAATTGCAGAAAGAAAAAAATTCTGCGCGGGTGGCAAAAAGGGAAACGAGATAACCTTTTTTTCTGGGTTTTATATAATCAGAGAAAAACGGCTGGGAAGCGCAGTTGGTGGAGCGCCTGCCTTTGATTCATAGCTCCTGGGTACAACTCCAAGTCCAGCCACCATTGGCCAATGGGATAAAATTAGTGACACTAAAACTGGATTTTTTTAGTGGTTGATGTATCGGCTAGATTTCTTAGTTCGTGTTGTGGTTTGTGTAGGAAGTGTTGAGCTAAATCTTCCAAACTTTCAATAAGTCGATATCAGACTATGCGTCGGGCTCCATCCATGGAATTGAATCGAAATCAAATACATCTGAGTTTCTCAAACACCACTAAAAAATAACAATCTTTCGTTTTCATAACTTTCCACTCGCTCTTTGCTACTTGCATTAAAAGAGTAATCATACATAACTTCTTGAGAGCGAGCAAATTATAAAAAATAAATAGAGAATCAAAAAATGCCAAATTGGTCTTATCTGCACGTGTCTTTAATTTCAAAACTCCTTCCAAAGTATAAACATTCACATGGTTATTCTTTTTTTTTTGCCTATGCAATAATCAACAAAAAAAAAAGGCAAAAAAAATTAACAAGAAAAAAACCTACTGACTTTGGCGTAAAATGTAAATTGTATATATTAAATTTTTGCTTTTTTTGTCCACAACCGCTAAGTATTTAAAACTGGAAAAAAATACACTATATTGTCTCAATTAATCGAACAATTCTAATAAACATTTTTGCGTATGAATACTTAACTTTGACCGCTTCGTGCAGATTAAGTAATGAAAACATACAGCAAAATTAGACTGATTTTGATTTTGGCACAGTGTGCTACTAGCACATAAACGGGACTCCGAATTCGGCCCTCGTTTTCATCGTTCAATGTTGATTTGAATTCAAAGAATAGGTGGCGAGTATCGACTTGGTATTCATTGTTTTTAATTTTTATCGAAAATTTGCCAGGCTGGAAGCTACGCTAGAATTTGCCTATTTGTGTATTGAAGAGAGCCTTCAAACCCTCACACAGGATTGTGATAGAGGATCTTGTTAGAAACAAAACACGTTAAGTAGGGAAATGTATGCATAGTTGTTGCAGGACATATTGTCTTTTTTTTGTAAAATTTATCGCTCGCGAAGTCAACATGAAATCTTCTTTTCTTTTCTTTCTTCATTTCTATATATAAAGATAGACTGAATTTAAAATTAGCAAATAAAAGAGAAAATAAATAAATAAATTAAAAAAATAAAAATACTTCAATTTTACGTGCGAGATAATATTTCTCTCAAAACTTGTAAGTTGATGCTTTGATTTAAGTTCATCTGTTAGTTCATTAAATGTTTTAAAACCAAATTAAAAAATTGTGTTTTAAACAGCGGAAGATGGGAATTATTTTAACTTTTATTGACATACTTTATTTTATCACATAAATAGTTGGGAAACAACGTTCTTCGTTTTAAATACAAAAATAAGGGCATTCGCAATTGTTATCTGTTTAACATTTAACCATTTAAGCACACTTTAATTTTATTGTCAAATGTTTGCAGTCTTTTTAAAAAGCAGTTTTTTTTATTCTCCTGAAGAAACTTAAAAGAAACTTCTAAAGTTAGCTATGTATTTATGTGACTGTTGTGTTATAGATATTAAATTTTCTTAACATTCTCAACAAGTTTGTTATCTATTAAAATATTTTCTACGGATTGTCATTTTATGTACATACATTTAATTTTCCCATATATAAACTTAGTTTATGCATTTGGAATCAATTATTCAGATGCAATCACTTAAATCATTACTCGACACACAAAATATGCCATCATTAGGAAAAAGTTGTAGTCTACTATATTAAACAATTTTAAACATCACATTTACATAAATTTTAAACAGTAATGCTCATAAAAGTGATCCCTGAGGTACGCCTAGAATAACTTTTACTATAGCCGGTAATGCTTCGTCTTTCTTTATTTTCTCTTTACGTCCATGCAAGTACGACTCAAACCATTTTTCCAGCTTATCCAGAAATATTTTCCTGTCGCGCGCCTAAGGTCGATGAAAACTGCAATAATATTTTTTCCTCGAGTGTACCTCAGTTTTCAAGTCGCCGATAATAAGCTTAAAAAGCGACTCACAACTATGCCTGCCTCTGAACCCTGATTGATTGTTGCTTTGCATATTAACCGGGCGAAAATCAGCAGGTATGATTTTGGATTTTCGATTCTTTCATGTTTTTGAAGTATCATAAAAAAAAGAAATTAATATTTTTAGTATCCAGTTTTTTTATCAGGTATTCATTAACTCAACAAGAATACAGAAAACAATAAAAAAATAAAAAAGGGGGTCTCGAAAAATTTGCGCGTAACCATACCCATGATTTTAACCCTCCTTGCTATCTGAAACAAAAAAAAAGAAGATTATTTATCTAGAATAATGTTGCAATGTCTGGAACCACGGAAAAGTGGGAAAGATTTTATTTTTTCACAAAATGGCGACTGTCTGAAAAAAATCAAATTTTTGTACCACTTTTTTTGACTGTTTCGAATTAAAAAAAAAAAGTTATAAAAATGGATGGGGATGGTTCCAGACATAGACAAGTCTATAAAGAAGACTCTCTAAAATCGTGAGAAATCGTGGGTATTGTTTTGAAAAAGACAGTTTCGAGAAAAACGCGTTTAAAGTTTCGCGTAAAGTTTTTCGCAGTCTTAGTCATGAAATGATATTGTAGACTTATATTAATTCAATCTGCCATTCCTGCTTCAAACATCGGAACTTCCTCGTCTTCGAAAAAACTATTTACCGCGTTTCTCTCTTCATATCGAGCAGCAGTTCGCCCCTCCTTTGATGCGTTGGATGCTCGTATCTCGGAGCGGTCAATCCGGACCTTGTCTCGTTTCACAGCAAATGAATGAGCATCCGGGCAAAATTTTCATTGCCATAAGCTCCATCATTTTCAAAATAGGAATGAAGACTTCATTATTCATTCACAAACAGCAATAAATGTCGCTATCTAAATCATAAGTCAAAGTCCAAATCAAAGAGTTTTGAGACTCATTATTATTTTGAGTTTCTGAACCTAAACCTCGAGTCAATAATTCTTCTGATGATAAACTCTCGTTAACTGGCTTTATAATTTTCAAAACTTAATCACAACAAAGGTTTTACTGAGAAAAATGGATTCAGGTAGACGGAGAATCCCTAATGTCTTTGGTTAGATTAGTTCCGGCCGAACCAGTTTGGATGCCGGGTCAGCAAAATACCGATGTCTCCGAAAATAATTTGAATTTTGAAAAATCCTTTTGTAGATATAATCTTGTATAGTTAGACTTTGAAAATATAAAAAAAAATCGATTTTTTTAAATTTCTAGACTACAATACCCCCTTAATAATTTAACACAATTCGGGCTCAACACTGCCAATTATGTCAGTCAGGATCTGCATCCTTTTTTATTTTTAATTCTTTTTAAAAAGACTTTCAGTTCGATTCAAAAGTTTAAGTTTAACTTTTTAACATCTTTACTTAACCGATTTTTTTTTAAATAAGTCAATCTGCATTACCAGCTTAGCGGTGTACGATTCCAGCTGCATGAAGCAGCTGCCAGTGTTTTTCAAAAAAATAATTTCTTTGTTGCAGGAAATCTCAAATATTGGGTTATAAATATAAAAAGTTTATTATAAAATTGCTCGTCATAAAACAATGATGAGTAACAACATCTGATTAACGCGCGATTTTTTTGAGCTATCAAAAAGCAATAAACAAGCAAACATATGTTGACATTATTTAAAGTGTCTTTTCCGCCTTAAAAAAATAAATTACACTCATTCTCGAAATGCGCACGATCATCAAACTTCTGGTTTGCAACTGTTCGATTTCTCATTCAGAAGCAGTTCCATTTCATCTTCTAAGGACTCTCATTAAACTAAACGATAACTAAATAAAGTCCCAATAAATTTTGTTGAACTGAAACTGAAAAATGATTCTCGTTATCGACTTCAAAGCAACGAGATGTCCATTTATTATAAACAAAATTAAATATTCTTTAAAACAGAACACCTTGTGCAAAAAATAATATCAGCACAAAAACTATTTATAACCAATCGTTTCTGAGAAACGAAAAAAAAAACAGTCTGTTTTTTTTTTTATAATTTATTTGAAAATTTAAGTGAAAAAAAATAATCAAACCATCAGTAATGGTCGCTGAGGATTTTTTCGAAGGAGGTGTTTTATTGACACCAAATCAAAATTTAATTGAATGAGTAGCCATCCACGTTTTTTTTTACATATTTTTATTCGGATGGTGGATATTAAAGTTCCTATTTTTTTTTATCATATTTCAGTAGTCAGTGATTCAATTTTTTAAATTAAGTCAGATAATTTGTGGCTATTGGATGATAAGTGGCAATAAAAAAAAATATGAATAATCGAATGAGAAATAGAGGATGATTTGAAAATTTGTTTTTCAGCGTGCTTCTTGAAATATTGTTTTTTTTTTAGAAGAGTTAAACGAGATTTATTTAATCTTTTTCGCGTAGTTTTCATACTATAGTGAAGATGTTGGTAAATGATTTATTCCATAATGGGGAGCGGTTTTGAAGAGTTCCCCAAATAAACTACAAAAAAAACTACTACTGTGATCCGTGGTTTAGTGCAATTTGCGACACACAGTTGAGTTTAAGGTTTCGGATTCAAAAGTGGGAAATAGTGTCATACATTTTTGCAGGACCCCATCTTATACACAAACAGTCAAATGTTTGATAAAATAAGGAACGTATACCTTAAGCAACTCCCTGATGTAGGTATAAAGTTGCTGCAGAGTTTAGGCTTGGAAGTCCGCGAAAGTAATACCTGTATTAAAACCGTGTAAAATTCCAAGCTTGCCATGCAACTATAGGTCAATTAGTCTGCTCAGCTCGATTAGAAAATGCTTTGAAAAACTTATCAAAAACAAATTGGTGGCTCATCTTGATGCTAATAACATCATCCCGGCTGAGCAGTTTGGTTTCAGATCAAACCATAACACGGTCAGTCAGATTCATTGTATAACAAAACACATAAAAAGTAATTTCGAAACAGGCAAAAGCACTGGCGTGATATTGCTTGATGTCGAAAAAGTATTTGATACGGTTTGGCATAATGGGTTCCTGCATAAACTCGTTACACTGAACTATCCAAACTATTTGATAAAAAATACTCAATCCTTTCTCAGTGGAAGAACGTTCAAGGTGACTGTTAATAACTCGCTCTCGGACGATTGTTATGCGATCGCTGGTGTACCCCAAGGAGCAGTAACAAGTCCTGTCCTGTACAATATATACACGTCAGATTTTCCACGCCTCACGAACTGTGAATCTGCTATATTTGCCGATGACACCTGCATCTTCTCCTCAGATTCGGTTGGTTCCAACATTCAAATCAACCTGCAATCTGCTATCAACGCCATTGAATCATATTTTAATAATTGGAAAATTAAATTAAATGCATCAAAGACTCAGGCTATCCTTTTTACACGGAAAAGGAAGGCTTGTTTCTTGCCATGTAACACATTACAAATAAATGGTGAACAGATCAATTGGGGGTCAAAGGCTAAGTATCTTGGGGTACACCTCGACAAAACCCTTACTTACAATCTACACATTAGCGAAGTTATAAACAAAATCAATGTTACAATTAAAACGTTGTACCCATTTATCAATCGTAAATCAAAAATGAGTGAGGAAAATAAATTAGTAATTTTTAAAGTGATCTTCCAAGCCATTATGTTTTACGGCTCTCCAGTCTGGGGAAACTGTGCTTACAGCCATATCCGGAAATAACAAGTTTCTCAAAATAAACTGCTCAAAATTATATTCAATCTTTCTTGGCATTTCTCAACCAACGAGCTACATACATTGGCAAATATTGAAACTGTCCAAATTAGACTGCAGAAATTATTCGAACGCTATAACTTGGCCTGCAGTACTTCTGAAAACCAATTGATATCAGATCTTGTTATTTGAATTATTTTCATACTTATATGTTTATTTATCATATATGGTATACATATATGTTTGTAAACATTGTCCTTATTTTATTGCTTATTTATTTATTTATTTATATATTAACTTATTTATTTATTTATTTATTTATTTATTTATCTGTTTATTTATTTATTTATTTATATATTTACTTATTTATTTATTTATTTTTTTAACTATTTATTCATTTATTTTTTGTTATTTATTTTTTATGATTATTTATTTAACATGTATTTATTTATATGTTTATTTATTAACATTGTGTTTAATTATTTGTATATTCAAATGTTGTTAGTCCACATTTGTAAAGTCGGTCTGATTGTGTTAGTATTGCTACCTCCTCTTCTCTTTAATCAAAACAACTAGAAGAACAACTCATGAAGGTTTTTGCTAGTAGCTTTTCCTTCCATTCTCTATTCTTGAACTGTGATATACTTATTAAAAATCTAAACTTTTTTCAGCTGTAAGGTAACGTTATACCAAATCAATGTGCAATAATTTATTAAATACGACTGTATATTTACTGCTACTATAAATAAAGAAATGTCTAGACACTTGTTGAGTTGGGCTCTGGTTCCTTAAGCTGATATCGCGCCGAGAATTTGAATTTATTTATGAAATATTCGTATGCCACTTTAAAAAAAACTAGAGGTATGTTATATTTTAAAAATCCATCTTTATTATCAATATGATCTGGATGCTGAGGACCATAACCATCCTTTTCTATTGTTTTGTTCGAAAATTCATGGTAAAGTCTAAAAACATGACGATAGACTTTTCAGTTTTGAATTGTTTTATCATCGCTAACCTAATGCAGTGATGGATTTATTTCTAGGCTTGAGCATAGGGCGCCAAATATAAGGGGCGGCACAACTTAAGACCCAAAGTCTTTATATCAACTTTAGGGCCCGAGGTACATCAGTAAAAGTCCACCCATCACGACAATCTATAGAAAATAAAACATTGCTTCATGCCAAAGATTCTAGGTTGACGATAAGTTCCCTTTAGGTTTTGATTCCCTTGCGAGAAGTTGCGAGTTTGAAAATATGCGCCTTAAATTGCTGTTTCTTTCAATTGCGTTGACATAGATTTTGTTACAGCTAAAAGATATTATAGACCTGAGCACTTGTTATGAATTTCAATTTAATAGCTCTACGCGCTCATGAGGAAAGGGGTATTAAGTTTAAAATTATTAAAAATACTTTTATTATATTATGTAACTAAAAATTTACCATTTTGGCAATTTTTCCTTTATCTGTCCTATAAGACGTTGCTTCGTACCAAATTTCAAGGTTCTGAGTTCACGCGAAGTACCCTGTAGGTTTTGATTCCCTTGCGAGTGTCGACAATTTGCGGAATAAACGGCTGTATCTGTTGATTGCGTTGGCTTAACTCACTGCTCAAACGGACATTATACTTCAGTATTTGATATAAATTCCAGCCTGATACCTCCACACGTTCCTGAGAAAAAGGGTCCTGACAGATAGACGGACGGATAACAAAATGATTTTATAATGGTTCCTTTTTTTCCTTTCGAGGTACGGAACCCTAAGAAGATCTCAAATCTCTGCCTTTGCCAGAAGAATAGTTTAAAACATATCCAGGTGTCACCGAAAACTTAGTTAATTCGATGCCATCCAGGATGATTCACGTTGTTGAACCAAGGGTTCTCCAAAAAAATAGTAAATGTGAAAATTTTCGGTGAAAATTATTTTTAACTTTTTTTGAGTACTTACTTTTGTGAGATGATTTTCTAACTTTTTTTTTATTAATGTGAAATGAAATATATTTTACTGTTTTCAAAGTAATAGGAATTGATTTTTTTCAATCATTGCACAGAAAATTATAGGCTGTGTACTTACTTTCGTGATTAACTGTAAATAAATTTTGACAGTGTCAATTAAAATATGTTAATTATCAACAAAAGCATAATCGACAGCTTAAATAGCCGTTTTGTGTACAAACGTGGCTGCAGTGGTTTCTTCTTCGGGCGAGAAATAAATCTCGTCTACAATACCGGGCCAAAGATACTTCCTTGCGGAACTCCAGACAATATCGTCAAACGAGGGGTAATCATGTCCGCTCTTTTCATGGAAGAGATCATTTTAAGATAGTATTCATATCCTATACAATGGGATCGGCAAACCCTGCTGTTTGCCTAAGTTCTTGTCACACTTTGTTAAAGGCTTAAGAGATGTCCATGAAGGCTTTACTCGGAACATAACTATTTTTTTTGTCTTCCAAAACTTTTTCGTTTTCGTTGCTTGTTCCGTAACCCTGGTCAGTCATCAAACATTTTGTTTTCAGGTGTTTGATCTTTTCTTCTACGATCGGTTGTAAACGGCTGTATGACTTTTTTTCCACATGTTGCCTTATGCCGCTTTAAGACCATTGCCACTTCTCCAACTAGGAATTGTCTTGAAACGTCTTGCGAACTTATCGCTTCATTTATTCTGTTCAAGAATTTGACCACAATTTTTTCTGGCAACACATTGGGTCATTGAGTCCATCATCGTACATCGAATCTACAAGCGTCACAGTTTTCATTCCAAAGTTGTCATATACAGCAACAGTCTCTTCAAGATCGTCCGTCAAAAGACTTTAATATTCCCCCAGTGTAATTCTGTGTTGCTCAAAATTTCATCAGTGCACAGATAGCTCAAGGCTTCGAGCTAAAGTCCTTGTATCTGAGCCAAAAAAAAAAAGATCAAACACTTCAGATACATGGTGTGATCCTCCCAGAAAACTTCAAACAACAACTCATTCCGGCTTGCCCGTCTTGAAACAATAAAACTGCATTCCACACAGAGCATCCTAGAATAGATGCACATTCACATGGAGGCCTCATTTTCTTGATCTTCATTTGCAAATCGACTTTCACTCATAAAACAAAACAACAATAATGCACAGATTTACAGAAAATCTTGAAAACTACACAAGTCCATAGCACAGAACCGAATGCAAATGTCAAGGCAGTCCCATTCCCAGTACCCAGACATAACTTGGGGCTACTACGAGTACAGACAACCAGTCATTCAGTCGTGCGATAACTTGAAAAAAAAGAAACATCCTAAAAATAAAGCCCGATGAATACTTGATTTTTATGGATGCCTGTGCGGAAATGCTCATGACAGCGAATTAATGTTTGCATTTAAAATTCGTCTAGAGATACAAAGATATCCAGATACAGCTTGTTATACATTTGCAAATCAACTACACACGATTTTTTAATGCTTAATAATTTTTCGTTTCAGGTTCTATTACAGATACTGCAGCAGCTACAGATACAACATCTGAATAAATAGATACGTTCGTCTAAGCCGCAGGAAAGGTGTCAAATCGCATAACCAGCATCAAGCTACTCAGGGGCACTAAGGCCCGCGTAACGTTTTGTATCGCGGTTAAAAAGAATAATGAATTGCGTCGCGTATCTTAATCGATAGTTAAGCATCAGTTTAAAGCAGAATCTCGCACTCTTATCTCGCGAACGTGTCCGCGATACGTAACAAGCAAGAAATGTTGAAATCCAAGTGTTTATGAAGTATCTGTTAGCATTTCGAGTGTGCACTGCATTTTTTAGTTATTTCGGGTACAATTACCCCAGTTTTAGATATTTCTGTACATTCTTTGTTTTTTTTTTTCTCGTGCAACTTAAATCCGGTAGCTTAAGTGTATCTATCTGTTGGTGGAGTCGAGCAACAAGTCAACCAGAAACAAAAGTCGTATTGTGTTACCAGAGGAAGCGCACCCAGTGCATCGAGTGGGACGTCGAGCACGTTTCCTAGAGGAGCTAAATAGACAGAGTCACCATGGACGGAGGATACATAAACGAAGGTAAGCGCACAATGTTATGTTGACAGTATTTATCGATGATGAGATCTTGTTGGGCGTTATTTTTTTTTGCGTTTGTTTTTGCATATTTTTGCATGAGTTTTAAGGTCGCTTATGTTTTTTCATTCTAGCGTGAATTGTTTAGTTGATTTTATTCGGTAGATAGACACGCAGTGAAGAAGAAATGAGGGGCTTGCATTGTAGACTTGGAAAGGGTTAGAAACATTATTTTGCTGATTTTGTGTATCATTTTAATGGGCGGATTTAGTTAGTTTTCATGCTTCAATGAATACTTTAATGAATGTTAGACTTGGAACTTCACTTCGAGAAAAAATCTTATATGCCAATAAACCCGATCTGATAGCTTGCTGAGGGGATTTTATTAGACTGCTTCTCAATATTTAGACTGTCTTCCTTGAAGAAGGTTCCCCCTAATCGACGTGACACTCGTTTTGCCACGACCTCTCATTAGTTAACTCTTAAGCCAGATTTTGTTCATACAATCAAAAATGTGAATTCTTTTTTAGGGTTCCGTACCCAATGGGTCCAAAAGGAACCCTATTACTAAGCCTCCGCTTTCCGTCCGTCTGTTACAGAGCTGTATCTCGTAAGCCGTTTAATGGACATACTTGCAATTTTCACAGGAGGTGTATTATTGCCACGACAACAAACATAACAAATAATGAAAATGATAACAAGATAAACATAAACGGAGGGCACCATACAAAGAAAGTGTTTTATAAAATCGCAACTCAACTTAACACCTAAAAGTAGACAATGCGTTTAATGGAGCAACTTATCAACTTTTCAAAGTATGCAATCATTTCGTCAATCCAAAACAATGTCAAAGCTCGTATTCCGATAAGAATGTTTCCACCCAACCGAACAAAGTGTCACTTCCAAGGTTTTGCTTTCGTGGCGGCATTTTTATCAATTCGAAAAAAATTAATAACATTATCATTTTCTAGATAAATTATAAGAAAAAAGTATTTCATGTGATTTAGTGACACGCGTTGGGGTTGGAAATTTGAGTTGGATTGATGCTCATCAATGAATTCCAAACGAATTTTCACTCGGTTCTAGACGATTTCCTCGCAAAAATTTGCCACAAACAAATGTCAGACTCATACATTTCTACAGTATTATCAAATTATCTTTAAGTCTTCTGATCGTTTTAATTTTTTATGTTTTTTAAACTTTTTTCCAATGTCGAAGTTCTTCTTCTCATTGTAAGTAAACCGATATCGAGCTTTGTCTGGCTTACTCGCATTTTGTCTGGCGTACTCGCACACTTGCTATAAGAAATCTAAAATTATAGGAAAAAAGAATTGCATTCTTGTTGGAGGCACAGAACCCTTCGTGTGAGATTCAACTGTCACTTGTCTAATTTTGTTAGTTTCTATCTCGCACTCGTTATTTCTTACTCATAACAATTTACAGAAATTCAAGAAAAAAGTGCATCTGTCTGTACTCTCCCCTCGTTTTTCAGCAACATTATAAGGGTATTCACAACCCTCAACAGCGAGCGCATAATAAAAACAGAACTTTAATTTTCTCAGAATCTGAAAATCATTCGCGCTTACCCAAGAAAAAATTTGTTAAAAATTTTGGATTTGTAAGTTGCAAGATCCAAGTGACTCGAACACTTAAGTAAGATTTTCACTCGCTTAGTATTCAGAAAACTAATTATTTTCAGTTCAGGCGCATTTACATTTCGACGACTACATTGCAAAGCAAAATTGTCGCATTTGTGGGGTAGAAAATCCACGTAGTCATGTAGATATAAATGTTTGGCACCGTAAAGAGATACAGAGATAGAGATATTTTTTGAGTAAAAAGGCAACAAAAACATTTTCATCATACCGAGCTAACCGTTAGGATTACAAAGTTATCGTAAAACATTCAAAATATTTAATATAAAAATGAAATTTAAAAAAAAGTGGTGTTAAAATAGCCCCGTGTTGGGCCTTCTTGAGCACTAAATAACTTTTGTGGGTATTTTTCTTATTTATTAGAACCAGGGTCAACACTTACATTCGTCTCATCATAGGCTTTCACGGCAAGGCAAGCTCGGCTTTGTTAAAAATGTTCATAATATCATCTCCGACCTGGACCGCTTTATGTTTGACGCGATAAAATCTGGCCCGAGGCCTTGTTCTTGAAGACATCGACCGATTTTTCAGTGATCGTTGGGAGCTTTGCTCAGGTCTCTGACGATCTCACTGATATCTTTGATGCCAAAATGGTCTTAGGGAAGGCAAAGCAACTTCGATGTCTTGACATTTTCAAAACGTCTCAACAGCGGCCATAACTTTCCCTCGAATGCGTTCCTTGAGCCGAGGAAAGAGATCGGAGTCACTAAGAGCTAGAACTAGCGAAAAGGGCGGGTGTTCATGCAGTTCGAATACTGTTTCTGGAATTGCGCGTCGCTTTTTTCCGCGACCTTTTTCCTTTATAGCCTCCCGTAATATTCTTATTTGGCCTGTGTTCTATGATCCTGATATAGTGGCTCCCTTCCCTTCCTTCTTCCCTGCCGGAATCGATGCTAATTTTTTTCAGTGTCGGTGAAAAGAGTCGTTTCTCCGCCATGGATTGGTGTTTAGTTTCAGGATCAAAAAAGTGGATCCAGGTCTCCTCCGTGGTTACAAAATGTTTGATTGGATTTGATTGGAACTTTTCGAGATTCACCCTTGAAATTCCGACTCGTTTCTGCTTTTGCAGAAACTTCGATTTCTTAAAAGTTGATCGACTTTTTAAAAGATGTATTCAGTAAGGCTTTTGGATGGACGTCCTTCAGGTTGTTCATCGTCAGCGGTTGCTCTTCCCAGCATAAACTCCTTGACCCAGTAAGCAACGATGGAATATGGAGGAGAAGAGTTACCTTATGTTTCCACCAAGTAGCAGTGCATGTCTTTGATAGGATTTTTTTTTCAAACAAAAGAACTAAATAACTTTCATTTTCTCCATTTTGGTCTTCTCTCTTCGACGGTTCTTATGCAATGGCTTCAACCCTCCGGACCGTCTAATCAAATTCAAACAAGAGACCTCAACCAGCTTAGTGAACTTAATAAGAGGCAGTTAGCTGAATGAAGAGACTTGTTGGTTGAGGCGACGGTCCATCGCGGAGTGTACCGCGATGTAACGATTTTACTGCTCAAATAACGCAACTTATTGGATGACCATTTAAAGGTTTTGTGCATCCACTCATTTTTTATAAACCCTGATTTTGTATGTAATGAGGTCGATAGAACCACGGGTGTATTTTAAGATTAATTTCAAATCTTTTGCAACACGAAAATCGACATGAAACCAACCACTTCCCTTTGAAGGAATCAAATGAAAAACGAACCCAAAATCAATTCTTGTTAAACCAGTAATGTCAAAACTCACCCATCACACATTATGATCCCGCTGTGACACCCTTTTTTCAAAATTCTATAAAACTAGTTCTTCAAAAACGATGCATCTGTTGGCCAGCGTAAATGGAACAAGACCGAAACTATTTTCGTAGCCACCAGCCCATTCATCCATCCTTCATTCAGTGTTTTCGAATGATTTGCTTTGCCGAGTAGGTGGGCACCGCTGCTGTTTTAATGAATCATTTCGTGCATTCGCTGAGCATGCATGCATCCGTTGAATAATGCATTTTAGAATTTCAGTTTAGCATTTTATTTCTTGTTTACAATTTTGTTTGTTTTTTCCTATTTCCGAAACATTGCTTAACTTAATGAATGAATTTAGAACTTGAGGTATTGATACAATGAAAAAAAATATTTATATCTAATTTACGCTTGCGAAAACAGAGGATTCGGATGCTATTATTGGAGTCGACAGTCCAGGTATGAATTGTTTTTTCAAAGTTTTTTTAATGGAAAATAAAATTCTTAAACATTGCACACTTAAGACGAAAATAAATCGAGGAAAAAAAATGTAGCAAAATTCTTGAAAATATCACTTTTCTTACAGTAAGACTCGATCTTTCCGAATCTCACTTTTTATGAATAAAGAAAAATTGATTCGAACTTGAGGTGAAATCGAGATAGTAATTGAAATGGAATTTTGAGCTGAACGTTTTCATTCAAAATTGAGTTTCATATGAAACACGTAAGTTGGAATCGCTTTAGCCGCTGGTGCATTATACGATCAAGTTTGACTAAATTTACATTTAATATGCTTAGAATTTATAAAGTGGCAAGTTCAGGGTTTTTGAGCTTACGGATATATGGGATTTGTTTTCTTCAGTGCGTATTCGTTGTGAATTAAATTTTGAGCATTCAAGCCTTCGGGAAACTCGTTTCGGATTCAATCGGTTCATTTCGTTTGGTTGTAAGCTACATTAACGATGTCAACCTTTTGTGGATGCTTGTACACCTGTTTCATTTATTTTTAAATGACGTAATGATTTTTTAAGTGAACTAGCCGTCGCCTGCGATTTCTTGTACGTAGAAAAGTATATGTACTCAAAAAGGCTCAAAGCCGCCCCCTGACAATAAATCGTACTTTTTGACGAAACACTGTTATTTGAAAGGTAATTTTACCTAAATAAATTTTCATCGGTGATTAGCCTAATAAGCAGATTGAAATAAATTTTGAATATATATTTAAATCAACAATTTTTTTATTTACTTAAACATATAGAAATTTTTTACAATTAAAAATCTCATACCTTTATTTAAAGCTATAAAATTGATGGTCACGAACTGAGCTTTTTTCGATCGGGAAAATATTAAATATATTATCAAAGAATTTTTGAAATTGAATTAACTGTGTCAAAGTTTACCCAATAGTTATAAATTGGCAAACTCTCTCTCTTTATAATTTTGTGCATAAAACTCAACATATAGAGATTTGCACTCGCGGACTTTTTTACAAAACTTTTTGAGTCCTAAAACTGTTTTATAGCAAGTCAGTAAATATCTATTACCGTTAAGGTAGCATTTTCAAAAAACGCCTTCACTCGACCGTTCTTTGTTACATACTTAGTACCTACGAAGTGGTATTCTATTTGAACGGAGCAGCGTATAGCCTATTTTTATTCCGAGGGTCTATTGTAAATATAAGTGAATGATGAATGATTTTTTTTTAAATCTGATGACTCACACAAACAATTTAAATAAGTAAAGATAACATTTTTCTATATGATTTTATTTAACTGAAACGCCTTACATTTTTTTTTTTTTGTCATTTTAAGAATTTCAATTCCCTTCTATCGAAGGGCTTGGTCCACTACGAGTTTGTGCCTTTTTTTTCTTCACCCAGATGGCAGTGGATGGAACCTAACAACACTTTTTTGCCACCTGCACAATTTAATAAACAGAAACTGCACCTTTCTTCCTACCTACTATTATTCATACTTACTTTATGTTTAAGAAACAATTTTGTCGAAAATCGTTCATTTGTTTCAAAACACTTTAGCAATCGGACTCATAAGTTTCTGATCACGCGAGAGCAAAGCGTTGGTTCACTAAACCACTGAAGTTTGTATTTCTTGCAGAGCATGAAGTGTTTTGGAATTTTTCGGAAAACAAAAATTCAAAGTATATCGTTCTTGGTAATTAATCAATGGTAAAAAATTAAGCCTTATGTTCTTTGTACAAATCTAGCTGTGTGTGGAGAAATTTTATTTAATGCAAATTCAAAATATAATAAATTTATATAAATAAACTAGATGATCCGGTGTACTTTGTATCACCTATCCTAACGACATAAAAACTCTCCTTTCTTTTAAATGACTTAACTGCAGAAAAATCAATCAAAGCTCAAATTAACATCAAACCAAAACTTCGTCACTTCATTTATGTTATCAATCTCGGATAGAGAAAGTTTTCCAGATTTAAATACCATAAAACCCCCAAAGTGTTTAAAGAAGTAGAAATGATCGATGGAAGTCAGGTGCACAATATGAGCAGAGTTTTGGTACTCCCCGACTTATCGGAGTCAACGGGGCTTGCCGACGAGCCGGGAGTTTCTATTGTTATACACTGAATCAATTTAAAGCTTTCCGATAAACTATATTTTTAGAATTTACAATTTTTGCAATTTATTTATGATTATTGCAAAGAACAGAAGCACGGGAGATTGTAGTCGCTTGAAATCGAATGGTTAATCCGTTGGAATCTTCGGTATGCGCTGGATCAAGACATCCTCCCCTTGGTATTTTCCCTTGATGATCTTGATCTCGATGACGTTATTCATTTGTCGAGGTTGATTAGTGCTACGCAGCATGATCAGGACTGATTCTACTGTTAATTTAAACTTGTGAGTTGGTAGTCAACGCCATCCTAGTGAATTAAAAAAAACTAAACTGATTCATATGAAAATGATCATCGACATCTTTATTTTTGGCCACCAATATTGCTCTTGCACTGAGCCAATTATAATTATTGAAGTGTTGTTCTACGTCCGGAAAAACATGCTTTAAAAGCTCCTGTTTTGAGTCGGTGAAGTGACAGAAATCCTTGGCTATTGTAATTAATCCGGTCGATTATTCGGATTACTTCTTGGATATTCAACTTCAGTTTTTTTGCGCCGTCAAAATCTATAACAATCTGTACCTTCCCTAGAGTAACTTCGTGTAATGTGATACTATATATAGTAAATTCAAAAACTGCTTGCCACTTTGGAAGGCATTCATTGTGAGGCCAAACTAAATCACACTGCAAGCATGGTACCCATATCTTTGCCTTTTTATTAATTTGGAATGATGTGTTACAAAATACACAGACTAAGTGGAGTTTCGGCGAAAGGCTCTTTGTCGGAACTCGGAAAATGAAAATTTTCATCTGCATCGCATGAAGAACTTTCTTTTGTTTTCTTTGTCCGTTTATTTTTTTTTAATCTTTATCTTAATGCTCTCTTCCAAGGATGTTTTGTGTGGTGAGGATGTTAGTACAGTTGCAAGTGATCTTTTACCTCTGGAGATGATAACGCGCCTAAGTTTGGACGGTGGTTAGATATCCTAAGGAGTAAATATCTTTTCAAAAGCTGCCCTGCTTGTAATTGTAACTGGTTCTTCTGCTAGACTACTTGTGCTGACAACTCGTTCTTCTGCTGCCCGTCCTGAAACAGCAGATTCTTCGTACGATAGAGCTTCAAATGTTTAAGCGATAAAATCGTCCTCCTGAAATATATTTTTGTCGAAGGGGTTAAAAAACCTAGTGCATTTGAATCAATTTATTGCCGTTTGGACTTCAATGTAGGCTTTCGAAAAAAGTTCAATAACATCAAACTGTGTTATTTTTCAGTCCTGCTCTCGCATAAATCTCCTTTTTTCGTCGTTATAAGACGACTTCAGAAATTCTTTATCCAGCGGTTGCAAAGACGTTAGAAGTACACCAGTTTTGCTAGCATTTTCCAGAACCTCAATATTTCGGGTATGACTGTAAGGACCATCTAAAATGAGAAGCGAAGGGTTCTCCTTTGAAGGGTTTGTGAACTGCAAGAAATGGTCAAACCACTTCGAAAATATTGCAATTTGTATCCAACCCGATATGTGGCAAGCAGAATCCAAGCCAGAAGGAGCATGTTTCATTAAAACCGAAGAATGGTTCTTTCTAGGCAAAAAAAAATATGCGTAATAAATGAACAGAGCCTCTCTCTGCAGACGTCATACAACCTTTTTGCCTTTTTCTTTTCGCTGTTTAAATTTTAGCTTGCTTACTTTGTACAGTGGACACTCCTGTCTCATCTACGTTCAAAATACGAGTTGGCGAAAATTTATGTTTTTCGCACTCTTGCTCCAGTAAGCTATAAAAGGTACCCGCGTTTTCAGCATTTACCCTTTGAGTCATACTTTTTTCTACTGCACATTTGGACCTAAACTTTTGTACTCGGTGATTTTTTGGGGTCGCTGATCACGAATCTGAGGTTATATTTTTATAATTTTCAAATCCAAGATGGCGGACCAAATTTGTGAACTTCAATCAAATTTCACTAAAATTGGTATACAGAGGTTTTTGGTGATGCTGATCACGAATAAGACCTTAGATTTGCAAAATTCAAGATGGCGGCCTAAATTTTGTGCAATTGAATCGCTTAGACCAACCGATCAGACATAATTCTATTGCATATTTTGGTCTGAATTTTTGTACTCGATTGTCTTTTTGTGGTGACTAATAACAAATTTGAGGTTAGATTCACAAATTATAAAATGGTGGATCAAAGATGGCGGACTAAATTCGTAAAATTCAATCAAATTCCAAAAAAAAAATTGGTTTATAGGGGTTTTCAAGGTCACAGATCACGAGTCTAATGTAAGTGTTTCGGTACTTTTCATGTCCAAGATGGCGGATCCAATATGGCCGACTGTCAGTTGTGCATTGCAGACTCTGTCATACATTTAGGCATACATACAAATATGCAGTAGAATAAAGTTTATTGGTTTGTCGAAATGCCATTTGGATCCGCCATTTTGAATTTTGCAAATATAACTTTGGTTTTGTTATCTACGAACCTGAAAACCCTCGTGTACAAATATTCAGACCAAAATATGCAGTGAAATAATGTTTGTCTAGTAAGTCTAAAATATAAGTTCAGTTTCATATATTATGTCCACAATCTTGGATCCGCCATTTTGAATTCCGTCAATATAACCAGATTCAGACTCATGTTTAGCGACCCCAAAAACTCCCGAGTACAAAAATTCAGCCCAAAATATGCAGTAGAACATTTTTGACAGCGGTTTAAATAGATGGTGCTCTGGCAGTACCAATGTGACTCAAAGGGTTAAAGCCTTTTGCAATACCGATTGAGGTTCCAGATGGAGTTCTGAGATTTATCTCTGATTTGAGCCTTTAAAGAAATGCCTACAACCAATCTTCATAACTGAAGTCGGGCAAGCTTTGTTGTTTCTTTTTGCAACTTGGAATTCTAGTGATCGAATGTCATCGCAAGTTAAACCACAAAAGAGTGTTTCCATTTCTCGAATATACTAGCTCCAATTCCATTTCCAGGCTAAATCCCGGCTTACGTCCCAAAGGCGTGGCTAAAATGTTGGTAATAGATTTGTTATTGCGAGTGGATCTTTGTAGTGTTGCAAATGGAACTCCTAGAATAGCCTTTCTCATCCCTTCTAGAATAGCCTTTCTCATCCCTTCCATTAACGAATCTCCCCTTTTTTCGGCTCCGAAACGATCTGAAATGAAATGAAACAATTAACATCAAATTTTAAACTGAAATAATCGAAACAGGAAGATCTAAGTACGCTAAGGGGCGCTGGTTGCCCAACTTGCTTGCCTGTTTATATTTTCACTAAGAACGCTTCTGTAAAAATTCGAAATTTACCATTCCCGCCTTTGACTTCGAATGAAGCAAAACGGCTCTGAATGTACTTAACAATTCAATTCGAATATTGGTAGAAAATTTGTGTCATTCAGCTCCTTTTTACTAAAGAAAAAAAACCATGTTATTTAACACATCGCTCGGCACCTGGTAGTTTACAGTTCAGCAAGTCCTCAAAGCTCTTAGTTCAGTGAAGCATTTACTCATGCCAATCAACAGCATATTGATTGTGTCAACACAACCCTAGGCTCCGACAAACCGTCCATGATCCCACAATAAACCATAAAAATAATATTAATATTCGAAAAGTTTAACGACCAAAATGACAGACCGCGATTATTGTTTGTTTTATAAGCCATCTCGTTCGCCCCCTGTTCTCATGACCAACTGAACTTTTGTCTCAACCAAACCAATTCAAAAAGAATTATGGGCTTTTGAAAATAGAAAACCAATAAAACGACCCAAGTTTTCCCACATTCAGAATCTTTTATTTATCACACTTATTATTGCGCAACACTTAAAAATGCATCATGAGTTCCACCACGAAGCTCGACCATTTATTCCCTTTTAATTGCGTATAAATCAAAATTGTCACTCAACGTTGCGCCAGGGAATTTCCAAAATTCTATCACCCAAGATGCATTGAATCGGGGAAAAGTGCATTTTCTTTTACAAAGCAAGTTTGCCAACTGAAAGTGTCACAATAAAAAAATAATAATAATAATATGAACCATTTTGATTTTGATTTTATTTCCGCGCTGCATTTTTTATGACAAAAATGCAATAAAATGAGTTCGTAAAAATTTCAAAATTTCATCTACAAGACTCCCAATTAGAATTTTATTATTTTTTCAAATATAAATTTGAATCCAATAAGAACGAGACTGATCAAATTTCGAATTGCGTGCTGTTTGGTTTTAAATTTTTCGCTGGTCAGCACGGTCAACCAATTAAATGAAAATAAATTAATTGTTATTACTTTTGTTGTTTTATTTTTTTTTCTGTATTTGTTTAAAATTTATTTTCGCTGGAGTTTTCCATGAATTCGACACCAAGTGGCATGCGCATAATAATCGCATGTGATGTCCACTAAGCTCGACCCTAAATGATGTCATTTTGAAGAACATTGTCACAAGAAACTTGGAAAGTTTTGCATTTCGATTGCGACGTTTGGGTGCATTTTTTTTTTTTTATTTCTTATTTGACTTGATTTGAATTTCTCTAAATGTATGCCAATTGATTTTTAATTGGTCGGCGCCGTGTGGGCTGTGGTTGTAAGGTGATGTCATACGATTTGGAATGCTTTGCGGTTCCAAGAAAGTTGCTGTCGCAGGGTGGTTTTCTGATTGAATTGCATTAAACAAAAAAGGAGTGTTTATGAGCAAAGATTCTTTTAGGAATCAATCAAGTTTGACGGTCAGTAATTTGCTTTTAATCATAAGCATAAATAAATAAAGTCAAATAGTTTCCACCGCAATTTCACGAACGGCTTGACCAATATTGCTCTTGAATCCATGAGTCGTTTCTAGTGCATTCGCTTGGCAACGATCTAATTGCAATTCAGTGACGGCAAAGTTACAATTCTTAATAAAAAAAAAAATTGGTTTGGGTGTGTGAAGGTCTGCCGATACCATTAACTTCCCATTTTAAAAAAAATGTATGTGCTAATTTATTTGCCGCCACCATCAAATTCCATTTGGGTTCTGAAAACATCATTCATTCCCTAGACAAATTCATTGCAATCAAAAAAATAAAAGACATATTTTTTTCAGCTTTGAATCATTTTAAAAACGATTTTCGAATTGAAGATTAATTCTTCACCTTTTATTGCCGCTTTCATCCGCTTTTGAAAGTGTCCATGCTTCTGCACCATACAGTAGAACGGGGATGGTGGAGGTCTTAAAGAGCGACACTTTGAGTTCTTTGAGAAAGGGCTTAAAATAATTGCTTTCTTAGCCACAGGTATTCTTCGTTTGATGTCAGCGTTAGTAGATATCCCTAACTACCTCAAAGTAAAAGCGGCCTATGTTAACGTTCTGACCCAGACGTCGAATTTGGGTGTCCTTTCATGATGACAGCATATGTTCCTTTTTGCCCTCGGATACCGCCAAACCCATCTTTGAGTTTTGTCTGGACACTCATAAACGCACTGTTGACAAGGGCTACGTTCCCTTATTATATCAATACCTTCGGCGTATACCAGCTATTGAAGAGACCTTTAAAAGATAGTGCCTCTGGTGTTTACACGTGACTTTTGCACTATTGTTTGACGTATAATGTTGAAGAAACCACATGACAGTGCATCAACTTGTCTAAAACATTGTTTGATATCAAGTGGGTCGGTGATGTCTTTGGCGACTTTAATGGAGCAGCTTGAGCTCTTCATCGTCATCCTGCACAAATGTCAAACCTAGACATGGCTACATACATCTCGCCTTTGTGGAAGAAACAGAAACTTAAATCAACCTAGAAATTGATGAAAAGGTGGTGTGTGGTCCTGGCAACGCTTTTAAATATACGAGTTAGGCAATTTTATCCATGCTTTCAAGCGTCAGTGTAGTAGACGTTTTTTGGAATCATGAATAAATTAAAATTATTTAGAGGACCCACATTTCTGAAATAATTTTCTAAGCACTGTCGTGCAAAGGTGGATCAAGAAATAGAGAAAGCGGGACATCAAAATATGAAATGGGCTCATCTTAATACTATTTATGTCTTTATATTAGTCTTTATATTTTAGAACTAACTTAATTTAGTCAATTGTTGATACATACATTATGTTGATTTATTTTGATTTTTTCAAAGCAAAATTGAACAAAAAAAAAATGTAAATGAATTTGTGTCCGGAAACTTATTAGAAGTAGTTGAAAACTATAAATTTTATTAATTTTGAACTTTATTCGTTGGAAAACTTAATTGATTTTAATTGAAGAAGTGAAATTGTCCTTTTTTTGACAGTTTTTTTGTCATTAAATTTAAGCCACATTGTCAAATTTAATCAGAAGCTTTTCAGCTCTTCAATATGCACAAAGGCTTCGAACGAAACTAAGTTGGATTCGATAGCTGGATTTGTTCTCGAGTAATGCTTGACGAAAAAGTCCGCACAAACGTACGTACGTACGTACACACACACGCACGGACATCTTTCTAAAAACAATGGAATCCGAATATTGTGACCTCGAAACTTCGAGAAATGTACAAATTTTGAATTTCCGAAAATCGGACCGTTTACAAGAATTTCCTTATGGGAAGTGAATAAAAACGATTGAAAGGCTGTTTTTGTGACTCTATTTCTGGCCATAACGAAGAAAGGTTGTTCATGATTTCTTGAGTAAAGTTTTCCTTTAATATTGAGTCAATTGAACTTTGCATTTCAATAATCGGATACATATTTTTAAACAAAAATCTTCTCAAGACTAATGTTTAATTATTTTGGCGTATTGAATTTCTCGGGCATAAAATTACACTTTCGGCAAATTCTGTTGAGTCTTCAGGACAAACAGAGTTATATGTTAGGTAATCAATTAGAAAATATGTTATCAGTTAGAACATTGCGTATACCAGCTGCATGCAGTTTGTGCATTATCCGAGCGAAAATTCGAATTCGGTTTGCCGCGTTGCAATATTTCTCAATACAATTTTGAGTTTGAGAAATTTTTTTAAGCGCATTAGAGCTGCCAAGAGAAGACCCATCGTTAACAAATTTTTGTAAAATATATTTTGTAAATATACTTGAGCTTGAACATACTTTAAAACGGAAAAAGTTGTATTATTTTTTAGTTTCCGTTCCTTAAAAGGACAAACGGCCCAATACAGGATCACTCTGTTGTCCGACTGTCTGCCAGCACCCTTTTTTTCAGGATCGCGTGCAGGTATTTAGTTGAATTGAATACCAAATACTAATCATAAAGCTGTTAAAACAAATCAAGCTTCTAAATCGACGCAGGCAAAAAAAATGAGTTATGGGCATATTTCAATACTCAAAACATATAGTGTACTTTATACAAACAAAAGCGGGAAAACTCTTCGAGGCTCGATTTCCATGATGGATGAAATATTAACATACCTGCAAGTTTGTACGAAACCTTCGTTGCACGAGTCCAACTCGCACTTGACCGGTTTTTTTTAGTACGAAAATGATAATAGCGCGCACATCAGGCAATAGTTCGATTTTAGTAAATTTTTTTTGTGGCATCCCAAAGAGTCAAACATCACTGGCTTAATTAAATAGTTCAAAAAAACTTTTGGTAATCCTAAAAAAAAAGTAAAACCGGGTCAAATCGCTTTCGCGCAAAAATACATTCGGGACAAAAACCAATTAGTACAGCCAGAAGACTCCACCAGCACAAAGTCACAAAAACAAGCGTCTTCTCTATGGACCGCTTGAGGATTTAGCAAGGGATACAAATAAGATTCTTGCATGAAATCATCGAAGCGGACACAGGCAGGTACCAGATTACTGTCAATGAATCATAAATTTACGATATTTTCCAATACTGGCTTCAAGGGACACAATAGCTTTCTCAAAACGCGCTGTATTTGCGCTGTGAAATTCGAGGACATTGCGTTAAGTTATTCGATTATTTATTCTTAAACGAGCTTTTTTAGTTTAAACAATTCAACGTCGATTTTAACGTCGATATGCCACAGTTATATCGAAGCGGTATTCTATTCAGTGTCATTTTATTCATGGTGAATTAGTGCTAAGTAGCTTAAAGCATGCTAATCCCGTCTGACTGTACAGGCTGATTTTTAATTCAGGTGTTGCAAAAAACCTACATGGACCTTGCCCCCATTAGCCTGGTTTATCTCAATTATTTCGATAATAGTCGCTTTTATAGAATTTTTCGAAGTGCTGTCAATTTTGAATTTGTTTAAAAATCTTGTAGGCAATTGCATTTTCTTTTGGAAATATTTTTTTTTTTTGTTTGGGATTGGAAGAGTTTTATTTCTATTTGGGATCTCGCTGTAACTAGCGTTTGGTTAATAATAGTAAAAATAAGTTTTGTGATGTTGTTCATCATTTTTCGAAGTTTCACTTCATCCAAAGTTTTAGTAATATTTCTGTTGCAGTGAATTCCTTTTTTCTGCGGTTATGTGATCATAACTTTGAAAAACATCAACAAATTAGCTTTTTCAAGGAATTTAAAATTTAATTTAAAATTTTATATTTTTCTTTGCTAAGCCGAAATCCAAAAACAAAACCAATGCTCTCGCAGTCATTATTTTTGTGATCCAGTTTTGGAGTATGAATTATTTCTTGTAGTCTCTTTAACATGCATTTTTTCCGCTGCACTTGATATTTTTTCGTCAATTGGTTTATTTGGTCTGCCTCTGGACGACTTAGAGGTGCTCCATAAATCATTTGATTCACTGGATTCAGCAATATCCGTGAGAAACGTTTTTTCAGTCAATCCCGAAACTTCGGAATATATCACAGGAGATCCATTTCAAATAAATATTCAGATAAAATACTTTTGACTTCTCTTGAAAACCTTTTTTTTAACTTTTAATACAGGACTATTTAAATTTTCAGGGAATCCCACTTTTTCACTGTTTAACCAAGCTGTATGTTTTTTATAACGGGACTAATATGAATATACACCTTATTCTGTTTTTACACGGTAGATTGGTTCCAGAAAAAACCATGTAAAAAAAGACATTGATCGTATGCAAAATTAGGACTTTGGTTCCTTATCTCTGAAACCTATTTATATAAGTCAAAAACGAATATTTTTTACTATCAAGTTTACTCTACGCTTTAAAGTAATGTAAATGTATGAGAAGTTCACGAACTTAAAACAATTATGTAAAAAGAATAGGTAATTCAATTTATAAGGTACAAAAAATAAAATAAAATGATAATCATAAATGCAGGAACATGAATTTAATTGCTGTCATCATCAGTTACTCGACTTAGGTTGCTTCGAATGCGTATAAAATCACTATCATCGCTGGAATAATTTCGAACTGGATTTCCTCTAGCTCGTTCGACATATAAAGTTTTTAACAAAAATCTCTGCTATGAGCCGTCGTTGCAGCAACTCTTTGTACAATTCTTTGTAACGAGCCATACAAGAATTCAGTTCACGTTGGAATTGTGCAACTCTCTCGACATTGGAATCATTTGTGACGAAATTGTATCCTAATTTATTTGCAAATTGAAGTCCCTCCTGAATTAAATTTGCAGTAAGTTTAAAAGATTCTTCACTATCACTGCTTTCTATAGCATTTCAGCATTCTGTAATATTTCAAACAAATTTGCCTGTAAAAAATTTCTTTAAATTTGCTTGTATCCACAAAAAGGGAATTCCCCTAAATTTGTGATGTGAACATACTATTTTTAATTTTTGAATCGTGCTTAATGGAAAAAAAGTCGTGTGAAAAAGTTAAAAAAAAGTATTTTCAAATCGTGTTAAATCAAAACCGTGTAAAATAAAATAAGGTGTACCGATATTTATATTGGGCTCACAAAATAAGTGGGGAACTATATTATTTTCTTTGACAAAACTAAAAATATTAAAATCGGTAATTAAATTTGACTTCACATTGTCATCAAGTAGGAACAAAGCATTAAGAAGCTAAAGAAAAATGTACATCAATTAAATATAACACAAATTTATCCGCATTAAACTAATAAGGGTGATAACATATTCAAATTTATCGGATGGATAGCTTATTAATAATCTGGGCTAATAAATTCCCCTTCATGAGTGAGAGTTTTTTTAAGGGAAGGGAAGTTTTGCTGCTTATAGGCCGACTCCGCATATGTCTCTCAAGCTGAGCGCAAAGGTGTTCAATTGGATTGATGTTAGGGGAAGACATACCTTGACCCTTGACACCATCTCTAACGGTTGCTTGGAGGTTAACATTTTCAAGCTCAGTATTAGCTTTTCGCCAAATTATTTGCCTTACATCATTGCCCAATATATTGAACTTGATTTCGTCGCTGAAAATAACAGACTTCCAAAACTCTGTACCCTTGTTCATATACTCTTTTGCGAAAGCAGGTCTTTTTTTTTTTATTTACTTCCCATATGAAGGAATTGCGCCATGCAACTGCCATGAAAATTTTGGGATCGCATTCCCTAACTTACTGTTTCAACAGGACTGACTTATTTACTATACCTGACATCTCGGCGGTCAGTAATTTTACAAGTGTCTTGGAGTTTTGCTTAATTTTGGCTCTCATTGGCTACCGATAATATTTTTTTTCCGTCCTCAACCTGGCTTGTTATCCAAATTTCCTTCATTTCTAAATTTGTTTATAATATCTCTTACTACAGAGAAAGATCTGCAAAAAAGTTTGTCAGTCTCTCGGTATTTTTTTCCCTCGCAAACTAGCTTAAGAATCAGCTTCCGTTCTTCCAATAAAGTTTCCTTTTATTTGCACTCTTGTTGGGTTTAAATATTATTATGAACTATTCACAGATAGCAAATTTTTGACTTTTCAGAGACTGAAAAACATTGTTAAGGGAATTCGAACCATCTAGGTACTCACTCGAGTACACACAAAAATTTCAATCAAAATCGTTCGCACGATTAAGGACTTCAGTGACTTACTAAGATACATGTCCATAGTATGAAAAATTAGGCTGTTTTTTCTGATATTTTTTAAAATATATATTAAGGTATATTAATAATGTGACCTTCAAAGATAGAGCTGCAAATATTATAGTCCTAGACCTGTAACACTGCGGAAGTCTAAATTAAGTAGGTGGAAATAACTATCCTATCTTACGAACATAGTAAAAAGAAAAAAATGTCGTGTGAAGATGTTGTCATTGTCCCTGCTGTGACAGAGAGTGAGGACATATTTTTAAAAAAATATACAAACAAAAACAATTGCTACCATGGTATATAAAATACTGTGAATTTTGAACGAATGCAAAATATCGGAAGCACATTCAATTCGAACGCTGTGCGCATCCTGTGAACAGATCAGGCACATTAAAGAAGTATGGCTCGGGGCTACTGGAGAAAGCACTTTGGATCAGAGTTATAAAAGAATTAAAATGATGTAAAGTCAGTTTGCTTATAAATTCTGAGATTTGCAATAACCTAAGTGATTGGTGTACACAATTTTTAAAATTCATTGAATTAAGTTAAATTTTTGCATTCACACGAAAGTTAGTTGAGGTCCGGGTAAATTCACAGAACATCAGTAAAGATCAGTGAATTCAAAAGTTCTCGTGCCAATGCTATTATTTTTTAGTAGTCAGATGATAGCTGAAACATAGTGAGCCGAGAAACGAAAACTCGCCAGTAGAATGGAAAGATCGTTATCCCTAATTTCCGGATAATGACCTCACTGAAAAAAGAAGGAAGCCGATACTTATTGTAGAACCATATATGTAGAGTTAAATTGAATCCATTTACTCTTAAAGATCTCAAACAGTTTTCCTTGAATTCCCTGACTTCAACCGATTAAAAGTGAATTCAATAATGACTTCAATGAATTCAATGAGTTCACCGCTTACCCCAACTTATATTAAATAAATTCAATTGATATTCGAAAATTATTTCAATTCTGCGATTCAAAAAAGAATGAATGCATTGACTTCAAAAACAAATTGTGATTTAAGTCTATTGAATTCACAGTCTTTTTCCAGTTCATGTGCTTCAATCAAGAGTTTGAATTCATCGGTTTTAGTGTCAAGAATTCAAATGAAAATATTCATCTGCTTGAGACTGGCTTCCGCAAAGATGAATGCTTGCGTTTCTTAAGTAATCAGTAATGACCGTTATTAACACATAAGCTTTGATGTTTAGATTACACAGGAATTAAGACTAAACATACATGCTAGACAAACATAACTCACAATATGTAGTTTCAATCGCCAATACGTCCAAATGCATTCATACAATGACATACAAATTAATTCCACTTGACACAATTGACACTTTAATAAACAAACGCCTTTTAGACCGCTTTTTCTGTACACCAAAGTTATTTAAAAAACCACTCGCTTAGCTTAACTTAAATGACCGCGACAACAAAGTAGTTTCTCCTTGCCACCGTCTCCGATTACATCAACAAACAATGTGCCCTTTTGTTTAGCTTTAAGTAACTTTCAATTCGCCATTGTAACTTGCCAAGCAAAACAAACCAAAGAAAAAAAAAGATCTAAAGGCGACGTTGCACTTACCGCTACGGTTTAATGGGAACTCGTAAAAAGAAACTATAACCAAGTAACTATTTTATGGTAATTGATTTTACAATGATGTCAAAGTTTGAGGGAATCTATGTGAGAGTAATGAATGCATTCAAGGGTTAACTCACTGTGGTTTCGGTAAACTCGCGTTAAATAACTTTACCGAGCCTTCTAAGGAGTTTCGTTGGTTTTTGTTTTTATTGATCCGCTATTTCTTCAAAACTATTACAAGTTGCCTAATAGTATAGTTTTTTTTTAAACGTTGTGAACAAAAGAAAACAATTAAAATCTGTTCGGAATTAAGGACCAATAAGTTCAATGAGTCTTCTGTCAAGTCAACTAAATTATCAAGGTTCGTTGGTTGCGTTTAATATTTTCTTTTCATTGTGTATCAATTTTATTTTCGCTCAGAAAAAAAGAAAAGAAAATCATGTCAACAAATCAATGGGAATTACCCGCTGTCGTCAGATGGATGACACTGCAGTCAACACGTTATGAGTTTGACAACTAGAAGGCGGGACCCATGTTGAATTTTTATAACTTGTCAACTGTCATTTGTGTTTTATTTTCATGTGAATGTATTTTGCTTGTGCCTGCCTAAATTTATCCTGAGTATGTCAAGTTAATAGTCAACACAGCGGTTTTGCCTGCAATGATTTAAAAATAACCATTTCTGTCAAATTTGTGACGTTTTCGAAATTTGATGCGTTTCAGAAGGACGCACCGAGCGTTGGTAAATTGTTTCAAAATGTGTTTTTCTTTAAGCCAATTAATTTTTCAAGTTGTAAATAAGAAACAATCATTTTGACACGTGTGGACAATTGGCCTTATCGTGTTTGAGAAATCATATAGTGTGATGTTTCGTGTTGTCTTTGGGTGTTCTGTGGACATTTTGTTTTGCATTCAATGAAGTCATAGGAAAAACTTTTTTTGTGTTGACTTCGGTTCATAGAATTCCATATCATCCTTCAACTTGGAAATTTGAAATCACCATTCCTACTGAAGTCATTGATTGGGAATTCATTTAAGTGAATTCAAATATTGCATTCAAATCAAGTCATTTTTAAGTCATTGAAGTCATTTGATTTGTACATCAATACCTTTAACTTATTTACGCTATTAAAAATGTGAATAAAAATTAGTACTTTAATGCTGCGGATGAGGTTAGAGGTGTTTTAAACCTCAAATAAACTTTTGTATTTGTTGGTAATTGACAAAAAATTTCCAAACAATTTCAAAATTGTCTCACAGGGAGTTGTTGGCTTTGGTGTAGAACGAGGTCCAATCGAAGATCTTTTGAAAGCGTTTGTCGATGATTGTCTGTGTGCTGATTTACCTGTAGGCCGGTTCTATTTCCTGTCTGCTGAAGACATCATCGTTAGCTTGCTTATCCTTCGATGATTTTCCTTGACAGCTGCAGCATGTAGTCGTCAATTGGCGTGTTCCCTGCACTTTTGTAGAGCGTTGTGTTGCTGAAATATTTCCGCGTGTTGAATGCTGAGGATTTTTTTTTCAAGTATCCGCAAACCTTATTGGGAAGGCGTTCTTAGTTACTGGTCTTATAAGCTGTTTATAGAACAATAGTTTGGTGCTTTAATGCATGCGAAATGAATGAAGGGCGAAATTGGCTTTTTAAATAGCCTTTTCAGCGTGTTGCCTAAACTGGAACTGCTCGCTGAAGCTGATCCGCAGTTACTACGTGTTGAGCTGTGGAGCAATCTCTTTTCCATCTGACAGCGTTATCCTCATGTCGTGGCATCTTGTCGAGAAAGCTTTCCCACTCCTTGTTGCTGTGGTCGGTGGTCGGAAGCCGATGAGCTTCGTCTTGCTGCTGTTGATCCTCAGTCCCCATTTCAGTTAATAGTCCCAGAGCTACGCTATGTGTTGTTGTACCCGTGCGGCTGCTTTTTTCGGGGCTGATAACGTAGCAAGATAACGTTATGGAGTCATCTGCTTAGAGGAGTGTCCTCGTGTCGTGCGTCTTTTACTGGCTGGTCCGCCGTCAGGATGTTGGAAAGGATGGGAGAGACCTTTTCTCCTTGTTGAACTCCTCGGAGTAGTCTTCTTAATACTGACAATTGATCCTATATCTGGACGAAAAAGAATCTTTCTGTAAAGGAATAATAGAGGATTCTGACCAGATAGTGCGGAAATCCCATTGTCTTCATTTTGTAGATGCGGCCTTTGATCACGGCGCTGTCGAAGGCCTTTTCAATGTCCAGAAGGCATGCCACTAGGATTCCTTTCTTGTGGAGGGTTTGGGTGATGTCATGAAGCAGCTTCAGCAGTGGATGCATGGTTGAGTGTTTCGCCCAGAAACCATATTGATGGTTTGGGAGAATTCGCCAAAGCATATTCAATCCAGCACTATCCCAACAGAGCAGAGGAGCGCTATCGGCCTATACCCGTCGATGTTGGATATAGTGTTTTTTTTCGGAAGTGGATCTTTTCCAAATTTGCTCAATATGATCAATACAATATTAGTGTTAAGGTGACTATACTTTTCAAACAAATTCTTCAATGATTGGCTTGATAAATGTTGTTTTTAAATTACATTTTGAGACCAATTCACGATCGAAATTTTCAGAATAATTTTGATGATGTAGATCACATTGATATGAAAAGTATACTTGTCAAGATTTGCAATTTTTATCCTTTTCAAAATTGCATACGTTTAGTATACTAAATTCTTATAAAATTCAATTTACTAATCATCGCCAGAATTCTATGTAAAGGGTGATTTTGTAGCTATTATCTTTTTGGCAACACTGGTTCAAATAGCTGACGCACGTTTCGTGTTTTGTTTCACTGTCAAACATCTTCAGTTTGGTCGATAATTTAACCATGAATCGTCCTACAAACGAATAACGCTTGCAAATTATTGAATTTTATTATCAAAATGCGTGCTCTGTTAAGAAAGTTCATCGCGCGCTTCTTTCATTTTATGGTCAGTTTTATCGACCCACCCAAGCGGCGACCAAATTTACCAAATTTACGCTGTAGGACATTAAACCACCAACACGCTTACGTAGAGTGCGAGCTGAAGAAAATATCGCAGCTGTATCGGCCAGTATTAATGATGACCATCAATTATCGATTCGTCGCCGTTCGCAGCAATTGGGCCTCTCAACAACGTGGAAAATTTTGCGGAAGGATTTGGTGTGATGCCTTTCAAAATACAGCTGGTGCAAAAATTGAAGCCGAATTACCTATCGTAACGTAAAATTTTTGGTGAATGGGCTCTTGGAAAGTTGGCCGAAGATCCACTTTTTTACCGAAAAAATTGTGTTCAGCGACGAAGCTCATTTTTGGCTCAATGGGTACGTAAATAAGCAGAATTGTCAATTTTGGAGTGAATATCAGCCAGGAGAATTGCAAGAGCTACCAATGCATCCAGAAAAAGTCACAGTTTGGTGCGCTTTATGGGCTGGTGGCATCATTGGACCGTACTTCTTCAAAGAACTGTGAATGGTGAGCGCTACCGTGAGATGATATCCAACCTTTTTTTTGCCCAAAATGCAAGAGCTTGACTTGCATGACATGTGGTTTCAACAAGACGGTGCCACATGCCACACAGCACGCGCAACAATGGACTTATTGAGAGGCGAGTTCGGTGAACATTTTATTTCACGTTCGGGACCGGTCAATTGGCCGCCTAGATCGTGCGATTTAACGCCCTTAGACTATTTTTTGTAGGGCTATGTTAAAGCTCATGTCTACAGACAAGCCCGCTTCAATTGACGCATTGGAAGACAACAGTGAAGCATTTATTCGTGAGATACAGGCCGAAATGTTAAAAAGAGTATGACAAAATTGGACTTAGCTGATGGACCATTCGAGGCGCACTCAAGGTGAACATTTGCATGAAATAATTCAAATAAAGATTTCATGCATTTTTCTGAATTTTATGTGTTTTTTTTTTTTTTTTTTTTGAAAAATTGACTTATTACACAAAACTGTTTGGACAAGGAGTAAATACCCCTTATTGAATTCTACAACTTTTTTTCTTATACGAAATCTAAGCAGACGAAGTTGCGAGCAGAGGAATTCTCTGTTGCCCATAACATTCTTTAAAAACATTGCTTAGGAACAAGAATGAAAAGAAAAAACTATTTCAGTACACAAACACAATTTAGTTTTTTAAATAAAGACCTTTACCTTCTTGGCGATAAATTGATTAGCGTGCAGAATAATTTTGTGAACAATGTTTCACTGGAAGACCTACATTAGTACTTAATTGCAAAACTTTTATTTTTTAGGATGGCCTTACAGCGTCTGGGCATTGTTAGAAATTCATGTCCATTCTTTTTGCACAACGGCCAGCGATTCTGCTGCTTGCTTAACGAGGTGCTTACTTACTGAACTCTTGAGTTCCTGCCTTAAATGTTCAATCGGATTTTGATCCGGTGATTGAGCTAGCTATGCTAAAACTGTCAATTTGTGATCTTCAAAGAATTTTTTTGTCTTTCTCGAGGTATGTTTTGAATCGTTGTCTTGTTGAAATGTCCATTTTACAGGCATTTTATCCTCGGGGTAAGACAACATCACACTCTCAAGTATAATGACTTATTCGTGTTGATCCATGTTTTCTGTTATCCAGTATATTGGGCCAATCCCATACCAGGAGAATGATGCTTTGATGTTTGATATTTCCACCTCCATGTTTCACACATTTTTTAGGTATATTTAGTTGAAAATTGTTCATTAGGAGAACGTCTTACATACTTTTCATCATATCCGATTAAGTTTATCTTTGTTTCACCACTCTACAGAATATTACTCCACTTTTTACTACTCCAGAGCCTGTCTATTGGCGGTGATCATTTGCAAATTGTAAACGTACCTTTATTATCCGTTTACATTGGAGTGGAACTTTCAAGCCACTCCACCATTAAGATTTGACTCCTTTAATCTGCGCCGAATTGTTCGTTCACAAATGTCAACGTCAAATTACATTTAAACATTTTGCGAACAAAAAAAAGGTTCCGACTTCGAAATACGAATAATTATTCAATCGTCTTAAAGTGCGTTTTTCTCCTTTGCTTCGAAAACATTTTCCACCATCTTCTTCAACCGCCCGATGATTTCAGCCATTGCGGGTTACGATTTGCCTTCATTTCGCAATGTCAAGATCTGTGCTCGTTCAGTAGTAGTACAATGATTTCCTCAACCCATAGTTACTAAAAATTGTAACGAAAATAAAAAAATTTTAAAATACTTACTGCTAAAATAAAAAATTTCAAATCACTTCCGCCTCCATTAGTCTGACCACACTATTGGTTTTTCCTAGTAGCAGCGAGATGACTCTATTTGAATGACCACAACTGTATATATGCTTGTTCACAAAAAATTATTCCGAAATTCAGTTCTGGAAATGAACGCAGAGCTGGTGTTTTCGAAAGCTATTCTTAAGTTTATTAATGTTTTCCAACATGCACGCGATTATTATTATGCATAAGTTAAGAGCCAGATATCCATCGTAAATTGTTCAGCACAATCTTTAATACGACTCCAATGACTTAAAAATGACTTCAATGGTTCGGTGAGTCCGTAATGACTTCAGTGACTTTAAAAAAATACTTCATTGTTTTCACTGAAAACACAGACGATTGCATTGATTTCAATACAATCTTAGAATTGACTAAAATGATTAACCAATCGATGACTTAAAAAAAGGTAATTTCATATTTTGAAGTTAAAGTATGTTATTAAATTCTTTGATTGAAGTGAAGTTTCCTCCGTGACTACAATGATTACAGTCTTTTACAATTCTGGTATTTGGTCACTATCATAATAAAAACTAAGACAAATTTTTACATCTAAAGATTGACCGAAAGACTATAATTAATAATTTTTTAAAGCAGTTAGAAAGTCGTTTCTTAATTATAAGAAAAGCAGGGGTCCTAAGTGCCTTCCTTGAGGTACTCTTAAAGTGATATTTATAGCATCAGAAATGGAAATTAAATAAAAACGATTGAGCGCTGGGTAGACCTCTTTAAGACTTTCAAATGAAGACCTCTATGACCTCCTCTGATCCAATAGTCCAGAGTTGACTGCTTCATCTACCGATCTTGGCAGATGTAAATCTCCTCAAAATTGGGTTAACCTTCAAAAGAGCTGGTAGACTTTAAAAATCTGTCAACACTTGGCCATGTATTTTTGTACAAAGGTATAATAACTAAGTCATAAAAAATATACATGTATGAGTACTTCGCAAAAGACTGTCCCGCTCCATCATTTTTCTCTAGTTCAGCTTTCGTCGTCTTTTCAATCGGCCAGCAATTGTTGTGTCTGCAAGAAATTGATTTACTTAAAGGATTCCAAGAACCTTCCCATACTTACCATTATCATTATCATCCTGTCTCTTTTTCTTTGGCAGTTGTGTTATAGGCAAAGTTTTCTCCTTGATGGGTATGCGCTTAGGACTAATTAGCTTCGGTGTCGAATTCGAACGGATCCCTACACTCCTATTGCCGGTGTCTGTTTTTCTCGCACTGTTTGGGAGTCTATAATTTCTGACTTATCTAAAAGAAAGTCTTGATTGGATCTTGTCAACTGAAAATTTACCGCATATCTATAAAGTAATAATGATCGTGTAGCCGTGTTGAATCGATTCGGGTTTCCGGTAAATAACTTAAGCACGCCTCCAGAACGCTGATACCAAGCTTACTGAGATTCGGTAGCAATGTTGAAAATTTCACTCCAATTTCCTTCGGGAACACAAATTGTGCCTTTCTGAAACCGAGATTTAGATTCTAATGCATTCCGCCAATGTCCTACTTACAAGTGACGAAATCTCTTCAGAATAGTGTCGTTTGGAGAGCCTAAAATCGCATGAATCCTGCTCAGCTGATCTACTTCGTACTCGCCAGGAAACAATGGTCGTAGGGTAAGCATTTCGTAAAATATACAACCTGCTGACCAGATGTCCATTTTGGGTCCATAAAAGCCAAATGTGAGGAGACATTCCGGTGCGCGATACCATCTTGTGGCCACGTAATCTGTCAAAGGATCATCTATCTCGGCGATCTTCACAGAACCGAAGTCGGCCAATTTCACAACTGTCATCTTGTGCTGTAAACAAATAAATGATTGTCATTTGTCTTAGGCGGATTTGTTGCCCTACGAACTTGCGAGGCCATGGTTTTGGTTTTCGGGAACTTGAGTAAAATATTCTCGGGTTTCAAGTCCCGATGGAATACGCCGTTTTTATGCAAATGTTGGACACCGCTGATGATTTGATAGAAGAATATCCTCGACACAGCTTCGGAGAGAGGCGTTTGTTTATCCCTTAGCAGTTCGTGTAGGTTCATGTCCATCAGCTCAAAGACAAGGACAATGCTGCACGGAAAGGAGTCACTGAAATCGAGTTTAAAATTACCTCAAAGCCATCAAAGTTGTGAGACTTGAATACCAAATAATATCCTTTAGGTTCAAAATATTCGGATGGTCCTCTATGCGCTTCATGACGTTGATTTCGGTGCAGCCTATAACGTCTTCTTTCCTAAAGTAAACAATGTTCTGGTCTTCATTGAGTATGAGTGGGACCAAAGGTCTGTCACTTACCCTTTGAATATTTTCTTGAGGTACTTTCCAGCATACTGGGTACCGCTGACTTTGTGTTGAATTTTAAAAACCCGAGAAAATGACCCTTCGCCAATAACTCCTTGTATAAGATAATCTGAAAAAAGGCGCTAATAATGTGAACATCTGGTTGTGAGGAGGATGCAAAACACAGTTTACCATTCGACCTCAGTGCCATTATATTAGGTCAGTATGACAAGGAGAATCAATGACTTGAAATACAAAAAGCTTGATTTTCAAATTTATTGACAGCAAATTCGAACTTTTTGTTTGGCAAGATTCATAGCGAAATATGTTTGCCCGACTTGGGATGCCTTGAGTGCAGAGCGGGATTAACCAAAAGGCAGAGTAGGCAATTGCCTATTTGTTCTGCGTGTTTTAGGGTGCCTGCAGCTCGATACAATTATCATTACCCTAGTGTCATGAGATCTCTGCATAGTTTTTGGTTTTGAAAAGTGGAAAAGCTTTTCTTCTATTTTTGGAGACTTTTCATAGATAAAGACATGTCCTTATATTTAGTCCATGAAGATTGATTATTTTTTTGTAACAGCGAGACATTATTTCAGAGGCAAAACGAATAATTTTTTGTGTGGCTTTCAATCTTTGTATTTGATTGGTTGATTTTAAAGGTTTCGTATCTCAAAAGGATAAACGGAACCATTTAAGGATGACTTGGATGTCCGTCTGTCTGCGAGGAATGCATGAAGGCATCAAGTGGAAATTAAAACAAAATATTTAGAGCTTCTTAACAGATGCTCAGGCTGTTTATGTAGCATATATTCGCAGGGAATTCAAAACCCTTAGAGTGCTTACTATTGGTCAAGTCTCATGAAATTTGGGAAAAAGCAGCAGTTAAGTGAAAGCAATTCAAAAATCATAAATTTGTAGTCACATATTTTTTTTTTTTGAAAACGTAGCTAAATTTTACGCCAAGAGGTACGCTATAAGAAATCTATAAGAAAAATATATTTTGCTTTTAAAAGTGGCACGGTACCCTTCGTGTGCTAGTGTTACATTTGGCCAATTTTTTATTTTTTTTGCGTAACCTCGATCCGGGTAGATGAAGATTTAGTGATTTATATAGTTTTATGGTTTTTTGATAATTTGTTGAAGGACTCCAGGACCAGAGTTACCAATATCCTATTGGGCTGGGTGGCCCCAAGTTGGAAACCTAAATTGACACAGTTTTTCGAGTTTGGTCCAGTCACCATTTGCTATTGGAATCAAATTAATGACGTTATCACTGGGATTGGTCGACAAACGATAGATGTCTGACCGATAAGTGGTGTTCTTGTAGTGGTTGCTGCATCCGCTACTGAAATTCCTCATACGTGTTGTCAAAAATAAGGGTTTGTATAGATAATGTGTCATTGGACTGAACATTGCTACAAGGCGATGTAACTTACTTTGATATGTTTTGTTTCTATCAGGCATCTTATGGCGGTTCTTATTTCAACACTGATGTTTGAGATGCATCTTTCTGTTGTAGGGGTCTAGTTAAGGTTAGATTGGTGGGAATGTACTTTCTTAAGAAATGAGTTAATGCGGGGTCTGAAACGTCCCTTTTACTTTCTTATAATTTTTGACGTCGCGAGGCGTTTATATGTGCTGCTGAGAGTGTCGATCCGTTTCATCTGCATTTATATTGGTCACGGTGTTTCTTTGGCCAGGAAATTCGATGATCATGACGTGGTTATGTTCACCGAGATCACTGAGAGCCTTCATTGAGTAGACTTAAGCCTGAATAACACTATAATCATTTGGAGAACCTATGCCGACTCATTTCTGTGCAGTATTTTGCAGAAAGCTCCTCTTCTTGTCACTCCTTCCATTTTTGATCTTTTTATTTTGTGCGCAGGTTAGATCGCCGAATGGTTGGTATTTTCTGCATGGTATTAGGATTCAGTATTTCTAACAAAATTGATACATGGTACTGCATAACCTGTTTATGTCTCCACGTCTTAAGGCTCTTGAAATTAAGCAGAAATATTTCTTTAGGCCCGCCAATGGGTCTGACGTTTTCTGCTGTCTTCCAGCATGCTATGGAGCCATAGGAAAGTATATGGCGCTGGAGCTACACTCTTCTGATAGCAGGACGAGACATCTGTGCTCAAGAGCCGATAACAGAAAACTAATCACTGCATACTGAGACACTCTAATACGCAAAGGCCTTCACTCTGGCAAAAAAAAGTGCATGGGCGCCTTTCTAGTAGTCTTGGAGAAGGCCTTCGATATATGGTTGCAGGGGCTCTTCTTCAATTAAGACCAGCTGGGCATAAGCAAACTGCTGCTGTACATAATCCTAGATATGCTCACCAGCAGACAGTTTATTTTGAACAATGGCAATGTGAGGTCTACTGGGAATAAACATCAAGTCAAGTGAAGTCCCAATATCGAGGTCATCGTAGTTCTTTTACAACATAACCGTAAGGGCATCTGACGAAGTCTATCGTAGAACGCCTGTGGGGCCTATGCATGCTGTTCTCTTTACCTTGTTTTGTTAAATGACGTTGTAAGGGCCGGTCATCACACTAGTGATTCGTATGTTAGAATCAGGCGAACCACCGCCGTGGACATCCATAGGATGATTGGAGACCCCATTTTTTGCCAAAGGTACTTATTCAGGCGTAAAAAGCTAAGCACGCCTTCTTAACTTAACTAAACTTAACGCTTAGGTACTTAGGGCTGGTTGGTAGAGAACGCGGTATATCGTTCAGACAGAGAAATGGGAAGCTAGATATCTGAGTTTAAGTAGTGAAGAGCATCAGTTCCATTTTGCTTGAGTTGATACCAAGACCGCGTTTTGAAGCCCAGGTGCAAGATTTACCCAGTGCGCCCGCCATGATCTCATTTATCACAGGCGGATACTTTCCTGATACAAAGATCAACATATCTTCCGCTAAGCCAACTTCTTTTACCCCACATCTGTCTAGTTTTGTTAGAATGTTGTTCATGACAACAAGTCAGAGAAGAGGAGAGATTACACCACCCTGTGGTGTACCCCTGCTAGCAAATTTGATTATATGTATATAGAGATTTCTCAATAGTACGCACTACTTCATGGAGAGCCGTTTCTGTGGATCTCCCCTTCAGGTATGTGTGTTGGGATAGGGATGTTTCTACTATAGAGTCGCGTATGTGGTTGCCCGGATTCGTTCGAGAGCCTTTAAAATGATCAGACTAATTTGCCTGAAATCTTTTGCTTGCGTTTACCCATGTAAGAGATGAAGACTTCTCGAGCTTGCCGCAACGAATCGGGGACGTGTTTGTTAAGGATACAGTTTATTAATTGAGTAGTAATTATTATTGTAAGTAGTTTTGATGTTATCTTGAAAAAAAATTTCTTTACGTTTTAAATTAGTTTTAAGTTTAGCTTTTAGGTTATGCTAAAGTTATAACCAAGTCCATTAACTAAATTATTTTTGATTTAAACAATCAATGTTTTTTGCTAATTTTTAACTTTTTTAAATAGTTATTATGATAGAATTTAAATATAACAAAATAGTATTTTATCGAAAGATATAAACGCGCTAAGTTTATTAGGCTAGCTTTAACCGGCTTTATCTAACATGTAAGTAAAACGAATTGACTGAATTAGTAAATACGCACTGAAATGAAAACAGAGGCCTCATTCTCATCAACAGTTTTTTAATCTAAAAAGTAGTCTTAGTTAAAACTCATTCGTTCGCTTCGAAAACCCTTTTTGTCAGACAAACGTCCCTATTTGGAGGGCCATAAAATCCTTTGTCGGCGTTTAAAAAAAAATCTCTTAACTCAGGGTCACGGCCAATAAAATCAAGCGCCACACATTTATTACTATTCTGCTGCTTATTTAGAACCGAATCTTTTCTCTTGAAGAACCTTTACGGTCATTCCTTAGCACTGACATAAATTCCATCACCAAAGTGAGCTCCCGCATGCTTCAGTTAAAATTATCACACGTTTCAGTGTGGTTCCGCCTTCGTTGGACTTACCACGGTACCAATATCCGCTCATTAGTTGCACCTGCCATCAAAGGGGCCATCGGACAGTTTGCTATCAGCGTCTGGCATTCGAATGAATCCATGATTCCGAATAGAATAACAAAGGGGGCGTTTTATGGGCCTTATCTCTTTTGCAAGCTGCTGTTGTAAGTCAGTTGGATGTCCCGTGTTCTGTTATGTTTGTCGCTAGAGAATTTATTGAGTCACAAAGTTCTAGGACACGTCACTCTACGAATAGCAACGTTTGTTCCAATTTGATTCCATGAATTTGTTGTGGATCTCGGATCGCGTCGCGCATCTAGGCACAGCTATACACTTGACCTTGATCGAGTGGGCGTGCTGAGAATAGTGTGTGAGAGTTGTGTGGACCACAGTCACTGGACCCATGCCAATTAAAATGAAATTCTCAAAAAAAAAAAACAAACAACAATCGACAAGCTGATCGCGATCAAGTTCTGAGGTCGTTTTACAGTAGCATCTAAAAATAGCCCTCCACTCGTATGTATCTAGGTAATTATTTTTGAAATGTTGGCGATATTTTTAAGCGTTGTTGTTTGTTTTGTATCTTTGAAATAAAAAATTGCATATTAAACAATTATATAGTTGCCACGACTTTAGGTGTTGCCGGTGAGTAATAATCTGGAAATTTTTTAGTGTTGTTTCTTGTTTGCCCAGACATTCGTTTTATCTTATCGCAGTTTCGCCAAGGACAAGAAGTGTTCGCATGTTGTTTTAACTTTTCTCCTTCCTGGGTATCTAAATAGTGTAGTTGAAGTGTTTTTTTTTTTAAAACTATTTTCGGGCTAATTCCAAGCGGCAATTGGCGGCACTGATAAGGCAGGTGATTATGATGATCTCAGAGCGCGGGGTAATTCATTGTTATCTATCTGGAGGCATTTTTTTTTTCAGTCAAAACAAATATTTGGTTTTCGATTCAATGTCGTGGCCGATGCTAAAATGGATGATTTAATCTTTGCTGCGAGTACATAAAAAGTTATCACTTATTTTTGGTACCTTTTTTGTGCAGAAAAGTAAAAGTGATGTTTGCGTAATTGCGGAGAAATGACGCATGGAATTTATCACCACGTCTTGGAATGGATCTGACATAATTATGTATGCATTAGAGTTGGATGAATTATAGTTTAGGATTTAAATTGCTTATTGGCGAGCTGACAGATGATTTAATGGACCCGGTTCAGTTTATTTAGTACACAACGAAGTAATTAATTATTCAAACTTAGTCGTAAATGTCGATGAGGCATTTGCGGTGGACGGTGATATCTGTGGAGGAAGTATTATGACGATGACCTTTAGCTTAGAGTGGGACTTGATGTTTATTCGGTTTTACTCTGGGTTGTCATCATGTACTGCTGTTGAAAAATATTTCTCATCATCTTGTTGAATAAATTTGTCTTCATTGGAATGCATCCAAAGCTCAGTGCTGTTCATTCTGATAATATCGTTTCTAAAGAAAGGATGTAAGCATGATTATTTTAAGCTACCAACCGCAGGTGTCATATTCCACTGGTTTTTTTTTATCACGAACGCCGCAAAGGTGAAGAATGGAGGATCGACGGCACATCTTACATTGTACTTTGGAATTCGCTCATTTACATATTAATGTAAATTTTCCGCCGCAAGTTAAAACAGACACTTTTGTGTGATCATCAATATGGCTTCACTAGTCCTCCGGCGATCTGATCTATCCGTATCTGCTTCTTAGTAAAAGCGAGATAATTGTACTAGATTACAGACAGGCATTTGAAAGTCTGGAATAAGACTTTTTTGTCGATAATGTATCTGTATCTGTATTTCTGATTCAATTGATCCCAAATTATATAAGGATCCGTTCAGTGCATGTTGTTCTTGATGGCTTCACATCTGATATCGACTGTATATCTGGTGGTAAACCACAGGGTTCCGTTTTATCTCCAACACTTGTTTTTAAATTTTCATCAATGATCTTTTTGTCTGCTGGTTAGATGCTGATGCGAGTATTCTTAGTTTAGTTTTTATTTAACGTACTTCGGACGGCCTGAGATTCAATAAATGTTGTGTAAACTTATTAAAGGGTGATTTTTTAAAAGCTATAGAAAAGTTTTAAAAAAAAAACACATAAAATTCAGAAAAATGCATGAAATCTTTATTTGAATCGATCGTACAGTCCATATAATTTAATGTTTGAAGATTATTTCATGCAAATGTTGACCTTGACTGCGCCTCAAATGGTCCATCCGCTAAGTCCAATTTTGGCATACTCTTTCCAACATTTCGGCCGGTATCTCACGAATAAATGCTTCAATGTTGTCTTCCAATGCGTCATGAAGACAAGCGGGCTTGTCTGTATAGACATGAGCTTTAACATAGCCCCACAAAAAATAGTCTAAAGGCATTAAATCGCACGATCTAGGCGGCCCATTGACCGCTCCCGAACGTGAAATAAAATGTTCACCGAACTCGCCTCTCAATAAGTCCATTGTTGCGCGTGCTGTGTGGCATGTGGCAACGTCTTGTTGAAACCACATGTCATGCAAGTCAAGCTATTGCATTTTGGGCAAAAAAAAGTTGGATATCATCACACGGTAGCGCTCACCACTCACAGTTACGTTACGATTCGCATCAGCTTTGAAAAAGTACGGTCCAATGACGCCACAAGCCCATAAATCGCACCAAACTGTGACTTTTTCTAGATGCATTGGTAGCTCTTGCAATGCTTCTGGCTGATATTCACTCCAAAATCGGCAATTCTACTTATTTACGTACCCATTGAGCCAAAAATGAGCTTCGTCGCTGAACACAATTTTTTGGTAAAAAAGTGGATCTTCGGCCAACTTTCCAAGAACCTATTTACCAAAAATTTTAATTTGCGGTAGGTCGTTCGGCTTCAATTCTTACACCAGCTGTATTTTGAAAGGCATCACACCTAAATCCTTCCGCAAAATTTTCCACGTTGTTGAGCAACAGAGGCCCAATTGCTGCGAACGGCGACGAATCGATAATTGATGGTCATCATTAACACTGGCCAATACAGCTGCGATATTTTCTTCAGTTCGCACTCTACGTAAGCGTGTTGGTGGTTTAATGTCCAACAATGTAAATTTGGTGCGAAATCTAGTCACAATAGCCAGAATAGCCGCTTCAGTGGGTCGATTAAACTGACCATAAAACGGAAGAAGCGCGCGATGAACTTTTTTAACAAAGCACGCATTTTGATAATAAAATTCAATAATTCGCAAGCGTTGTTCGTTTGTAAGACGATTCATGGTTAAAATATAGACCAAACTGAAGATGTTTGACAGTGAAACAAAACACGAAACGTGCGTCAGCTGTTTAAACCAGTGTTACCAAAAAGATAATAGCTAAAAAATCACCCTGTAGATTTAATTCATCTAATAAGTTGACCCAAATTTTACGTACTTAACTTATTCCCGAACTGTTAACCTTCCACTCTTGTCGATCCCGGGAACGCTGCTACTAGTTATCTAGATCAAGCTCGCGATCACTTGATCCTTAAAACCGAGGTTCCGTCTTCCTTGTCGTCTCGAATCTGTGAGCTGTAATTCGCTGTCCACTCGCTCGATGTGGGCGAGCCAGTGTAGTCGTCTTTTTTGTTTTTTTTGGACTAGATTCTCATCTTCATACAGCTCATAGAGTACGTGGCTCTAACTTCTCCACTATTCGCCCTCCTCGCATTCGAGACCAAGTATTTCACGAAGAAATTTTGTCTCGAAAAATTTCGTGTTTCCAGTTTGGAGTTTTGAACTCATTTCTTTCGTCAAACCGAAGAAGCAGTGGTTTCTTAAGATGAGTGTTCGCCGAAACTCCACTAAGATGTCGTTCTTATTTATTGACTAGATATTTACTCCGGGAAACGTTTACTCCTTAACCATCTCGAAATAATTTTTGCCAACAGAGACGTTTTCTCCTCGGCAATAGGCAGATGTTTCTTTGTTTGATGACAACATGCACATGGTTTTGTCCTCGTTTACTTCAAGGCGAACTCGTTTCGCCTGTTCTACTATTGCCGTAAAAGCTTTTAAAAACGGCACGCTGGGAGTCAATATCGTCTGAATATTCCAGCGGCTGGTCAGATTTGTTTGAAATAGTACCTTCCGTATTTACATTTGTTCCGGCGCGAGATTGAAGACGCCATGTGATAGTATCACGCTTGGCTTCCGAATTCGCCCATCGCATGGAGTTTATGACGATGAAAGCTATCATGTACGGTTTTGAAGTGGGTGAAGATATGGTGAGTCTTGACTTGAAATGCATTGGTCCTTTCCAGGATTTGCCTCAGTGTGAATATTTGTTCGATCATCGAGCCAGACTTCATCCACCTATCCTTGGGTGATAATTTGGTGCATGCACCTTTCCAACATATCGTTGCTGGTAGATTTTCAGAGACGGTAGCCTTGTAATTCTTCAGCTATTTGATAGCTGAGCTAACCTCTTCCAAACTGTGAGAGAGGATTGGTTCTGTATTTACGGGATGCGGGTTCTTTTCTTGCCCTATCACTTTTTCCACGTGTTGCCCTCCAAGCAGCTGCTAAAAATCCTGCTCGGTGACTGGGTTTCCTTCACTATTTCGAAAAGCCTGCGTCCTTGGCTTGCAGTCAGATACCAGCTGCTGAGCTTTCACGAAAAACGTGTGGGTGTTGCTCCTATTTCGAGACTCTTCGATTTCCTTGAGCTGGGAGGTTGTGTAGGGCCTTATCACTTTACGCAGGATTTTATTTTGCTCCCTTCTTCGGGCACTGAAGCGCTTGCATGTTTACATGATACACATTCATCATGTAATTGTGTTGAATTGGTGTTCGTGTGTTCCAGCGTGTTGTTTATTTTCTCTGATCGCGACCGCAGTTTTAAACAACTGAACTAATGCATGATGATCTTGTCATTTCCGTATTGATCGTTTAACGACGATCAAGTTGGTCCCTCATATTCCCATAAAGTAAATTTGAGGATTTATGAAGTGTTGTATTGATCCAATTCGGTCGTGAGTTTGTGCCTGGATCTGTTACGTCGAAGCCGAAGTCAGAATTACTGATTATTTATGATCACCCTAATGAAATGAACGTTCACGATAATGTCTGTTCCAAATGAAGTCATTTGGAAACATCTTTGAGCATTCCAAAGTAATTGTCGGGAATGTGGATTTGCGATGAAGCAATGCATGCGGAAGCAATGATGTCAATTTAACCTTGCCATTGAGACGACAAAGTTCAGGCGTCTCTCTAGCGAACTTCAATGCACTCGTCCTCCATTGGGCTTATTCCAATCCAAGGATGCGACTGGTAGTCAATTTTAAAATCGTTGTTGAAACGTTAATCGATTCAAGTTGACACTTGAAACACTTTATGAAGTACGAAGTCGAGTCTTACTACCGTGACGCTGTTCTCATGCGCTTTCTCGGACAGATGACAAAGATTGGATTGATTCGCAATATTCCGAAGCATTATTGATTTACGACTTCGTCATGAAAGATTTGATTTTCTAGCTGGAAAAATTAATCTCACCATTGGTAAAATTTAAAAAATACCGATCGGAAATTAAATTCCACAGAATTATGAACAAATCGGCCAAGAAAAACAAACGCACAGTCCAAAATTATCGATAAGCGCACATTGACACAGAATTTTTTTTTTACAATGTGAACTTAAAAAAACTATACAGCGTGTCCGGTAATTAGTCAAGGAAAATTTCGGAAATGGTTTTTGGGAATATTCTAAGAAAAAAAGTGTTCTACAGTAAGGGTCTATCTTAAAAGTTGATATCGCTTATCGACGATTTAAGATAACGCTTACTTTGGTATACCTTAACTAATGTTATCGATAATTTCTCGGTTAAAACTTATCATAGAAACTTCGTCAAGGGCTTTGTTTTCAGAAGAAATACTACCTGACAGTTTGTGATTTTTTTCAACTTCCTTAACGGGTTTTCTCTCATTTCTTTCTTCTGCATCGACTCCTCTTCTGTTTTCGAATCAGAAGAGTCTTTTTTTCAAAGATTTTGAACACCCTTTAAATGCATTTAGCATAGAGAAGAGTTGAAAGGTTATTAAGTAGTTTAAAACTCAGATTGTTTTGAGTTTTGATTGCTTAAGGAAACTGAATGCGCACGGAGAAATTGATTTCGACTTATTTGCATTCTCTCAATTCACAGAAATTTATAATTTTAATTATAATTTTTCTAAATCGGTCTTCTACAATTTCTTGTACTTGGGTAATGCTTTCATCAATCAAGGCGGCCGTATCGTTGGTCGTTTTCTATGAATTTTTGGAACAGTCTAGATGTTTCTGAAAAAAATGTCTAAGATTGTTTTTACCTTCTTCGCAAATGCATCGAAAAATTAGGCATGTTTTTATAAATTCCGACTATAAGTGACCCGTCATTAAGGGTTACGGTTTTGCTAATAATTTTGACCAAAATGGATAACGTTTTTAACTTGATCAAGCCAATGATTGAATTTTGGGTGCAGCTTTGTGTGGTTCCTTATGTACTGCTCATTAAATTGTTCTGAATAGAATCAAAAATTTCAGCCAGTCGCCAAGCTACCTCGAAATCAAAGTTTCCCAATGGAAGACTGAATCAGCTTTCCTTTTGGGCCCAATCAATTTGCATGTCCAAAGCATTTAACGCATTCATCAGAGCTCATATAAAACGAATCAATTTTCCACCACGATGAATGAAATCATTCAAATCCGATAGCTTCCTTTGACTCAGCCGCCGGCCGTTTCTCTGCAAATCTACGAGTAATTCTATTATACGGTCAGTGCACATGTAATGAAGCGGCGGCAGGCGGTTGGCAGCGGCATCAAACACTGACGACGCGGCGTTGAACTACGACACCGCCATCAAGCTTTATGCAAAAGGAGGTTAAGCACTTGTTGCGGCTAGATGTCTGACAGTCAGACTTATCCAAATGCCAATTGTATCCACAAAAGCTTACCCGTTTGATTATCTGGCGCCAATGGCAACAATATTCTTTTTACTGCAAACAGCAACTGGCCAAATCGATTTGAAGCGATATTGGAATTAGCATTCGCGTTGCATCATTGTGCGTGGCAGTGCTGTGCAGGCGTATCACCACCGATAGGTCTGTGTCAACATCAGACCGAACTGTGCTTGACGGACGGACACTCCTGATTGATCCATACACTTGGCTTGATGCGTTGCAGCGTTGGCCCGTTTCGCTCTACGCCTATGGTGCTCTGCACCCTGTCGGACGACAAATTGAGCAAGTGTCCGACCGATGTTAGGACGCGCATTAGAAATTCTACATGGAACTGGTCTGACTGACAGGGAATACAAATTAAGTTTAACCGACTTTGCCTCGACTGCAGTGAGTGCAGTGAGTTAAAAAATTTTTGGTGAATGAATGGACTATGTTAAAAGAATTTCTTTTTCTTTTTAAAGTTTCCTGATTGGGATTGTGACCTTGTTTAAAAAACGCATTTTTGGAAAATTTTACTACGGTATGTTTCTCAAGTTTCATCGCTTGATTTTTATGTCATAATTTGTCCAATACTAAGAATACATAAGTGACCTTGGCTTTTGGACAATATCTGCGTAAGTTAAATCAACATTATACCTGGCTGCTTTGAGTTACTCATCGTTTCAGTAAGATAGTCAGACAGTGATTGTGAATATCTTCGCAGCTAAATATCATCAAAATCTATAAGCTCGTCCGAAATGCAGCCTCAAATTGAAATGAAATGATGAAGATCATACAAAACTGCTCCATCATGTCGATTGCCGATACCAAAACTTTGTTCATTCACTCAACCTTTTGAGTGAAAATGGGCTTCGTCGTTCATTTTGATTTTTGACACGAAACCAACATTCTGCAAATTACGAAGGAAATCTTCAAGTCTTTCAGCAAAATTCCATGCAGCGAATATTTAATGATGCCAAATTGAGTGCACCGACATCTTGGGATATTGGCCTTAAGCTGTAGTATGGTTTTTGACTTATTGCCATACAGTCTACTTTTTAAGTAGCCCCAAATAAAACAATCTGAAGTCATAACATCGGGCGAACGCGGTGGTCAGTTAAAATCAGAAAAACTCGATATTATGCGATCACCAAAAATTTCCCTCAGGAGAGCCAAAGTGAGCTGCGGCTCCATCTTGTTGGAACTATAATTCTGACTTGTTTTCTGTCATTTTCAAACATTGTCCAACATTGAAAGGCATCCACATAAACAGCAACTTGTTCGTCGTTTTCGAAAAAAATATGGTCCAATGATTCTTTCTGAGGTTAATCCAGACCAAGCTGTGCGTCTGACTTTAGTTTCCTATTTTTGATTTTCTAATAAACTGAATTTTATTTATTCACGTAACCGTTGAGGTTAAAATGGGCTCATTTTGATTTTTTGAATAAACTCATTGTTCTCTCGGAACATGTCTTGAAAACGCCGAGTATACTGAATGCGTTTTTGTGGATCATTTGTTGCCAACTCAACAACCAATTGAATCCTATATGGGAAAAAGTGTAACTAACTTAAAGTTCTTTGAAAAGACCGCCTTAACATCACCAACTGCAGTTTCGAGGCTTTTCTCCAATGCTTGCTTTCATCTTCCAGCACGCGGATGATCACAGAGAGCCAATCGGTAAACTGTTGGGGCACAAATTTCGATCGATGTAATCTTTTTGTCTGTATAATTGAATGTCGACTTTCAAAATAAAATTTAACCACTTTAATTCTCTGTTCTGTGTTTAATCTTTCTACCATGAATTTCGCAAATTTTTCAAAATTAATTCTGAAAACAAAAAATTAAAATTCTGACAACGACTCAATTTGGCTTAAATTACTGGCAATTTTCGGACAAAGGGCGAGAACATTGCAACCATACCGGATTGCATGCATTGATTACGTGTACATGTGCAATTAAAATGGACAAATATTGCATGCCCTCCGTTTGGCTCGACTAGATTCATGACTTTGAACGTCTTCTCCGACCATCTCGTCAAACAGAACTGCTGCAATAAATGGAGTATTTCCTATTAGCTTCGTCAACAACTCCTTTAGTTGCATTACAGTAAAGAATGATTTCAGAATCTCGAAGCGAAGGCTTTCTCGATATTTTGCGGTAGAAATTTGCTAAGAAATTCGCGCTTATTTTTTTTCCATAGTAGGTACCCATCAAAAGTAAGTTTCTGTTTTTCCAGTTCAGCAATGAGTTCTAAAGAAGAGAACCAATTATTTGCAGTAACATTTCGGTTGCTTCCTTTGACAGGCTGTATCAAATGCCACAGGAAACTCTGAGTGGGCACAAGAAGTTTTTTATCTTGCGCGGTCAATCCAACACAATCAGAGCCTCTTCCATAAGGCTCGTATGACCAGACCGTATTTACCCGGTTTCGTTGGCATACACAAAATGAATTGACCTCTGCCACGAAAAATTGATGATATAGCTATCAAGCTGTCATTAATTTTCCTCTCGGTCCAATCATCTGGATTGCCAAACCGCAAACACAGTAGCAAAATGACAACTCTATTTTCTGAATCTAAACGTCTCAAAACCTTAACCATCGCAAGCCATTTGAGATATTTCAAAAACTTTATTATCGGCTCGAAGTACGATCATAGCATTTATGAAAGGAACTCGACTTCGTTTAAACCGCGGGTAGGTTTCCTGCGGTCGATTCGTCTAATGACTGCGCCAAACATTTCGGCCGAAACGGCTCTGAGCTCTTCGAACGTCGACGGCTTGTTGGCATAATCCAATGACTTAACGTAGCCCCAAAGAAAATAATCTAAAGGCGTTGAGTCGCACGAACCAGGCGGCCAATAGACTGGCCAATTGTTCAATAAATCGATTGCAAGGTGTGCTGTGTGGCTTGTGACACCATCCTGTTGAAACTCCATGTCGTCCAAGTCCATATCTTCAAAATCGGGCCAAAAATAATCGGTTAGCATGGGGCGATAACGCTGGCCATTTACAGTGTCTTGACGATCGTTATCGCCGACGAAAAAATAAGGCGCAATAACGTCGCCGGCATGCAAACCGCACCAAACAGTTATTTTATGTGGATGAAGTGGTGATTTTCATGCGACTAAAAATGCATGAAATTGAGTTCGTCACTGAAGATCAGTTTGCGATGAAATTCATCATCTTGGCGTATCTTCTCCAGAGCCCAATCGGAGAACGTACGTCTCTTCAAATGGTCAGTCAGCTTGATCTTGCATGGAGTTCGTGCACTTAAGCATGATGAAAATGTTGAGCTTACTGAATAAATTGACAATGACAGTTCCATGATTAGTGAAAAGGTGCATTCAAAAATTAAATTCAAAATTGTTAGGTCTCTCTCCAAATTCTGAAACAATCTTTATTATCCTCAGCTGATATTTTTGAGGCATAAGTACGAGTTAATTTTTTTTACATTGCGTTCTACGTACACTATCGTAAGGAGATGTCTTTGACCATTCGATCGAATAGTGTGACAGTATGACTCCGCTTTGAATTTTCAACTTGATCACTTGTATGATGCTGTTTAAGCTCTCTTTAAGATATAATATTTCCCTCAAAATCACCTTCACTGCCAGAATGAACTGAAGCTAGCAACAGGGAAGTAATTACCTCTTCACATGTGGGACTGAATATCCGCATAATTTTTCTTTTGGTTAATGTTGTCGGACGTTGCCGATTTCCACCGTTTTCTGCACACATCTCACTCCTTACGTGGTCGTTTTACTACTTAAATAAAACCCACTAAGAGTTGCAAGTATTCTAGACTCCATTTCCATGTTCTCGACGTTCTATTTTATTTCGATTTCAATTGTTTATCAAAAGATAGGCTGCATATTGGTTTCGTTTAGTGGCGAAGAGCGCCTTTTTGTGAGCATTTTTTTTCATTTTAAATTCTCTCTAGTTTGAATCTTTAAATCCAATAAGTTTGCAGTACATTAAGTCTACAGAAACTCTTTATGATCACTGTACATACGCGTTAGAAATCTTGTGTGGCAAATCTCTTCAGTTATGCACCATCTCTGGCACAAGAGTCTATCCATTTGTGCTCCTTTGGCGATTTGACGACAGGAAATTCATATCAAATGCTGTTCTAAGCCGAGCCGAAAGTGTCGTTGCGTATCGGATTTTATGATTGTCATGCCAACGTTAGCTTTGAAGATTCGTTTTCTGTTGACTTAATTAAGACAACCGATCGGATTGCAAATGTTCGTTTGCAGATACAAAGCCGTAGAATACAAACGGCTAGAACTCACACAGATGAGATCATTAGTTCTTGGAATGGCTGCTTCAAAAAAAAAAAAAAAAGGAAACCTCAAACAAACAAGTTTCTAGACGGTTAGTGTGTGCATATTAAACGAATAACAACACCGAACAGGTCCTTTAGATGAGTTTCGTCTGGCGGGACACACAGTGAGATATGTATCATAAATCCAGGCTTAAATGTTGCATACGATCACACAAAATGATGCCCCACCTTACCGAGAGAGACTGGTCTAAGAGGTCGGTTGAGAGGAGTCTTTCTGGAGAAGCATCCAACATGATCCTTATTTATGGATGCTTTTAGAGTTTTGTATTTCGCTTTGTAGGCGAAATTCTTTGTGTCATGGCGTGTCTCTTCTCGCGTCTGCTTGGATTGAATTTTGTGTTTACGTTTGGATTCTTTTGTTAAGACAAATCGCTGAGTGTGAATTTTTGGATTTTAAGTGAGTGCAAACGAGCCTTTATGACATCGACAATGAGGAAGACGAAATGAGGCGATGGCAAGTTTATAGTTTAGAATCTTAAATAGTTGTAAGACTGAACACTTCGGCCGGTGATGGTATAAAGGGCTTATGCTTATGCATTCCGAACGTCATGGAGTGTATTGTTGGGTGCGGTTTCGCCCAAACCCAGTTGTCCATTGAGCATTGATGTTTTCTACACAATTTTGTGATACATTCAGCCTTGATCCCTGAAAGATGTTTTTCGAAGTTATTTTTTCCATGCAAAAGTCGACAGCCTATAGCTTCACACGTCGGCAAGAGTGGATTCCTTGACCGAGTTGAAAATTCTTCTGCTGAAGAATGTGCAGGCTTAACTTTAAGACGTGTCATTTAAAGTCGATTAAGAAACGTAAAAAAACGAGGTAAAAATGTTATTCAATCTCAAAACTTAACCTGATGGAATACCAATTTTTCCAAAAGTCCGCCTCGGCTCTGCCTTTGAAGAGTCATTGTTTTGGATGAATTTTTCCATCATGTTTTCAAATTATTGTGAACGCAATCGTGCTAATGATCTACGGGGAATAGTGGATGTGTTCAAGCAGCGTTTCTAAAAGCCGGTAAATGATGTTACTGGTGAAGACTGGTGAAGAAATTGGCCAATTGTATTGCGCAATGAATAAAGTACCAATGCAGCATTCTTTTGCAACGGCTTAAAAGTAGTTACGATGTCTCAAAACTGGTAATTTTTGTGTAAAGGATCCTGATGAAGATCACAGAATGATCCAGGAGTTCAAAGCGTGCATGTAGACCTTTCTGATGGACGCATTTTAAATTACCAACTTAAATATTCTTAAAAATCAGCTCGATGGTTTTAAAAAAATTTGATTGGAGAGCAAAACGAGATGCTCGAGTTTGATAATATTTCCTGCTAAAGCTTAAAAACGGAAGCTGTCGTTAAACGTCTTTGTTTTATAAATTCGACCAAACACATTTAATTTCCCAGTTGAATATCGACTTCCAAAAGTTTGTGACCAAACTTTGTCTGCAGTCATTTTGGGATGCCAAAAAGAGTGGTGAAAGTTTGATGTCATGGGAGAGCATGGGAATCCACAGGTTAGACTAAATATAATCAGATACCTTTTGCAAATCTTATGCCAAATAAGTGCCAAGGAAAATCTATTCTGCTCCATGGCCATCATCCGAACTGTATCTAATGAGCTTCTGAACAACCGGGCCAACCTCATCTCATTGAATACTTTCTGATAAAGCTTAATCGAAGGCTAATCAAGTACTTACACATTTTGCCAAGTAATTTCGCTTCCAGCAAAGGACCTTCTTTCAATGATATTGAATGTGGTTACCTCTTGAAATTTGCAAGCCCGAAATCATTTCTTTTTTAAAAAGGTTCCCCAAATTTTAAGATGTCCGAAATTTAGAGAATCAAATTATTGTAATAACCACGAAGATGTATGCTAAGCATACGAAGTTTCTTATTTCGTCCTCCATGCTAGCAGTTTTTTAATGTCTGCCGATACTTTGGTTCCGGTGCACTTGCCAGCGATTAAATACTTTATGCTTTTAATTCGGAAATATATTTGCATTTTTTTTAAATATTAACCTCTATTATTATGTCCTTTGATATCTTAACCTGACGCGCTCTTCTATATCTTATTCTGAAGAATTTTAGGTTCCCGGCTTCCTCTCAAGAGAGCCATAGTTTGAAGGGCCGAAGAGTCTGTCCATCTTCGTTTTGATTAGACTAGAATTCTAGACTGTTCTCCACGTCTGGTTTTAAAAAAAAATATCAATCAATCACGATATTGAATACCATCGACAAAGTTTGATCCTTTAAGGTTACTCCAAACATTTGAAGTTCAACAATTATTTTTGAATTTTGAGTGCCCATTTTTTCTTCAGTTTTGCTTATTCAAAAAGGAAGTCTGAATCTAAGGTTGAAAAGGTTAAAAAGTTAAAAATAAAATACTTTATAAAAGCCGGCCGGACGTCTAGTTGCGGTGTTTCGGGGTTCTTATCAAAACTTTCTTTTTTCATACTTATTTTTTTATTGCACGGGATTTTACGGCTCATGGAAGATCACACTAAGGACACGATAATTTGTTGCGCATTTTCAACACAAGACAATTTACCAGAAAAATCGAGTGCTGCGTCTCAAAATTATACTGAAAACCCTTTATTCCTTGCTCTGTGATGATGATGAATCACTTCATCAAAAATCTGCAAAGCTTTTCAAAGCTTATTATAAAAAAATGAAGATATGTACTTAAATAATATTATTCAATATTTTAATCATGAAACAAATTACCCTCTCACCCTTTATTAAAGAAGTTTGTTAGAGATGCTTCACTTGGAATGACTTGGAAGTAGATTACTTTAGATATTTTCATTCTAGACAGAGCCGAAAGCCTCTGCTGCCCGGGCTTTGAAATTAATCATTAGTTAAAGAATTTGAATTGATCATTGAAAGTCAATGATAAATAAAAATAAATAAATAGATCATTCTCGAGCGTTTCTCTTTCATGTGAGTTCCCCTTTTTAGCTAATTGAAATGAGTTGATTTGGTAAACTAAAGAACTATAGTGCCTTTCGCTCCAGGATTATCTCGCATGTAGAATGATTAAAGTATCGGCCTATGGACAGGTCCTTGTGCTCCTCAATTATCTTTTTAAAAACGAAATAATCGAAGATCCTACTTTCCAAGTATCGGGTACAATGGCGTCGGAAGCACCTCGTACCTGAATTTTTGAAATTTAAAAATTGTATAGAAGAACAAAATTTAGTTTTATTAAATAAAGCGATAGTAGCGATAAAGTGGTAATGTTTGTAATCTAATATCTAGGAGTTTATCTTCGGTACGACCCATACGATTTCAAAAATCCTTGCAGCAATGCTTTCAACGGACTATAAGAATGAACATATGATAGGAATTATCCTATTCAAATAAAAGGATACTTCGTAAAGTTGGTGAAAAACTGGTGGTTTTTTGCGAACGCTGTCGTACCGGTAAGAGATATTTACTTGCTTTCTGAAGCAAAATTTTAGAACTGAAAAGCTTCTATAAAAAAGTCCGCGATGACATATCTCTTTATCTTAAGGTTAATACACAAACTGTCAAAATAGGACTGAAAATATATTTTTAAAGGTAAATTCAATCTTTCAGTGTAGGTAACAATTTTACTATAAAAATTATTAGTATAAAAAAAAGCGATTTTATGATGATGGAAAGAGTGTGACTAGATTGCTAATGGTTTCTCTGTCTTAGCCCCGGTGGTAGTTGGAAGTGATTCCGTCTGTTTTTTGCCGAAGTTGTCGATGAATCCTTCCTTTGAAGCTATTAAATTTTTTTCCTGAAAGTGAACTACCAGACATTTAACCTTTTGTTTTGGTCTCATAACAGAGTTAATTAAAGTTAGTTAAGCGCCTTCCGTTTATAGGCTAAAGGTTAAAATCCTGAAAAAATCTAGTTTTCGAATCTGGTAAAGTCACTATTTGCAATTGTGATCAAATTGATGGCAATATCAGTGGGGTGGTCAACCAGTGATAGCAGCCTGACTAAGAGTTTTACTGCAGTGGTTGGTGTATCGGCTGATGCAATTCTTACTTCTTGCTGCAAAAATAATAGTTTGTTTAGATGATTTGCCAATGTTTCTGTTTCGAAGGCATAACGCTGACAGAAGAGTGATGATCTAATATTCCGAGCTTAAACTTATGCCGAATAAAATCCTCCACACATGAAGCAATTGAAATTAAATAACATCTGAGTTTCAAACCACTACAAAATCTTTCAATTGATCTTGCCGGTCTCTCTGTGCAGCAACTCTCTTGATTGCCAGAAAATGATACAACAAAATTTCAAGGAAAGGTTCTTGTACCTGAAGGCTCCGAAAATAAAAAAATCATTAAAAATTAAAAGAAAGGAGTTCATAGGAACCTTCACTAGACCAGATATAAGCCCATTCCCATTCGACTTTAAAAAAGGTGTCATTTAATACACGTTCTTAAAGTGGGCGCACATGTAAATGAGAGAAACAAAATTTTCCCCGCCACTGCTTTTTCTCGCTGAAAAAAAACTTTCTTTCATCGCTGGATTCATATAAAAAAATCAGCTGCTCGTTAAAATCTAATTAATTATCAACATTTCATCGACCACACTAATAGCTACCCAAGACTCGTTCATTTTTTCCTCCTCCCGTCTCAAAGCTATACAGTGGCGCCCCTTATTATACTGCCACTTGCTAATATCAGCCAAGCACCTATAGCTGTCTACCATCAACAACAATCTTACGAATAAGTTTCTGCTTGTAATTTGCATCGCAGCACCTGAAAAATCAAACCGGTCAAATGCGGTCGTTATGCAAAGCAAGTGCTCGTCTAAAAAAAAGCCCAAAATAGAAAATTCCATCATGGAAACGATTTTCCTCGATGATGGAAGCTCCAGAACACAAAACAACGACGGCCCCTCACTGTGCGAGTGTCTGGAGAACAGAAGCAACAAATGCTTCTCGCTTCTTGACTTAAGTTTACTGGCGTAAAGTTTCTCTGGCCACAAGATCGTTCCTACTTTTTTCGAACCAGTTATGTCGAATTTCTGGAATTCACACCTCGTTTACCTTGTTGATTAGTTCGTCGATCAGTCAGTCGTGCACGGTGAGTAGGGTGGGGTGGGAAATTCGAAATGATATTTGAGAATCATTTCCCGACGCGTGTAACAAAAAAAAGAAAAAACAAAAAAACGTCTGCTTTTTTGAGTTTTTATATTTAAATAATTATTTCTTGTTAATTTCGTGAGGAAACTTGGAAAACGGCAGTCAGGCACGAATGTGTGTCAACTTGCGTTTAATCATGCAAATGAAGGGAAGACACCTGGTTTGGGTGTTCCGAGTTTTCTGTTGTCCAACACCGTACTCGGGTGCTTATGTGGATTAATTGTTTTATTACCAACAAACGATCTTGGGAATTTGTGGGGTCTTTTTTTTTGGGTTGTTTGCTGCTGGGGGACTGCGTTTTGTGGCACGTTTTGTCAAAATTATTGCCTATTTTTATTGGATTGTAATTTGGGTATGCTTTAACTCGAATAGGTCGAGATATTCATATCATATTAATGCTAATGCTGTCGGGTAACAATCAATTAAAAAAAGATTTCCGAACGAAAACAAAGACCGAGATTGAGAGATAAAAGGGAATTTTGTTCGCTTTTTGGGAGTGCAGCACGTTTCGAGGGAGTAATGAATGAGAAACCCTTAAAATTTTATGTTTAGAGCTTACTTGCTTTGAGGTTTTATTTTTTTATGGTAAACAGATTTTTTATTTTTATGGGGATTGTTTTTTTTCGACTGAAGATTATCCTCTTAGGGGGTTTTGTGTGTCTTTTTGAGTCTTTAAAAGAGTTGGTCAGTTATAAATTGATTGCTGGAATTCCGATGATGAAGACATTTTTAAAAAAAGTTCTGAGAATGCTATCGGAAAATGCTGTAACTTTTGCGAGAGGTGACAAATTCAGCCCGGGAATGCAGTTTGATTGGAACAAAACTTGACAGAGTCGAGAATATAGCTGATGTAACTGAAAATGTCCCGGAAAAGCCAACATAATCGATCGATTGGCTATTAAGCGCTCATATCTGCAGTCAATCTCAATGGAATATTCCTTCACAAAGCATAGAAAATAGACGTAGACAGGAACTACCTGCAGCTCGTCTCTGAATATTTTCACAGGCTTCGGAAACTTCACGTTGCAGGGACAGTTTTGTTTCAATTTATTATCGACGAGGCCCTTGTTCATCAGAACGGATTCATTAGCAAACAATATTTGCGCTACTGATTCACTAACAGTCTCCAAGAGCTTTTATATATCTACGAGGAGTTTGCATCGGGTCTAATTCCGAGGGCGTCCACGGTAATACGGCTTTACTGTGCCCGCTGAGCGATTCAGAACTTTGATGAAAGATTTTCAACTGCGACTGGAGAATATATGGTTCCAATAAGATCATAAAGATCGCGTCGCAATTTATATTTTCAAGGATGCTTCTTTAAGTCGCCAAATTGTCGCTTTTGGAATTTGCAGTGACCAACAAAATCACCCAATGTGACCGCTGCAGACATAGTTTTATCGTGTTTTTTTTCGGAGTCACGGATGTTAGAAAACAAGCCTGAAATTCTTCAGGTTTTCAAAAAAAAAATATTCGACATGAATGTGAAAAATTATTGCACGAAGTTCTTGCTAAAACGATTTAAACTGCTGCAAAAAGGGCCTTAATTGTGTCGTTTATTTAAAAGATTAAGCCAAATAACACCGGATGAGGTGTTTGTGTGTGGCCCTGTGTGCGAGGGTAAGTCACTCGCGAGAGGTGGGGTTGTGAACAAATGCCAGATGTTCTTACCCGGATTTTAACCCGGGTCCTCACGGTCAGCATTAGATGTTAAATCTTAGAAATGTCAACATGTCAAAAATAGCACAAGTGTATAATTAAAAACGAAAAAAATCGTGTTTCGGAAACGATGTTTCATAAACGCTTCAAAATTTGTCGTCATACTGTCGACGATTGCTAACCACTGGTAGACCATGGTTTCCACTGGTAGACCATCGAAAACCGATGATAACATAAATCAAAGAATTTTTGGCCTTATACTGCAATTTGACCAGTCTAGAAGTGAGCGAAGACTTAAACACAGCATATGGATCAATTCAATATACCCGGTTGGGAACTAAGTAATTGCGGATTTTTTTTAGAAAATAAAACACAATTTTTTCATGGAACGAAATAGCCTTTTTCTGTAATGTAGTGCCCATTTCGAGGCAGCATTATAATTCCCCGTTCATATATTAAAACTTCTGGTTTTTATCAGCAAAAAACTGGACCAGGTACGGTTTGAAATCATCATTATTATTGCATTTTTTACCATTCAAGGAGTTTTGCAAAGATCGAAATAAAAAATAATCAGATCGGGCAAGGTCTGGACTATATGGTGGACGTGGCAAAACATCCCAACCAAGCCCCAACAATTTTTGCCCAGATCGTTCGATTGGGCGGTAAAAGTTCAAAGTAGACAATTCCTTTTTAATCCCACCAAACTGATAACAAAACTTTCTTTTGATGAATATCAGCTTTTGGTTCACCTGGCTTTCTCCACGATCTTTTCCGATTGACATTGTTGTAAACAACCCATTTTTCATCACCAGTTATCAATCGTTTTAAAAATGAATCATTTTCATTACGTTTCTTTAACAAATCGCAGATGTTAATGCGTTGTAGTAAATGATTTTCTTTCAATTCATGAAGAACCCATATATGGATTTTCGTACATAGCAAAGTTGTTTTAAGCGATTTTCAATGCATTAATGTGATAAATGAAGCTTCTCTGCAATATCACGTGTTGTACTGTGGCGTTCCAAATCAATTTTTGCTTTGATTTGGTCGTCATCAACTTCAACTGGACGACCAGAACAAAATTTGGCAAACGAATTTTGACACTGCCGTTCTTTAAAAGCTTCGTCACCATAAACAGCACATAACTTTTTGTGAGCTTGCGATGCGTTTTTTCCTCTCCGGAAATAAAAAACAATATGACGTAAATGTTCTGATTGACAGTTGAAGTACCAACTATCAAATAACAAAATGTGTTTGACATTTCGATTATGTCAGCAAACCTAAAAAGTCAACTAAAGCAAGCTATGAGTGAAATCCGCAATTACTTAGTTGCCAACCCAATATTTTAAGGATTTGGGATTCAAACTAGTCGCTGCAAAGCTTGTGATTAGGGAACCCACTTTTATAGAAAAATGGACCGCAATAAACGATTTAAGTGGCTGACCTAACATTCATCAAACGTAGAATTATTACAAAGGATACATGAGAACGAAACATAATCGAGGCATCAGCTGACGGAATGTGACATCAGATATTCAACAAGGTTTGTTTTTGAGGATACCATCTGGAACAATTAAAGCCACTCCATGCAGTGTGAAAAAGAGAATTGTGAGAAGAAGTATTGCAATATTCGGTAACGAAAAGTTGGGAATGCGATCTGGCCCCGAATTGAATTCCCACACAATATCATTCCCTATATTTCTACCGCATTCGTAAGAGCATCCCTGTTTTTCGGATATGTAGCCGGACTTTCGTTGTTTGTCAGTGCATTAATGCTGGCATCGACTTCCTCTATGAACTCCGGAAGATGTGTTGCGGGCATCTCAATAAAATTCTGTTCAAAATGCAGCACAAGTGCTTCTGCCTTTTCAATAGACATTCTGACAGCCTCTTTTTCATTCTAAATCGAATCAAGTAAGTTGTTTGTTCTTTCGACAATTTTGTTAATTTTCTTGAAGGTATCTGGTCCTGGCTTGATGTCTTCAAGTTGCTTCCGAAATCGATCTTCAGTGTGATGCTTCATTGCTCGTTGGAACATAACTTTAATACACCGCAGCTGCGCGTGGATGCTTCTATACTCGTCATTGACGGTGTTCCACGTTCGATGAAAAATCATTTGTCTTGTAACTTTTGAGAGTAAACAGCGTTTAAAGCTCAAAGAAGGCTTTTCAATAGAGCTAAAAACGAGGCGAAGCTCAGAAGACTGATTTAAATTGGATTGCTCCAATGAAAGATGAAGCCTTCGTCGTTAGTGCCAGGACATTGGCACAACTGTATCTGAAAGTCAGGCGATATTTTACTAGCAATAAAAACATCGTATAAATTCCACTTCGTCTTCTTTATATGAATTTTTAAACTCTGGACACTGAAAATATAAAAAAAACCCTTTAAAAGGATGAAACAAGAAGAAGAATGGCGAAGCTTAATTCCGAATGTGAAAACCAATTACATATTTGCAGTGCTCTTAAACTGTGTCTGCAAAAACACACTTCAATTTGAAGGCTGGGATTTCATTTAATTTTCAAAAAAAAAACCAAAAAAAAAAAGGACACACATCCTTTTTCGATTAAAATCGTATATCATAGAAAATCACAATTTAAGCTCCACGTATTGAAAGGGACCTCCTTCTAGCAGCACAAAGAACGAAATCATGAAATCTACTGCAAACTTATGGGCGACAAAAAACAAGCTGGTGGAAAGGACGATGCCACGACAAGAATACAAGATTCTTCAACACAAAATAAACAGAAGGAAAGCACCTAGAAACGCCTAGCCGTATGAGATGATAATTATTATGAGAAATCTTTTTTGGCAAGCACAGAACGATTGCCATCCAACAGCAACCGAACTCGACTGATTTCTTCCTGTTTAATCGGCTGAAGAAATCGCTCTGCCAGGACCAGAGGTAGGTTTAAGCGATGAAAAAGAGATCATGGAAGAATCGGTGACGGCTCTGATGAATACAAACGTATCTAATTATGAAAACTTTTGCAGGGATAAAGTATTAGAAAAAGAAATGTAGTCAATAGTTAGTGTGTTAAGCTCAGAGCCCAGTGTACTCGTACGGTCAGTTAGTTGTTAGAAGGAGTAGCCTATTCACAAAACTTTTTGCTTGATTTTTTTTTTATCCATTCTTAGCTAAAAAGTATGCCTCGAGATGATTAAAAACAAAAAATAATCGTATAAATAAGCCAATAGGGACGACCTTAACGATTTTTTAGGAACTTTAACTGGTCGCTTTGCTTCCTCAATAGCGACGTGGATGTCGTCGCCGATATGGTCACCAACACTGTTCTCCTTGCTATTTGAAATTTGGTGACTCACAGGGTGAAAGGAATCAAGTCAAAGGTTAACGCGTGGTTCGACTTGAGCTGTAAAGAAGCTATCAGGTTGAGGGAGTTAAGTTTTCGGAATTACGAAAACCTATCTATCTGAAGACCCGAAAAAGGTACAAGCAAGTACAAGCAAATTTACCCACGAACGAAATCTGAGGCAAAAAGTGGTACAATGTCCCAAGGATAGGAAGAACTTTTGGTCGTTCGTGAAGAATCTTTCATCCCAACACTTGCTTACAATGATATTCCAGCTGTCAGATTTGTGGACAAAGCAAATCTTCTCGCGGACCATTTTGCCGCTAGCCTAACACGTCAAGAACTTGCTTTGCCGCCTCCTGCACGGATCTATTTCCGCACTCGTACAGTAGCAAAAGTATTCAAAGATCTTGAAATCCATAAATCCTTTCAGTACTTGGTATGTCTCACCAAAAATGCTTATCAGTTCACCCTCAAGCCCAACTTCGGTCGTACAGTCAAGTATAGAGATTCGGTTATAAGCCGCGCAACACGAATGTGGAATGCACTGCCTCGGTCGGTATTTCATACTCATTACAATCTGAAGAAATTCAAAAACAAAGTGCATCAGTACTTATCCCTATTTTCATATAAATTCCGCCCGCAATTGATCTGCCGTTTATCATTTCGACATTGGTAATTTTTTTTAATTTCCACCCTTCTCTCAAAAATGGAGCAGAGGCAATGTCGTTTTTAAGACTACTTTTTTGTTACTGTGATAGATCATAAGCTTATTGGAAGCTGTGGTGTTTGCTAAAATGTTTGCTTCTTCACTTTTCAAACCATCTAAGGTGATGTTGCAGTCTTTTTCCGACGCTCTCCATGGCGTTTTGCAATGTCTATAGTGGCTTAAAAACTCAAAAGTTCATCACACCTCCCGTAAATATCAATCTGTTTATAATTGAAGATATTTTCGGCGTTCTTCTAGGACGAAATCTTTTATATATTCTAATGGAAAAATGCATAAAAAGTTGAAGTCAAATATTTCTCATTGGATTATGAAGAAAGCTTACCCCGACTCTTAAACACCAAACGATCAACGACCTTAGTCAACAAAACCATGACGAGTACACATGGACTAAGTCAACTGTCCCGTCTCCTTTCAATCTGTTGAGACAATGAGTCTTTTCATTTCCACGAAATCAAAATCTAAAGCCAACCATGAATAAAAAAAGGAGTAAACAATTAAATTATTTTTCAACATCATTCAAGTCAGTAGCAGAACTTGACGCGATCAACAAGCAACAGGTAGTCACTTCATAGCTGATAAGGAAACAACATTGTTGAGGTCGAGGTCACCAACCGCATGGACACATCAGTTAGGGACTCAAAGGCTTTGAGACTTTTCAAACACAAAATAATGATTCCAAATTTTTTTTACCGGCTGCCGATGTCACATCACAACGTTAATCACAGATTCCATCTTAGAAGGCGTCCTCTCATTGGGCTTGAGCTTTATGGGCCATATTCTCCATCGAAACTTAGACCTGATGGATAGGTGCAGACGTGCTCACAGAAATTTCGCTATAAGAGTTCGTCAGAAACACAAGCATAGTCTATTCAACAGCATTCTTTAAAATATTTACCTTAAAAAGCACGCCTTATTTTACCAAGAAGACAGGAGAGCGTCGGCTTTTACGCACTGTAGAATGAACTGATCTTCTTCACAAGTTAACGAGTCAGTTTAACTTTTTCAGATAGATCAAAATAGTTGAGTATTGCTCATAAAATGGAACACTCGAGGTGGTGATGTCACAGGTCCTGGATAAAGCTTTATATCGAGTGCGAAGAATAACTCTTTCTGCAGCATAAGATATAACTCTCTAAACGACAGCCCTTGATTCCATTAACATCAAATCGACAGAGACAGGTCCTTTTTGCGAGAAGGGCGAAAGGCGTGTTCGTGAGAGAAAGAAAAGACTGAAACTCCGTTCAATGATTCAGTTATAGTTTGAAGCTTAATCTGATCAACTGCAAGGAAGATACCCAGAACCGTGTTGAATGGGAAACAGCTCAAGCTAAGTCTTGCACATCCTGACACTCCAATTGAGAATATGGTTTTATGGCCAAAAAACGCGATGAATATTGGGTGCAAAAAGGTTTACGCTTCGCGGCTTATCACTTTACTTCAAAGACTTTGAAAACCCTCTTAAGAAGTAATTGAGTGTTCCATTTCGACACAGAATGACCCTGAGTGTCATAGGCAGACTATTATTAAGCTTAATACTGCTTCTTGCCAATCAATGTAATGCAAGCTTTGGCTTAATTTCGAAAAATAAAAAATGAGGACTGGTCATGTAACTTGCTTCAAGACTACGCCAAACTTTTGGGTTTAAAAGTGAAATTTGGCATTATTGTTCTGCTTGCGATTTCGCACACTTCAATAATTTTAAAATACTCGACTTCAAGTTGCCCAAGAGCCCAACTTGTGAAACGGAAGAAATCTCTGAACTTGAATTCCCAAGCCAGCTAGATCTTGTGTGAAAAAAATATGCTGCAATCGTCGTTGGCGTTTTGAGTCTTGAGCTAGTTTGGGTAAAATGCTTCCAGCTTTTTAACTAGAAACAATCATTTAATTGAGAAAGACAGGAAAGGTTGCGACTCTTTTGGATTATTTAGGGCTCTGTTTCAGCTTAAATTAATACACGTTTAAAGGGAGGTATTCTCATGTGAACGCATAAATTTTACCTCTTTTTAGGGAACTTTTTTTTTAAAAACAATTAAATTCAATCATTTCTATTTTTTTAAATGTTTCAATCACTTTTTTTTCTTTTTTAACATTTTTTAAATTAAATTAGACACAAAAAAGAGCAAGCCACTGGTCATGGTCAAAGCATCTGTTCATGTTATCTAAAATGAAAAAACTCGAATGGATTATTGTTCGGTAGGTCTGTCGCTATCGTCCCAATCAAAATGAATCAATTTCATTAAAAAAAAAAATAAAAAAATGGCGGACTGTAGAAAAAAAATTACGTAAATCTTGTTTCTTTTTGTTAAATTTAAAAAATAAAAGAAAATATTTTCGAAAATAAGCAATTTCGTTACGGAAGAGTAGAAGAACTTATTATATATAAATTACAAAGCAATCGGTTAAATACCTTTTTTATGGACCATGGCCGTTTTAAGGGGGAAATCACAGTAGCACACAAAATAATAGGCATATTTTCGTGAATTAATTTTGGCTGAATAAAAGTATCAATCAAAAATCTGTAAAGTAGGTTTTAGAGCAATACTAAAAAAGTACCAAATGTAATTTTTACAATAAAAAATATTTAAAAATGGCGGCTGCGCTTTTGAAAGCGTGTCGATGGCCGAAGACGTAGACCCCTTAATTTTTGACCTGGAAGAAAACACCACCATTTTCAGTTTTCATATAACAACAGCTAGCGAGCTATGTAGGATTTTTTCGATAAATTGATTTTTGACAAAATGGTGCATGTTTGAAAATTAAGTCAAATTTTTAACAAAAAAAAAAACGCCATAAAATTTTCGATCAAAAAAAAAACTAAGCCATATAAAATAAAAAATCCTACGTAGCTCCTTGGAGACACATATTTCGAAGCTACTGTCAAAATTTCAAGTCGATCGGCAAAGATTTCCTCGAGTTATGTCTTCGACGAGCTCAAAAAAAGTGGTTTCGAGAAAAACGCGTTCAAAGTCTTAAGTACTGAGAAACCATATGAAAATATATGAGTGAAAAACTTGGTCACTCGGACACTTTTGCCGTATTCCATCATTTGGTGTATTATTTTTAAGACCCTAAAGCACCTTTTAAGTGAAAAATTTTTGTTTCGAAAAATTGAAAATTTTACTGGGATTTCCCCCATTAAAGGATGATGTTTCGAGAAAGATGCGATCAAAAATTCAAAAACAGAATTTTCCTGCAAAATTATTATTTTCACTTATCTTGCGGTGGCTTCAAACACATCGTTTTCTGACAGTTTTTGTAACCTGAGGGAAAGCCTTTGCCTTTTTGGATGCCTCGGACGCGGATCGGTCTGCACCGGTTCATCGTACGCCTTAGCATACGATTACACGTTTCGGCCAATTTGCGTACCAAAATTCTCCATTTGTTTAAGGATAAATGAAAATCTTTCATTAAACATACACACAGCTGTCCATTCAGAGATTTCCAGCCTCTTTTCCATTAAAATGATGCCTTGGAAACAAGATCCAAGGTAGAAGAGACAGCACAACAGAAATTTAGCAGCTTTAATCTTGGCGCACGGCAGACAAGTAGTCCCTTGCGACTATGAGTTGTAACTTATTTAATACTACGAATTTTGGGTCTGAATTTTTCACAGCATATTTAAGATAGGTTTAACCATCGAAGTGATCACATGAGAATACCCCCTTAAAAATCACAGCCAATTGAAGAGATTTTGATAATTTTTTGCATTTTTTAAGCAAACCTAGACATTTCGAAGCGCTTGGTCGAAATCAGTAATGTGGTCCTTCGAACCGAAATAAATATTGACCAACGTCCCGATCACCGAAATGGATAGATCCTCAGTAAATTAATTTATTCACATTTTATTGGACAATTGGAACATGTCAACAGAATACTGTAGATTTGATTTGATTCGACATTCTTTATCCAAAATGAACGTCTTCTCCAGTTCAGTTCGTAAGACATTTGATTTGCAAAAAAAAGAAACCCAAATAAAATAACATAACTTTTTAGAGCGCTATTTCTCAACTCCTTTCACCAGACACATCCCAAATGAAACGAGTTTATCGCATTTTATTCGAAATTTGACTTTTGGCAGATCGATTCCCAAAAAAAAAAAATCTTTAATTCCATTCCAGATGCAAATCTGAATTGAGTTCGAAATGTTGATTGATTTCACTCAATGAGTTTTTCTGTTGTCAGCGATCAGTCCTACAAAAATTATAACCCGCGATCTTGTATTCGATCTCGAAAACATCTGTCAGACTGACGCGACCAGTATGCTCGGGAGTAGGACACCGAACAACAGCGGCCATTAGCCGTCAGTGGCAGCGTCACTGTCGCCATAAAGCAGCCGCTAATGCGTCTTCAATGTTCAGCATGACATAATGACTGCCGCACACACTCTCATAATGCTCGTATGTCATCCACACTTGCCGCGCTTGTACGTGTAATAAACTTAATTTTTATGAATGAATTTAATTGCCAGTGGCGCACAGCGTGGCTGCATGACCATCGGCGAGGCTTGACGGCCGTCGCGTTGCGTCGCGTTGCTATATCTGCGACCACGTCAACGTTATGGTTCCACACATGAGGTTGCAAACTGATTGCTATGCAAATTGCTTGCCCACCATCATCGGCTCGCACTCTTTTACTGCTTTCCCTTCGTCTGGCATTACGTCATGCGGCCGATTCTTGTCTGACGTTTCTTTATTTATTTTTTTTTTGTTTTTGGTTTTGTTTGCCCGCCAAAATTGTTTACACATATCTGTCATGATCACGAAAAGCGGGTGTGTAACTGAACTGCCCTTGAACGACCTTTGCTGAGGCTGCTCATCCGGGTAGATTGCTTTATTTATCCGCCAGCAACCTATGTCAGATGCCAAGCCATGGATAATAATGAACTCATCGAGCCCAAGGAGTTGAAAGACGTAGGCGCGCTTTCAAACCAGTTCCAGTCACCCGTGCAGCGTTTAGATGCAGCGTCTTGCTGACATAACTTACCAGCCAGCAGCACCATGCATGGGCGTTGAATGGCCTCACGATGATGTTGGTCCATAACTGTGGAGAGCCTTATTCTATTTCTTAGTTCTAATGCGGAGGAGTGAGTGTGTCTTCTTTGGAATACCGATTCAAGTGTAAATATACAGAAGAGGCGAAGAAGTTCTTTTCTTCAACAGGCAGCGTCTTTCACGAGAAGATAAGTGATACGAACGGTGTGCATGGGACGAGATAAGATATTTTATTCGACTCGACAAAAGATTGTTGTTGGGCTGTCATACTTATGCACTCAGTGACAAATATTGCCTGCTGCGTCAAACAGCATTTTGTCTGTTAAAGCATATTTCTTTGTAAAGAAGTGTTTTTTAAGGTTTTTTTTTTGTCCAAAGGAATATTTGTTTTCAAGATTAGGTAAGGGACCTTAGAAATGAGTTTACTTAAGTACGTCTTACAGACTGCGTCAACAGTTGATACCTCTGTACTGTGAAAAGTCTGGCTTGGACCATTTTTAAAAGTCAGAAATGCAATATTTTTTAACTTTGCTTGAAACGGGTATTTTAAAAAAAAATATGAGTACCATAGCAGTCTCGTAAGAAGCTTATGAATGACATTGTAGCTTCTGTAGATTTTATAAGTTAAGATTGAAGCTTGTCAGGTTTTTCCTACTCTTAATCACAGCATGTTTTATTTTTGACAAGAATCTTGCATCATTTTTTCGCGGGACCTATTCTAAAATTTCTCCAAGGTGAATTTTGTGTTGCCAAAATAAATTTGAGTTAAAAAAAAACAAACTTAAGCTAGATTAACAAGAGAGATCGTGAGACTGGATAGCTGATTGATCGTGGAAAGTATGCTCTTAAATACTAACTAAACATTGGTTTAAGTGAAGCCCAACTTCACATACGCGGCGCCCGCGTTTACAAGCTAGATTTCCGCATTTGGGGATTGAAGAATCCTGAACTTTTGGAGTAGCAGTTTTTCTTACAAAACGCCGATGGAACACTATTCTTTATGATCAGCAATTTAGGATTTAAGCCTTCTATGGTTCTAGAAAGATGAAGTTAAATGCCAGAAAAGGCGTCCAACGAACACATGATTGAATTATCGTGAAATCAATCAAACAGCTTACAACTTACACGTAAGCCGATAAAGGCTAGAAGGACATGCTATCGCTTTTGCCCAAAGGGCATTCAAGACTAAAATTTAACATACGACAGAGTTCAATATCCGTCCAGCCACCAATAGTGTCGGTATTGCACTTCGACATCAGCTCTGTTGCGGTCTGACACTGCACTGAACCGAAGAGTCTCTGGTGAGCTACTTGCGACGTCTTGGTCGTAGTTGCCTCGCCCGTCCACAGCTTTTCGACCAACATGGAAGATTGTCGATACCGCTCATCTATCCTGGCCCAGACTTTTTCTTTCTAAATAGAGAAAAGCTTCAGGGGGAATAAGGCCGTTAAGGCGCACTGTCTCATGGTGCATATCATTGGGGTAAAAAGCCCCGGAGATCAAGTTGTTGGTCGAAGTCATTGCTCTTGCAATGTGACTTCGAATAAGTTTTATCAGAAATTTGTCCACTCTGATCAGGTTGGCCTTATTGTACAGGACCTCATTACTATAGAATTTTTCGTACTTGTGGAGAAAAGCCTTTAGACATCGTCTATCCAAAAGCCGAATCTTTTCCATTAAGCTTGTTCCGACGTGGAACCAAACGGAAGACCCAAAGGCAAGGACAGGTCGAATGAGGGCCGTGTAGCAGATCACTTTTACCTTGGTATCGAGTTGACTGCTGTGAACAGTCTCTTTGTCAAGGCAAAGGACGCTTCGGCTCTGGACAGAGCAGTATCTTTTTTTTTGTTAAAATAAAGATACTGATCTAGCAAGATCCCAAGGTATCTGACAACACTTCGATTCACCAGTTGCTGCCCGTTTTGTCAAAAGACAGAAAACATTCGCCACTTATTTTTTAGTGTTTCTAGAAGCCCTAGACAACGTAAACTTGAACAGAATGGTCTCGTATATTTGGCCATTCATCTTCAACTTCCAATCGTCGCAATATCCCTGAATATTTTCTAAGTCACGTTGCAAAAGATTTACGATGAACTTCGGACTTGACCTGTACGCGATCAAGTTATCTGCGTTCGCTATGGAGTGGCGGAGAGATCCAACAAGATCGCTTGTGAAGATCGTAAACGAAATCGGGGAAATAACTACATCCTGTTGTAGACCGGTGTTAATTTCAAAAGTCACAACAAATGTTACATTGCCATCTAAGATGATGTACAACAGCGGCTTGCTTAGCCGAGCTGGTCAAGCTTGATAGTGTCAAAGCCTTCTCCACGTCATTCAGCAAGGCACCCGTACATTTTTTCTTACCGTTGTTCCATTGGATATCCAATACCAGTTAAAACGCGGCATGTATGCAGTCATGCCCCGCTCTGACACCGAATTGGTTATCCGGAACAGTGTTGCCAGATTTTTTCAGCTGAAATTCCCCATTTTTGGGGGAAAAATAATGAATTTTCCCCATTTTTTTCCTCTTCTTCAATTCGAAATAAATCAAGGTATATTAATTTAGATTATTGTTTTTTCGTTGGTTTATTTTTTTTATATTTAAGTTATACAGAATGTAAAGTATTAAAAAAAATTAAATTCTTAATTCAGTTCTCTTTGTTTCAAATGTAGGTACAAGAGTAGTTTTAAACATAAACAGAAATAAAGTTCACTTATTATTATTGCACTTCTTTTGGTACAAATCGAGCAAAGAAAAATTCTAGATGTTATAATTTATTTATTGTAATATCGGTATATCATTTTTGTATAGAATTCCGCAGAGAGTTGGTTTTTCTGATCTACTATATTTCTTATTTTGGTTTTATTTAAATTTACTGCAGAGAAAGCTCTTTCGGCACTTGCACCACTATGTGGGAGACAAAAAAATGAACGAAACCATCCTTTTTATTTTTGGAAACATTTCAGACGAATCCGCACATTTCATTGACGCAACAGCATTCCAGAAACTCTGAATATTATCGGGTTTAGTATCAGCTAGGTTAATATTCCTAAGAACTCTATATTCTAGATCGAGATCGTTGTACTCCGATTCGTTAAAAATGTGGGGAAAGTGTTAACATAGCGGCATTAACGATGAAACTGTTTTATTCTTCAGATCTGAAGGATTAATAAACCGAAATAATTAAAATACTTTTCCATCATATTGAAAATTAAATCGACTTATGATCTGCCGACAAGCTGTTATAAAAAAATCTCTGCAATTCGTCTGAAATGTATCGACCTCTATTAATTAATTAAATTGCAGAAATGTTTCAATCAAATTTCTCAGATAAAGATGGTCCTAAGTAGATTTCATTCTTTGGTAAATAGTTCGCAGAGTTCTCTTAATTAATTTCAAATATATTTTCGACAGCCTCCAGGTATGGTTTTCTTAAAAAAAGAATCAGCTATCGTTTTTAAAGTCAACTCAATCTTTTCATACATAACAGCTGACTGCATTTCTTGGTTCAATTTTGTAAAAAGTGGTAAGAAAAAATTCAAAAAATTTCAAATAAAGCTTCTCTAATATGCGATATACTACTGTGTCCAAAAAATAAGGTGACATATGAATTTAAACTGCGCGCGTCGAAGGATTTGGAAATTTTTCTTTCTTATTAGGTTGGTAGTACTGTCAGTGACATCTATGTGAAATTTCATGTCAAAATATATTCATAGTGTTTGAGATACGCGTCGTTTTGTGAGCTGCTAAAAGTGAGTTTTTCGTTTTTTGCGATGTCGAAATTTATTGAGCAAAGAATTTGTATTAAATTTTGTTTGCGGAATCAATTTTCTGCTGCGGATACGTTGAGGATGGTGCAGAAAGCCTTTGATGATGAAGCTATGTTTTAGAAAAAATGTTTACAAGTGGTATAGTGACTTCCAAGCCGGCCGTGAACGTGTCGAAGACGAAGAGCGTTCTGGGCGACCATCAACCTCAACCGATGAAGCTCACGTCCAACAAATCAAAGATTTGGTGTTGAAAAACCATCGATTAACGATTTGAGACCTTGCTGATGAAGTTGGCTTATCGAAAGGCTCAGTCAATACCATTTTGAAGGATGCTTTGGGCCTCAAGCGCGTCAAATCTCGACTGGTACCGAAAACATTGAATTTTTTGGAAAAAAGGCGTCGCGTTGAAGTGTGTGAAACAATGCTTTCCGAGTACCAGGATGTCATGAAACGCATTATAACTGGCGATGAGACTTGGATCTATGCTTACGACCCCGAAACCACCGATCAATCGAGCGAATATCGTGCCAAAGGAGAGCCGAGACCAAAAAAACCGCGCCAAAGTCGCTCAAAAATCAAGGTCATGTTGACTGTTTTCTTCGATTATCGTGGTGTTGTGCTTTATGAATTCCTTCCAACCGGCCAAACAGTCAACAAGGAATATTATTTGAACGTTATGCGTCGTTTGCGTAACGCTATCCGCCCAAAAAGGCCGGAATTGTGGAAAGACAATTCTTGGTTTTTACACCACGATAATGCACCATCCCATACCGCACTCGTAATTCGTGATCATTTCGCCAAAAACTCAACCCATATCGTTCCGCAACCACCGTATTCACCTGATCTGGCGCCGTGCGACTTCTGGCTGTTCAACAAGCTCAAAAGACCGCTCCGGGGACACCGTTTTGATACGATAGAGGAGATTCAAGCCGCAGCGAAGACGGAACTGAAGGCCATCCCGGAAAGTGACTACAACCAGTGTTTCAAAGATTGGAAAATCCGTTGGCATAAGTGCATTGCATCGGGAGGGGATTACTTTGAAGGGGATGAAACTGATTTGGAAGAATAAATAAAGAATTTTCAAAATAAATACAATGTCACCTTATTTTTTGGACACAGTAGTATGTTTTTTTCACATTGTTTTGTAATGACAGTGTCCAAAAATGCACCTGTAAAATAGTGAATCAGGGCACAAAATTGCTGAATAATTCTCTGGACAACGGCATGCAGAGAAAGCCATCTGGTTTGAGAAGGATGGAGCATTTTTTGAGGCTTAATATTGAAAAATACTTGGTACTCTCTCTAAAGAGATATTGACGTTTTGCTATTTCTCGACAACACTTTTCAATTTCATTTGGTAGCTTTTCTACGGCTTTACTAGCAATAATGTGAAAAGTGTGGCAAGTACATCGCATAGTAAACAGACCTGGTTTTTCGTCTTTAAAAAGTTTTGACACAGAGTTATATCTGCCAACCATAACACCTGCACCGTCCGAAGCAAATGCAATCAAATTTTGTCTGTATGGAATTTCAAATTTGTTGAAAAACTCCACTAACTTAGCAAACATTATTTCTGCAGTGGCTTCGGGAACTTCAATAAGTGTAAAGAAATCCTCATGTACAAAAAGTTCGTCGTCAACATAACGAACAATGACGCATAGACTCTTCTTCGAATCGGCAAAAATATCGAAAATAAGAACTTAGGGTTTCCCCCATTTTAAGACGATTTTTCCCCACCGCCCCCGATAGACGCGAAAATCCCCAAAATGGGGGAAAATCCCCACATCTGGCAACACCGAGTAGTATTTTTGTCCTCAACCCGCGCTTTGGTGACTATAATTGCCTGGACGCAGCAGAGCAGCGAAATGACGTAATTGGATTTTATTTTTTTTGGATGTCCTACAACAACGTTGCTATGCGAACAATCTAGAGCCTCGCTTTGAAAAGCTCGGCAGGTAGGCCGTCAGATCCAGCATCCTTATTGGATTTGAGTTTAGTTATGGCTATCTTCATTCAGGTCGGGTGGACGGAATTGTTGATCTACATCGTCCCTTTGAATGTTTAGAAGCCCTGCGGTGTCTATGAGTCTATGTATTTAGCTTAGTTAGTTTTCAAAATATAAACATAGATTTCTCTCTCTAGACAGGGTTAAAACACCTTCAGTTGTGTCAAATTTATACCTGATTGAGTTCAAACTTATTCCATAAAATTGACTGCCATTAAAATGTATGACAACAGCACGCCTCAATGCCAACACTCTTACCCCAACAATGTCGTTTATGCTATAAGTTGAATGACTTCACGAGCCACAGCATCCATATCATTTACATCCAATCATCGTTCTAGATACTTGCGTATCCCACAAAACCATGCAAATGTACAGCTTCCCATCGAAGGCAAAAAAAGCCACAATATCTTCTACCACATTTACTTGTAAATTGAAACTGATAAACGGGCCATCAATGTCATTCAATCGTTTCGCAGTTCAGCCTTGTTTGATTCAATTTACATTAAATCGCAAATCTACATTTTTACAATCACTGCTTCAGATACTTTTGCTGAGACGTAAAAATAAAAAAACCATCATCATCATCAGCATCAGCATCGGCGGCGGCGGCGTCATCATCAAAGCAAGGCTGCTGCATCTGGATGTATGAATTACGAGCATATCCGCCGGATTAAAAAACAGCAAATCTATAAAGACAGCCATTACACGGATGATGGTGTCCCGCCTTTGGTTTCCTCAACCAGTGAATTCGTTCGATTGGTGTGTGATAAGATTGCTCGATTTGGATGCCTGAATTAGAAGTACCAGCACGCTTTGTGGTGATTACCTACCGGGATATTTTTACGAGATGTTCGGATATGGTGAGACTATCTTTATGGGCCCAAAATGGAGGGATTCTTGCGAGTAATTTATGTGATTATGAACGCGCTTTGAAGTTGTTTTTTTTTTTTCTCATTCAACTCTAAGCGGACATAAAATCGCCCCAAGAGGCTGGCATTCCTTTACTCATTTGAGTCTTTTTTTTATGGCTGTTCTAGTCGATCTATTGATGCACGCTTTCGAGGGTATGCGGACATAAAATAACTCGCTTAGGCCGTATGATCATCAAAATAAGTTTTTTTTTCCTAAATCCAGGAAGAAGGGAATATTTGATTCGGACTGCAGTTCAAAGAAAGAAGGATACGCGTGGATATTCCATAATTTAGGGGTTATTCAACATGAAGTGCGATTTGAAGTTAATAGAAAAATGCAACGCTTTTTAGGAAAAAAAATGCTAAGTGCGGGTGTCGGACTCGCGCAACCAGGGTTCCGTTCAAGCTTGTGGGTTCGAAATCGAGTCTCGAATAGTTTTTCTGCTTTTGTTTGCATTTAAAGGGGTATTTTTTTTTTAGAGGTACACACGAATAAGAATACAACATTTTTAGCTAATATTTATGTCAATGATATAAGCTTAATGTTTATAAATGATTAAGGACACATGCGGCCACGGGAAACTCGAATGAAGCGCAATCGTAAAGTCAAATTTTCGACAATTTTATCGAGCAATTGGGGCAAATGTTGACTTCCAAATCGTCCAACGTTTATCGGCGTAGACTTCTAAAAGTTTGAGATCACCGAATACTGGGGGCCAGTTTCACAGGTCCATTACACGAAATAATGCCATCTTGTAAAAACCAAAGCTCCGTTACGTCAATGCCATTCAACGCAGAAAGGAAGAAGTCAGAATTCATGTTTCTTTAGCGCACTCAATTGGTGGCGACATTTTGGCTGGCATCGTCCTTAAAGAAATATTAAGCATGCCAAACAGTGAGCAGGGGCGTCTCGATTAAGGCTGCTGTCAATCGATCAGTTTAAATCAAATTTTCGGCTCATTCACCGAACCTCCGACGCGAAGAATGGTCACACGGTTTTGAACTTTTGCAAGAGCTGGACCTTATAAGCTTTCAAGGCAAGATCGTTCCAGCTCCAATTGCTGTGCACGATGGCGAATCGACTCATCCGGATAACTTCTTCTGTTGGAACTGTTTGCCGTTTGGGGATGCATATCATTCATTAGAGTACATGTGGTGGGAAATCTATACATCGTTTTCCGAATAGCTTGCTCAGATGGACGATCATTGCCCGATTCACAATGCAGAGCGAGAGCGAGGCTAGTCTAGCGCCAAATGTCAAACAAAGTTTCAATCACTGCAAATGTATGAAACAATACACAATGGCGCTAGACTCGTCCGATCGTATCGCGCTGTTTTCGAAAAATTAAAAACTCTCGCTGGGCATAGCGTGACAGCAGGCTGATTGAGTAGCCAGAAAGAGAAAGAAATATTATCATTGTTGCTTTTTCACTTAGACACATAGATAACATTGAACTCGTTGTCATAAATTTGGCTTTCATTGTGTACTGGACACGATTTTAGGACGACAACGATTTCTGGCCTTGCTCTCGTCTCGCTCTCGCGCTGCATTGTGAAACGGGCATATGTCGACCTTAAAATGAACGTTTCGCACGATAAGTTCGGCGAAGCGATTCTTGGTTTACAATATAAGTTTGCACAAAAAAATGGCAAAACATATTTATCATAAATCAATTTATCAACTGCCAAATTGACAACCTGTAGAAATAGTGTTGCCAGTTTAAAAACCAAACATCTAAAAAAACAATTAGCCTTTGGGTTTTGTTTCCACTTCCGAATATCAAACTATGCATAAAAACAGTCATATCTCTTGACTGCGTTGAAAAATAAGCTTTACAGCTTTAAAGGACCGCAGTCAGATCCATTTTGTACTCATCTCAAATTGATAGCTCCGCGAGTTAAAAAGAAAAAGGGTGGTGTTACACAGACGGACAACAAAGTAATCCTCGAATGGTTCCATTCTTCTTTTTGGGCAACAGTGTCACTTATCCTTTATCAAATTATTACTTATAGTAATTATTTGATGAATGATGAATTTTTCATCACTGCATTTCGTAAGGAAAAGCTCTGGTAGATATTTGGTGGATCTTTGCCCGAAAAAGAAAAGTCTACTTACTTAATTACTTCTCCATCACACTGTTGATTTTTGGAAGATTGATCGATTGAGATCAGGCTCAGTTCCTACGTAAAGCTACGAATGATTTCTACGGCATTATTTTGTGAAGTGTCCTCATCTCACCCAAAAAACTTCAACTTCCTCAATGGTATAGCTATCAATCATGATACTGGGGCCAAGATGGTGTTCGATGGATCGGTTTCATGTCGCATGCTCTTCGTGTGCGAGTTGGATGCATAGATTGGAGGTCTAAGCACATAACTGGATAAGTCTTCCCGGAATCAGTGCAATGAATGCTGACGAACATTTTGCTTTAAAGTCGATGAGTCTCGATTTGAAATTCGTCTTTTCCATGATTTTGGCATCGTGTGAAAATTGTATTTATTGTCGATTTTCCGGGTCGCAAGGCACACCGAATTTGGACATTTTGTGTGTTTCAGGCGGGCACGATTTCGTCTTCCCAATACTAACAGATGCTCTAGTGCATGGTTCCGACTGCCATATCCAATTGCTTCGACTGCTGGGAGAAAAGGTCATTTCTCTTTTTCATTTCTTTTATTCTCTTCTCCTCGTCCAGCTCCGTATTCCCACTTTGCTGTTCGAGTTTTACTTTGAAGCGTCTACTTTTGCACGCACTCGTGATTATAGTTCTTATCCTTTTTGCGGGTCGTTGGCATTCTCGTCTGTTTGCAGAATAACAGTGCGGCCTCTTGAACTCACTTTTTTGGTATTTGTGGTTATCTTCTAAGATCGATAACCTTCTCCGCGCATTGTGGTCCTCATTTTCGTCAACGGGTCCATCTGAGTAGGCTTACTCTCTCATAACAAGTGATGATTTAAGTGATTGAGGGTTGCACATCCGTCATTTGGACAGTTTCTTTTTTGTTACATTCATTAGTTCACTGTTTAGGAGTTGACAATCGCCATAAGGAGACGCACAGATTTACACTGGCTCCCCATGATTCTAAGCATTAACCACTTCACCCTCTTTGAATTTTTCCTTGCCGTTGGGGAAGTTGAATCCCCTAACCCACCCGAAAATGTGATTGTACATGATCTGATGGCCTCAATTCTAGTGTCAACTTGACCTTAGAAGCACTTAGGAAGATGGCGGGAAAATTGTAAAAAAAAAACAAATCTCGCTAACCGACCCGATATTTTCAAAATGACAGCTTGAACCTTAGACAGGTTAATTCATAATTCAATTTCAGTTTTATTTGTGACTGACTACACAAATATTCTCAAAATTTTGGATCGCTGCTTCAGCTAGACATGCTCAGTGGTGAGTTCAACATTCATCTGTCCACGTCACCTATTCTTTTGAATGAATCTCATCTTGCTCTATTCGAATCACGTTGCTCACCTAAAAATTGACACTCGGTCAAACTGACACTATAAACACAATTTTTAGATTTCGGCCAATCTTATTTCAAACTTGTTTTACCTTAAGGCGCTTTGATTACCGCGCAGGAAAGTTTTGACAACGGCCAGCTGCCCAAGATGTTCCGAGTCAATTTCCTCCAGGCATCTGTCGTCACACATCCCTTAGCTGTTTCATTGAGTCGAAATGTTTTTTGTACAATAAATATCAAGTATTCTATACTAACGAAAATTCCAAGTTTCCTTGAAAAGAACAATGAAAGGCGCCTTGAGGAAGTACGTGTCGAAATATAGTATAAACAAGCTATACAAAAACATGCCTCTCCATACTCTAATTCACAAATCCGCACGCAATATTTCGACCATGTGGCAAATATCTTTCGCACATGATACGAATTAAGTTTATAAGTTCGTGTCAAAAGTCACTTTGCATATGAATTCTCAAAATTTCATCAATAAAACAGTAAAAAGAGTTCAAATTAGCAGCAAGAAACTTGACATGGGCCAGTTGTTCTCGAATGGCTATAAATAGGCTTGCGTTTGTTTGGACGTCCTTCAAAATATGAAGTTGCGCAAATATTATTGTTCCTTTTAAGTACGCAAACTTTTATTTGAATTATAATTAGCAGTCAATCGTAATGTGATGATTTGAAATGTAAATTGGCGCCGGGCTGCTATTTTTGGAGCTTCCTGAAGGTGGGTACGTTTGAAGTTCTGAAAGGCAATTTCGTTCTATTTTTTTTTGTGTTTATTGTTTCGCAGAATAGAGGCGTAAAGCTGCATATGATTTGGTATTATTTTACTTATAATAAGTGGAATTCAAATGGTTTTAACGCTGAGTGTCCTCGCAAACTGGAGTATAACTCCTATGTATAGACAAGCGCTCCAAAAGCCATGATGAGCTAACTCGACAGACTTCAAAATCGACCGAGTAAACTCATAGGAAAAAGAAATTTTAAAACTGACGTAAAGTCTCCTTCTTTCCTTTATATTTTTAGTCTTTTTCATAATTAGGGCTTCGGCAAATTAGTCGGATGCATTGCTTCACCAAAGATTATCAAAATGCAAATAAATGGATTTTCTGTAAAGGGTTTTCCTATAAGGACTTCACAACTTTTTTTTTCAAATAAAACGCAAACCATTTGAGATATTTCAAAAACGGATGGAACTCGGTTTCGTTCATATGGCCGATGTTGGAACCAATTTTCGATGTATCGGCCACATATTTCGTCCGAATTGCAGTGTACAATATTGGCTCTGAGCTCTCCCAACATCGTCGGCTTGTTGGTATAAAACAATGATTTAACGTAGCCCCAAAGAAAATAATCTAGAGACGTTCAATCGCACGAACGAGGTGGCCAATCGACTCGCCTATTTCTTGAGATAAGAATCTCATCAAACTTACTCTTCAATAAATCGATTGTAAGGTGTGCTGTGTAGCTTGGGGCACCATCCTGTTGGAACCACATGTCGTCCAAGTACATACCTTCCAATTTGGGCTAAAAATAATCGGTAATCATGGCGCGATAAAGCTGGCCAAAAATATGGCCAACAACGCCGCCAGCACCAATTGTCGAAACACTTTTTCCACTCCGATTGAGACACCTCCAAAACATGGTTTTTGAACGCTTCAACAGCATGTTCTGGCGATGAAAATCGTTGACCACGCATTTTTTTCTTGATGTGCGGGAATAAAAAGAAGTCATTGGGTGCCAAGTCAGGGCTGTACGGCGGATGACTCATCAATTCGATGTTTTGGCCGGTCAAAAAGGCGCTGGTTTGAGCCGATGTGGGAGAGCTCGCATTGTCATGGTGAACAATGATTCGTCTTCTCTTGTTCGTTTTTCGAATTTCTCCGAAGAATTCAGGCAAACAATTTGTGGTGTACCACTCAGAATTGACCGTCCTACGTTGCTCAAGCGGAACAGTCGCCACATGACCAGTTTTGCCGAAGAAATAGGCGACCATTTTCTTCGAAGTGCTTCTTCCACGAACAACTTCTGTTGGATTCGAAGACCCACATGGTCGATTGTTGTTTTGTTTTGGGCTCATACACATAGATCCGTGATTTGTCACCTGCGACAATCTTATAAACGTCTTTTGAAGCACCGCGATCGTATTTTTTTTTAACATTTCTTTGCACCAATCGACACGAGCCTTTTTTTGAGCGATTGTCAAATTGTGAGGGATCCAACAAGAACAAACCTTTTTTACGGCCAGGTGTTCATGCAGATTTAAGATTTAAGTTCATCAATGCACTATTGTCGTGATAATCCACAGCGAAAGTTGTGAAAAATGATCGCACGAAAGTGTTCACGAGTGAATTCCATTTGATGAATTTTTCAAGTCTCTGTAAGTAAAACAATTCACGATTAAATGACAACACGTTCTGAGTGTTGTTATGCTAAAAAATGTCAAATTTTCCAATGGAAATGTCAGATTGCACCTGGCAACAGTTAGTGTTGCCTAGGCCAGAAATATATCTAGCAGCCTACGTATGCATATTATGAGCCATTGAGCCAAAAATGAGCTTCGGCACTGAAGATGATTTTACGATGAAATTCATCATCTTGGCGTATCTTCTCCAAAACCCCATCGTTGAACGTACGTCGCTTCAAATTGGCCCATCGGCTTCAATTCTTAAGTCAGTTTGATCTTGTATGATTGTTAATCAAGATCCTTATGCAAAATACGCCATAATGTGGTCTAAGCGATGCCCAATTCTCGAGAACGCCGTGGAATTGACTGATTTGGATCATTAACTACGGACGCCTGAACGGCAGCGATATTTTCGACACTTCGGCCAATCCGTTTTCTCCCTGACACGGCAACATCACACAACGAATATGTAGACTCAATGTTTTTCACTAAACTTGTTATTGCCCGTCTACTACGGCGAGAATTACGACCGAAAACTGGAGTTGAAGCTCATAAAGTTGCGATCACCGACTCTGAATTTCGGTAAAAATTTGTTTCATGTTCGTGTACTTTACCATGATGAAAATGTTGACTTTACTAAATAAATTGACATAAATGACAGTTTGATGGTTAGTGAAAGGGTGCGTTCACAAATTCAATTCAAAGTTGTTAAATCAGTCGCTATTGGAAAACCCGATAATACAGGGTGCGTTTAATCTAACAAGTCGATTTAGTTTGGCCGCCTTTTCCTGAAAGAATTGCGAAACAATAATGAGTTAAAACACTTGAATTAAAATAATGTAATTTAAACGCGGAAAAAGTAACGCGGCTTAAAATTTGAAAACCTAAACTAAGCAGTAAGATTTGACCTGCAATTAAGCCTACGTATACCAGGATAACTGATCCTGTAAGGGAGAGTAAAGCTGATCGTTTGTGTAACTCAAATTTATTTATGAAGTCGACTAGCTGATCCTAGCTCCTATTTTATGTCTTTCGATGCAACCGAACCAATTTTTATTGTTTTTCTTAAAACTAAAAAAAATGCTAAAAACTTAAAATAACGATAGAAATATTTAAGTCTACCTTACTTAAATTCAATTTTACATAAAATACCTCTATATATATGTATGAGTGTTTCGTCGTCTTTATATTTCTTTTTAATCCGTTGATCCATTCTTGGTATTCTGAGGACATTTTTATCAATTTTAATGTTTGATAAACACAAAATATTATTTAAGTATTAATAAGTATAAAAACAAATTGCAAACAACTTCAAAGAATTCAAAGAACAAAAGACTACGATTTAAATATTTATTAATATAATGAAATATATTTCACCCCTCAAGGTAGCGTTCGCAAAAAACGCATTCGCTTGGCCGGTTTAAAGCTATATAATTTATAATTTATAATGTAACTTATAGTCTATATTTATACTGAAGATATTGAGTAAGAAGGTATGAAGTATAAGTGAAAGAATTTTTGAAATGGGTCGTGTCACTTTACAAAATTGAACACCTTTTTTTTTGGCAAATTTTTTTAAACTCCATTCATGTTTTTACTTAAGTGCTAAACAAAATTGCTTAAAACCAGCTTAATGAATAGAAACATTCTTATTTCTTATATAACTTACTGATCCTATGCGGGGTCTCTAAGCTAAACCTATTACTTAATCTATATATATTTGTTATATTTTTCTTCCGACTCTACTTGCGGTTGCTTTAGTTTTAATCAAAGATAACTTTAAACTACGAAAATCGAGCTTAACAATTTAAAAAACTAAGTTACAGAGACTTATAGGAACTTATTATCTTACTTAAAATAACTTAACTCTAACTAAAATAACTTATTTTTACCTTAATTTTACGTCATATATATGTACATGCAAAGCAGGTAGAGGCACATACATATGTCAACTAACTATATACCCAAATATACGGATGTGTGAACGTCCCCTGTTTGCATATGTATATTTATACATAAAAACTTAAACTAATCGATCATACTACCGCAGGTCAGCCACCCGTGCGAAAAACCTTCGCGTCGAAGTCGGCCAACTTTACCTCAAGGGCTACTAGTCATAAGAAGGAATTGAGAGAACGAGCACCTTATCATATAGAAATGTGTCGTCGTTGACTTTTTTGTAGAACTTTTTGATTTCTAAAACTTTTCTAAGAAGCATAATTAAATATCGATTACCGTTTAAGCAGCATTTGCAAAAAACTCATTGGCTTGACAGTTTTTTAGTTACACATCGGTTACCACGAAAGGCTCTTTTGTTTGCAGCTTTGCTCAAATTGTGCGAGAACCTTAACATATAGAGACGTGTCGTTGTGGACTTTTTTATAAAACTTTTTGATTTCTAAAACTTTTCTCAAGAGCTCAGTTAACTATCGATTACCGTTTAAGCAGCGTTCGCAAAATACGCATTTGCTTGGCCGTTTTTTAGTTACACAAACGGTCGCCACGAAAGACCCTTTTATTTGTCTGACATAATTTATGGCCTTTGTTAATTCTGAAGCTTCGCTGGAAGTATAAGTGAAAGAATTTTTGAAATTGGTCGAAATTTTTTTGACTGGCATCTATAAGAAAACCAAACCTATGTATGTTAAGTTGGCCAAGGCTTTGTAAGTCGTAAATAGTCGCCTTGAGGAGAAAAGTCCTGTTGTGAGTTTTAGTAGCCTTTATGTCAGCTAAATGAAGACGATAATGATTAATGAAGGGTTGAACCATTTCACCGAAAATATTCTTGGTGAAAGAAAAACATACATATTAAGCATACACAGTGGATGGATGTCAGCTCATCTGCACGAGGAGTCTTTGAATTTGAACCAGACAAGTTACACGGTAAATAAATAGTCACACATATTTTAGAGGCCCAGGACGAAAATCATTCAATCATTGTAAAAGAGCCTATAATTTAAGCCCCCTTGTGGTATTTCAGCTGTGACTGTGTTTCATTTGACGTCTTCATCCGTATCGTAAAGGAGTATCCCGTTCAAAAAGTTACTTATAATGATGTGCTTCACAAGTTCCTCCATTTATGTGTTCCAATCACATAATTTTTGGACACTGCCGCTCCATCGGTTTCGACTTAGGTCTCAATCAACAAGTCTCGGCGGCTTTCGAATCTTTCATACCCGTCTCTCATACCCGTCTCTCATACCATGCATTGAATTGAGGTCGCTGTGAATGAATGAATGTGAATGTGAAGTCTTACCATAATGCCTGTCCCTTTAGTGAAGATTTTATAGATTCTTCGGGCCGCAGCATTGATGTCCATCCACTCAACATACCCTAGTCGTTCACCTCCTGACATATCGCTGAATAGCCCGTTGAGATCTTCGTTTACCCGAAAAGGCTACAGGCTTTTTCTCAATTTTTCTGCACCGTAAAACTGAGACGACAAGCGTCTTGTATAATGTCAGTTTGGTCGTTCGAGTACGTGTTGTCTTCTTAGCCAAAGAAAATTTAAAGCAGCTGGATACTTCACCAACAATAAATAATTGAATGCCTCGTGGGGGTTCTTTTTCAAACTCAAATTAAGAGCTCGGTAGTTATAAAAACGACATGCAAATTTGTATTGAATGTTTGCCTCAAGATTTATGTTTGACATATTTTAAAAGTCTTTAAAAATATTCGCCCATTGTTTATTGTCGAGGCATTGCATTTTTTGTCAGAGCTTTAGGCTGTACATCTTTGTAAGTCATTTGCCAAATTTAATTTAATTACATGTCCGTACTTATGTCGTTTCTTTTGGCAGTTTTTATGTCTAAAGTCAAAGAGCAAGCCTCAATATTTCATCACTGAGTTATGGCAATATTTCGTCTCAGACACGACAATCATTTGTTAAACGTTACACTGCGAACAGAGACACCTCCGCCTACAGCGCCTTAAATGAATTTACTCAAATGAATTTGTTAGTCAAATTAGACTGCTGGACGCGCAATTCAATTTACTCGTATTCACAATTGAGTGAATAAATTGACGACCCCAAGCATCCGTGACAGCCCCTTCTGGGCTTGCAATTCATTCAACATAGACCCAGATGTCCAGTTGTGCCACTTAAGATGCGTCTTGCGTCAAACTACACGCGAACCAAGCTTCTCTCTCCATGCTCGCACATCACAGGAAGCAACAATCAGAAAAGTTGAATTGACCAACGATTTTCTTCGAGAATTCGTGGGGAAATGTGTTCGGAAGCAGAGAAGACAATCACGAGTAGGCTGTGGATTCTTAGCTTACACATTCTAGAACCATGTGTGGGTTATTTGGGCATTCCAGACTCAAGCGTGCATGAAATCGTTATCGTTTCACTACTGTTCCCACCTCTTCCAAGAAATTTTCGTGTGTAGACGAGGAATGCACATTCACGAGCCACGCTCCGTCTCGGATTACCATCTGGGAATCAAATTTAAATATATATTGATTGTGTTTAATTATGGGTTATATAATAAATTAACATTAAAGGGCGATTGCCGTTCAATTAATTATGCATAGCGAGCCAAGTCGATATCGCTTTATTGACCTGTTTAGCTAGCTGGCTAGTTAGAGCGAACGTTTTTTTCTTAGCTTAGATTTCTAAATCGAAAAACAATTAAGGAGAGAAAAATTTGGATTTAACCAATAAAAAAAAAATGGGAACGACGACTTTCGAAAAGAGTTCACTGAGTAGGCAAAAAGAGTTTGAAATATAAGCCTTATCGTTGGATTTGTTGTTAAAATCGTAACCGCTTAGGTTTGGAAGGCTTACAAGTTATCTTGATAAAAATTCGTAACTTATTCGTTTCCGTAATGGCTCGAAAAGAGTTTGATCTGAATACAATTCGATATTGACACCGACGATAAGATCAAGGATTAGAATTATATTTCTGAAAATTAATAATTCTTCTGTGTGGAACAATGGTTTATTGTACAAAGTGACACGTTTTAATTTTCCGTCATATTTGTTTAAAATTTTCCAAAATTTTTTGTCAGGTCGTTGTTTCAAAATGTATTTCAACACCAGCTACTCGAATTTAATATCATTTAAAATTATGATGGTCTTCCCAAGGGGCAGTTCTTTCTCTTGCATCAATTCGGTCTCGTGATTGAGGCAAATTTTAAGCTTGCGGCCAATACTTGTGTGAAAATAAAATTACACGCTGAGAAGACTCAAACAATCTTCTTTACCAGGAAAAGAAAATCCTGCTTCCTTCCGTGTAATCAATTAATTTTAAATATAGTGAAAGTCATCCGTTTAAAATTTGGGCATTCACTGCGAGTTGAAATTAATGATTAACGTGAAAACCATGAACACAATAAAAAACTAATATAGCAACAAAAATGAAAACAATGTGATTGTATATAAAGTCATATTGCAGTCAATACTTTTTTTTGGTTGCGTAGTTTTGTAATTTTGTAAAATAATCTCCTTAAAATGATGTTCAATGTTTCCACTTCAAGTCTACATAAAAGGATACGTTTTTTTCTTTCTGATCAGATGCGACTTCGCTGACAACGCTCTCATAAATGAAATGGTCAATTCGTAGCACATTGGTCCCTCCACAATTTTTGGACTTTGAGTAACTCAGGTTTATTTGGTTTGAACTCACTTCTTTGGGTGGAGTCCGAAACGGGATGGAGTATTTTGATGTCGACCTATAAGCTTTCACCTAATTCGCAGGATTTTATTCAGATTCAGCTAAACACCCCGCTGTCAGTGTTATGCCTTCACAGCAGAGCCATCTACACGCAAACCACTATTTTGAAAGCACGAATTAGGAACTAAGCCGATACAACAACCACCACGACAACGCCACCCATCAGTCAGACTTCTATCTCTGTTCGACCAATCCAGTGATAGTGAAATTGAAATTGATTTGATCCCAATGGCCAGTGGTGGACGGACTAGGAGTTGAACCTAGGACCCGTCAATCAAAGGTGCTCAAACGACTGCGCCACCCAACCATTGAAAGCCTTTTGAACTCGCGACTTGCCCAAGGTTGACACTCCTCGCAGATTGGTCCGTATATGCTACAGTGTACTGTCAAGATGATTTTGTTTTTTTTAAGAACAAAATCTAAATCCTTCGATCTTGGAATTTAAAACATAGTTTTTTGGACACATCGCATAAACATCGAATGGCTAGGATGCTTCTGCATCGAATCTTCACCCAGGTGTCGTTTGAAGTGTTGATATTTGTCCATAGAGAAACAAACTCTTTTACTTCCTCAACGTTATCTATCGATTAAGATCTTCTCCCAAAGATTGAATCCGTTCGGATCGCATCCTTATTAGTTTTAGGGCCAACAGCAAGCGGGTGGAATGCGTTACCTCGCTCTATTTTTCCTTTGCACTGCAACCTACAACAATTTAAAACCAATGTGCACTAGTACCTCCTTTCTCTCTCTTCCGCTTCTGCTCGTGCTGTGTAAAAAAAACACTTTAAGGGTACTTCAAATCCCTTGAGCACTTGAGCACTATTTAAAAAAAAAAAAAAGCGGGTGCCAACCCAACAACTGTGCAGAGTGTATACACATACTGTCTTCCTTGGCGACACCTGGCTATCGCAATATCTGATCAAGAAAAAGGTTGAAGAAACCCCATGGAAGTGCATCTGCCTGTCGGAATGAGATGAAAGTCTGGATTAATTTTGGAACGTTGTCATTGCTTAAAAGTTGGTCTATAAATTTCGAAATTTGTCCTTTGCAGGATTTTGCCTAATGCCGTAAAGTAGGGATACGCTTTGATGGTCGATCAACGAGTAGATGGAATGCACGCAGTCTTCGGGCACGCTTTAGTCCTGTCCAACCTGAACGCCTTGTCTAGGCGTATCTAGGTTGTTTCTGTTTCTCAATTTTTCGTGGTCGGTTTAGAGGGAACCTGTGAGGCTGTGAGGAAATCTTGTGTTATTTTTCACCACATTTCTAGCTCCCGCAAAGATGACCACTCTGCCTAAGATGTTTTCTTTATCACAAGTCTCCAAGTGAGATTTTGACATCGTGCTTCAAAAAGGCTTGTTGAGCCAAGTCCAAGAGTGTCTACGTCTTCATCGGTGTGGCATGTGAAATCTAAAATTTTTCATTCTCAGCCGTTTTTCAACGAAGGTTCCGCATCCTCAAATGTGCACCCTTTTGTGACCGTTTATTTATTTCGTGGAACTAATCCTTTCCAGCGTACTTCGTGGATCTTATTTTTGAGCAGCTTCTCGCGTGTAGAGTGTTCAAAAGATGACATGATGGAGGTATTCTACTTCATTCCGAACCTCATGTTAGCATAGAGTAATAATAATATAACAATAATAATATAATAATAATAATATTAATAAATGAGGCCATCCGAGGGTCTAAATTGTAAAGTCTTATTTAAATAAGCTCACGCGCTTTTTTTTTTTAAATAATGCACGTGCTCAAGGGATTGGTTGGACCCTTAAAGTCAGTTTACACAGCACGAGCAGAAGGAAAGTTAGAAGGGAGAGAAAGAAGGTAGCGGTGCACATTGGTCTTAAATTGCTATGGTTGCAGTGCAGAGGAAAAGTAGAGCGAGGTAACGCATTCCACATGCGCGATGTTCGGCCTATAAAAGACAGTATGCCCGAAAATAGGCTTTATGGTAAACTGAAGAGCATTCAATGATGTGCGCGTGTTGCGAGTGAATTGTTGGGGGGTGGAATGCAATTAGCTATTTCTTCGGAGCATTGGTGGTAAAAGTTGCGATAAAAGAGCGACAGGCAGGAAACATTTCTTTGATGTTCCACCGAGTCTATTAATTAAATTATGTTTCTGTCGTTTTTAAGTTTTACCGCACGCTTTTGGATTCAATTCAATGGGCTTACAATCCTCCAAAAGTAGCTGGTAATTTGAGTTTTTAGAAGAGGCTGTCTTAAACTTCATCAGTCGCACTGAATTTGAGTTAATTTTCAGAAACTTATAGAACTTTAGGAAGTAAACTGTTTTGTCTACTAAAACGCTCACTTTTTGCGGAGAAAAAGCTGACCGAAATCGATCACTTTTTATTGCCTAGTTTTTCTGTAAGATTATAAATATTTTGTTCCCGCTTGAAAATTTACCATTCTAGAAGTCAGATTTGTGCAGCTCTGAATATCTTAAGTTTTTGCGACATCCAACACTAACTAATTTTTTTCTTTGCCATTTCTTTTCAGGTAAGATTCCCACATTAAATCAGCCGCAAACATCAAACTTGACGGTAAGGTATGGAACCAGCGCTATGGACTCCAATTAATCAAGATCTCATTTCGCACTCGTCAAAAGTAAATAGATACTCCTCCGAGTGCATTGCACCTCACAAGAACAACAAAAATGCAATCACTTTTAACTTTAAACAAACAAAACACCTCCGGTGTTGTCTTTTCCAACCTTTTTGTTTTTTTTTTTTGTTTTTAGGTCACAAGCTCTGATAAGAAGCCTGATTGTGCTCGTATTTCAAATGAGTCAGAAGACGATGCCCAGAGTATGATTAAATATTTGACTGGCAGTGCAACAACCTCCTAGGCTTGTAGCTATTTGGAATGAAATAAGTTTCGCAATTGTAGTACGAGTATCGCTTTAGGCGAGGGCTTAGCCCCAAAGGGATTGTCTGGCCTATCTTATCTGGAAGTGCGTTGATGATGCATTGGCCAATAAATTGTCCCCCTTCAATCGTTTGGGGAGTGTTGTTTGCGTACTCGAAGACTAGCTGTGGGCTACCTCCAAGCGGAAATCGATTGCGTAGGAGGCGATCAAAGGTCAGTTCCATGAACATGAACATGTACAGCCAAGGCGTTATCTGAGAGTGTTAGAAAATTAGGCCATGTTTGGTATTTGTTGATAAAGCAGATGATAGACAGAAAACATGACAAGTTAATAAAACGCTGAACGAACGTATTTTTTTTTTGACATTTAATCAATCAATTTTGGAATTTTTTTGAAGCATGGCATGCCGTTTTTAACTTCCCATCAGGAAGTTCTTGTTTTTTTCATTAAATTTACCTATTTTTTAATAGTCTTTGTGGAAGCTCGAAAATGGCAAATCGATTAGGCTTTTGAACCAGTTTGAATTTGAACATTTCTTCTGTCAGGATGTTGGATAAACGCTTTCGAGATTTCTTCATATAGCTTCATTTTCGGGCTCTAACTCGATATCATTCTGAGCATAGTCTGCGATCTAACTCGGTGGTTTCACGGAAGTTTTGAAAACTTGATCTAGTTTTTTACATATTCAGGACGAAGGAATATTTTAACATGAGCCAGCATTCATATTTTTCAATAATCGAACAACGAAAATAGTTAAAGCTTCAAATGAGTCAGTTTTACATTTTTTAGTTTTTTAATTCGTTGAATCAAATTTTGAACCTTTTAAATCTGCAAAGGAAAAGACGGCGTCAATTTCTAACTTTTTTGTGGAATGTGTTGTCGGAACGACTTTTAAAACTCTAAACGGCAGCAGAAGCATTTGCATGATGTTTTGACTTTTCTATGGGTTTCTTAAAACTTGTGAGAAACTTCCTTCCCAAGACTAAGCCACTAAGCCAGAGCCATGATTAAGCTAAGGCGGAAACAGCAAGTCTCTCTAGCCAACTCTATTCTTAGGTAGCCGACTCGAATTATGCAATGGTTCCTTTCCATTGATACGTGCTCCACCAAAGGTAAGGACTTTCTTTACGATGCGACCGTGTCCCTCTGATGTAGGTTCGAAGGCTTGTGTGTCTCGGAGACGTTCGAGAAATGTTGGTTAAACTTTATTTTCGAATTTTGTCAAATTTATTGCAACAATTTTATACTTTTTAATGAGGTTATGTTGTCTTATGCGGTTTCGAACGTTTCTTGAATCATTAGGATTCTTAAAATGCTTTGTTACAGCTGCACGTATTTTTTTTAGGTTTTTAATTGATCGTGGACGCTTCTTCGCAACCTTAAGTTTCATTATTGCCCAGCATTTTTCTTCTAAGTAAATACTTTTTAACCCAAGAAATAAAAGAATGCAGATAAATCTTTAAAAAAAACAAGCTCATACTAACAATATTTGCTGAGTTGCAAGGAGCATTGTCCTGTTGAAAAATGAATCTGCATTTTTTAGAACCGTTAGATTAATTTCTGCAGTGACTTTCGATTCCAGGAAGACCATTCTACCTTTTTCATCTCCAGAAAGGAGATCCGTAGACCATTACACCTTCGGTTTTTGGAGCATCCATAGATGCATTAAGAGCTCAGTGTTTCCTTTGGTTCTCTTCGCGCAAGAATCGAATTTTGACACGTTGGAAAAGATAACTTTGTTCCATATGTCTTGAGTCCAATTAAGATGCTCCTGAACCTAGAGCAATCGTTTTTCTCGTACTTACTGGCAAATCCGTCTTCAGTACTCGAATGAGTGCTCTAAGTCCGGCTTTTCACTAGTCCTTTTCCTATAGCGCTTGAGAGATTGTTTTTTAATCCACTGTATTGAACCGATACCGACGAATTTGCAGCGAACTTCCACTGCGGTCATTTTTATTGGCCTCCCTGAGCGATTCTCTTTTTTGGTAGTCCCGGTCTCTATGTTATTCTAAATTCCATGCCACAGTTTGTTCAGCAACTGACATTTTTCGAACGGCACTGTACAAAAGCTTGCTATATAGTTCCAGATTAGTATGTAAGCTTTTACACCGGCGGCGTTTAAATTACGACATGTCATCCTGCTGTTGCTGCTGTTGAGTGGGTCTCTTTTTTGATGGTGATGGAAGATGTTAAAATTCCATTCATCGGCTTACGTTCATTCGACCGTACTTTTGAAATGTTATGGTGAACGTCCGTGATCAAGTCATCTGCACGTGCTTCGAAAAATTTGGCATGAAGGCAATTGTCACCAGCGGTTAGGTAGGACTGGACTTTGACAATCCCGCTAGTATGCTGTCCATCGCCTGTCTATCAATCTGCAGAGATGTTAATTCTGTCTGTACAACAACATTTTCATCAGGCTTCTCTAAGCACCTTTTAAACCTCTTAGTAAAATTTACAAATGCCTTACCTGTTATGGTGTCTCTTTATGCTCCTTCTTTTTCCTTCTGAACAGCAAAATTTGATGCCTTATCTTTGATTTTAGAGCTTGTTCTTGTCCACCTCAAGCATTGAAGAACCTAAGCATATCAGAGGTAGCATGGGGGGATATAAGAACACTTGCGATTGGAGCTTAGCAAAGTTAAACAATTTCTTGACTAGTTTCGGCCGAAGTTTGGAAAATCCTCAAAAGTACTCCAGCTGAAGTGGACATCCAAACCTTCGGATATCGAGAATACATAAAGAGAAGAAGTAGTGCCCTAAGTGTAAACCCAGCTAATATAGAAATGATCCTCTTCACAACAAAAATTAATATACCAGACTTTCAACTTCCAAATCTGAATGGTGAACCGCCAAGGCGCTAAATTTAGCTGGAAACACACCATAGATCAACGAGTAAATAAGCATGCATGCATGTAAGAAAATTTTCTCCAAGAAATGGAGACTTGAGACAGAAAAAAGACAGAGAGGACATAGAGCCAAAATAAATTAACCAGCTATATTAGTCAGAAAAACAGCAACTCTGGGTCCCCGGGCACAGCGACATTCAGGCCAATAAACATGCTGACGAATTTGCCAGAGGGACGTTGGTCATTGTTGGATTCTTAGCGGTGAAAGTCGAAATTCCGCTAGGATCCATCAAAGCAACGCTACGAACATTGCGAAAATAGACAAGCCTGAATGAGTCTATCTTCATACCCCTTATCTAGGAAAACATGGCCAGGCTATATGTCAGCTGCCACGTGTGTTGTGGTAACAAAATGGCGCTCATCGCACTACTTGGGCACGCTTGGCCTGCCACTACTACTTACCTACGTAGGCTTGCGTTAAAATCGTTTGTTCTGAGAGCTGCTTTGTAACATTGGATTAAGTGAATTACACCCGTTTGCTTACCATTTCATTCTGAGGATTACTTCCCGACATTAAAGACGCATGTTTGAGGGGATCAGGTCAACAAGACCTGACGCATCATTCTGTTGCGCAAAGCCCCATGCACATTCTTGTCTAGGAAGTCAAATAGCAGAGGAGCTTGTTCATTCTGCTCTTTATGGAACTCCTCTTTTGTAATTTGAACTGAATTTTAGAAATTTTTGACAGCTTGATATCCATGTGGTTGGATTGCCTATTGGAACAGCATTTTGTAAGACCATTACTCCCAGCCTTGCCTTTGATAAGAAGAGGAGGAAGAGTTTAGCCAAGGATTTATTAGCATTCAATCGTCATTAAGTATTATTTGACATCGACAACTTATGTTCTTGAAGCCTTCATAAAACCAACGCCGTAGGTCTCGGTGGGGTTCATCGGGTGTTCCTGAAAGCACTTCTCCCGAAGCATTCCTTCCTCTCAAAGATCTTCAAAAAACTTATGCAAAATCAGATCAGCTTGTTTTTAAGCGAAAAACAATTGCTTTTTGCTTGTCAATCAGGTTTTCGTCCAAAACACAGCTGCACCACGGCTCTCTTTGAGGTAGTAGACGATATAAGGATAGCATTTGATAAAGACTATAGTTCGTTTCGATTTCTACAAGGCTTTAGATACCAACAGCCATTCAATTTTTTGTGAAAAGCTTGCTAGATTTTAGGGTTTATATGCAGTAAAACTTATTTCATCCTATCTATCTGGCAGATAACATGATGTCACTTGTCGAAACGAAATGTCTGATTTCCTACTCTGATTACGAAGGGTTCCGCAGGGTTCCATTTTAGGTCCATTACTCTTCTGTCTTTACAATAACGAAATTGCAGGTCTTCCTGAGAATTGCTCTATTAACCTTTATGCAGATGATGCACAACTTTTTTGTAGTTGCCCTCAAGGGGAAATCGATGAATAACGACGATTGGGGAAAATCGAATAGTCTTGTACTAAATCCTGAAAAATCAAAATGTATTGTTATTTCGAAAATAAAATCGCTGGATCTGTCCTTCAATTCTTCTCTGCAGTACTCCGATAGAATATGTTAATACAATAAGATTGTTGGAAAAGTATTCTGCGCTCCCGGCACACTAAGGACTACACCCCTTTTAATACTTTTCCCCATTCCCATTCTGATGTTTGGCTGCGAGGTTTTTGCAGATTGCGATTCAATAGGTCGAATGAAGCTCAATGTATTTATGGCCTGAGGAGATTTGATCACGTGTCTAGTTTCTCAAAAAATATATATACGGTATGTCTTCTGACAATTTATTGTAAAACAGAACGCTTAATTTATTATTTAATATTCTAAAATCACGCCAACCTTCGTATCTCTCAAGTAGGTTTTAATTCTTAACATCACCAAGAAACTAATCTCCTTGTGGCTGGGTTCTCATGTCTGGTATATGAACGATAGTTTTTCGTAAAAGTCGCTCGGTTGTGGATAGTCTCCAAAATCACATCAGAAAAAACAAGTAGTGAAGTGAGGTTCTGTAAAAAAATACAGTCCTTTCTTTCCTCCTTTTAGAAGAACAACAACATAAACTCAGTTAACATTAATAGGGTGACCTTTAACTTAACATTCTTTTTTTTCACTCCTTAACTTTTAATTTAATTGTTATTTAATTTTTAACTTTGACTTAAATGTTCAATCTTAACTTTTAACTTTTTCCTGTTGATATTGTGAGTTTGTATTCATGTACAAGAATACTTAAGAACAATTAAATAAATGAATAATAAATAAATAATAATAAATATAAACTTATAAATACTATATAAATATATATATATATATATAAAAAATCACAGAAATAAATATAAAATAATATTTGTTTTATAATAAATATATCTACACTGCAGGAAACAAAATTAGTTGAAAAATAATTTAGGTTTAAAACAAAGTCATTGTCGGATATCGAGCCAGAATTATTATATTTCGAGTAAAGTTTTGCTATTCGTTCAGCTATTAAATCAATTATGGTACTACAATAAAGTTCGTCCGTTGAGTAGTACCAGGGTACTAATTGAAGTCTGCGCAAGCCGGGTTTTTGAGCATTGTCCTCAAACAGGCGATCCGTAAGACATGATAGTCTGAAAAATTACTTTAAAAAACGAAAGTTTATTCGTGTTGCTTAGTTTGGATCTTCTAGCTTCCAGAAATGAATGGGTTGGATACTCTGCTCTTGACTTCCACTCAATCTAGAAATTGTTGAAGGAATAAGTTTGAGTCTTATTTGCCAATTTTTAGAGTAGTCTTTTACTGTATTTTAAGCCGATTGAAAATTGATCTGATATAAGAACCAATAACATCAGATGTGTAAAAACAAGTCTCATCTGCAAATAAAGCAGTTTTACACATTTCCAGATGTGTGACTTAAGGAACTGCGTGAACTAAGAGAGGATTGCATGATTTTTAATAAATTAAATATAAAGCTAAAGCAGCCCATTGTGCACGACATGTCAAAAATGAAGTACCATTCCGGTACTCTCTCCAGGGTAAGATTATTTTTAATCTCAACTCTTAGACGGTGAACCTAATGCAGTGCACTGTGATCGACCTATTATCGTCGATGACAAAGTTAGTTTTTTTATTGTTTTTTTATTGTTTTTGTTCAAAGCAAAAGACTAATTGGTCTTTTGCTCGAAGGCAAAGAAGCGTCCTTAGATTTTAGCTTCTTTCCATTTATTACTGAAGTTTTTTCAAACAAACGTTAAAGTAAGTTTAATGAAGGCTTAATGGATGGTACAGTTTCCCTTTCATTAAATATCATATAGTTACTTTAAAGTCGTCTAAATGAAGCAATTAAGTGAACTTCTTCTATTGGAAGCTTTATAGAAACTTAATAGAAGCTGAATCCTTGCAAAACTCAGTTCTTTTTTTGCATAAACGAACTTGAGTACCCTAAACTTAAGAAACAGCGAAGATCATTTTACTCTTTGGAATAAACTACCAAGTAACAAGTAAGCAGAGGTTGATTGACCTGAAGCCACATTCGATTTCCTGTTAAACATAATTGTCGTCCACTCGAGATGTCTTTGTTCTCACCATCTATTATTTTCTACAATAAACTCTAGTAGCGGCCGGCGGTAAAAAAAACCCCACATAATAACAGAGAAAAAGCCCGTAATGATAGATGAACTTTAAACCACGCGACACGCCACATCGCAGCAAAGTGTTGCCGCATGCATGACTTACAATATGTTCTGGGGCTCAGCACCCAACTGTCATTATTTGTTGATTCTAGCCATTCCTCGGATTCCACATTCGTGGATGACTGTCCGTCTAACAAAAAGTGCGAACAACAATGAATAATCCAACAGACACGAAGACACAAGGCGCATCCATTGGATGCATCTTTTTTTTGTTGTTTTAAACTGCATAACTAACAAATTGGCCCAGACCGAGCAGAGTTGAATGCTCGCCGAGCACGCACTTCGTTTCATTCTATGGAATGCACTAGTGTACCTACGATGTGAACAGTTGTTGAGCAATTGTTTTTTCGTATTTTTTTTTGTTATCAATTTGTATCTTGTTTTTGTCGAGGTGAGATAGGCCAAACCCATTATAAAAAAAATTCCTTTAGAGAGCTTGAAACTTACGAGCAGCGGATGAAATATGGATCGTATTTCAATCAATTGTCACGACAATGTGAAATACAGAAGATGCGGATTTAAGCATTCTGTCAACCTGCCAACGGAAGCCGATTTATTATTTGTTAAAAAAAACCTTATTACTCTGGTCACGTTTCTGTGGAATTAATTCAGAAGATGTTTCCGATGCTGTCAAAAAAAAAAAATAAATTAAAAGAATAACTTATCGGACTTGAAAGTTGACAGGAAGAGAGGAAGAAACATTTTTTTTATGAAGAAACACTCCTTCAGTTGATTATTCTCAATCAATTACTTTTTATGCAGGCCTTAAATCGAGTGCACTCATTCAGTTTTTAACGAATAAAAGCTACTCTCGTTTTTAGAAAATTGATGACCTGTTTAAACTTAAACCCAGATTATTGCATTTTACTTTCTTTCTGGCTCTCATAGGATGAACATGAGTCTAACATGAAATAAGACTCTTAAGTAAAATAATAATCTTGCAAATTGAGTGGACAATACACATGGCTCTGGACCCGTCTGATCAACTAAGCCTACGAAAGATTAGATCTGAAAATTGGGTGGGGCGGTCAAAGCTAGGTCGTAGCAAGGTGATCAAACTTTAAGAATATATTTTTGTTTCAACATACTCTTCTAACAAGCTCCCGATCTGTGAAGTTTCTGCCTGAGACAAGGCAACATTCCACTCTCGCCAATCCGGGGCGTTCTCCTTCCACTTATGCAGACCAATAACTCTGGCATCCGTCCGCCGTCGATAGATCCTTAAAAGGGAGGTTCGGTCTGCCTTGTCGTCTCGACTCTGGAGACTGTGATTCGAAGACCCACTTTGCTTAGGCATTATTGTCCATTCGCTCGATAAGGCCGAGCTAGTGTAGTCGTCTTAGTTTGGCGTTTTAGACTACATCCACATCTAAACACGGCACTTATAGTCCGCGGTTATACCTCGCACCTTCATTCGCCTCGCATACGGGACCAAATATTCGACGAAAAATTTTTTTCTCTCGAAAGTGTTCGAAATCTGCTCTGCATTACTGCTTATCGTCCAGCACTCGGATCCAAAAAGCACAGCATACGTTTCTCCTTCTGAGTTAGGAGTTTTGAACCAAGCAGCGGTTTCCTAAGGATGAGCTGAATCCCCACTAAGTGTCATTCGTGGAGTTGATATTTACTCCCAGTTAGGTAAACTCCTTCACCATCCCGAAACTGCTGTTGCGAGCAGACGACTGTTGAAGTCGACGCATTTAGTTCATTATTTTTCCAATCCCATGATACCCTTAGTTTTCACTCTACTCAAATGTCTCAACAGGGGCCATCATTTCGCTATCATCTTCAAATTTCTTGCCCCATACGTGATCCTTGAGCCGAGGTCAGAGATAGCAGTCACTGAGAACTAGAACTGGTGCGGGTATTCAAGTAGCTCTGGCCTCAAAGGAGCTGTTGTGCCACCACCTTTTTATATTCATAACCTTCCTTGCGGAACTCGACATTTTGAATTTCTTCGGAGTCGGTCAGGAGGGTCACCTTAAGTCACCGATTGCCATTTGGATCCAGTTCTCGTTCATGGTCACGAAAAGTGATAAAAAATTCTCCTGATCGCCTAGAACATTGCGAGATTCATTTCTTCTTTTGCTCGTCGGTTAACTTGAGCATCATTCAAAGCGAATTCCTATGTAAACATTCACATGTAATTCGTTTGTCAAGATTTTTTAAATACTGTCATTCGAGATTACTATGACCTCAGCTATATGCTCGATGGTTACTCTTCGCTCTGTAAATACGACATCTTCGACTTTTTCCAAGTTGTCTTCAGTGAGGGAGGTGGGTGGACGTACTTCGGGGTTGTTATCTTCAGTGGATGTTCTTCGCAGTTAAAACTTCTTGGCCCAGCGAGTAACACAGTGGAATATGGAGGAACAGAGTCTCATTATGTTTTTACCAAGTAGCTGTGTATATCTTTGATAAATTAACAAACAAAGGTACTTAATGACATCATTCCATAGGGCAATCTTGTTCTGTTTATTGATATAGTCATCAGTATGAAAATGAGCCTTGCCCGTAAACAGTATGTATGTTTTCAAGCGTCGTTGTCGTCAAGTTGCGACAATCTCATGATTTACACAGATAGCGTATAGTTTCGCGTCGATCTTAAACCACCTGTCGCGTCGCTACTTGCGTTGGTGGTCCTGAAGAATTTTTTCTTATCATTGTCCCTTCTTTAACTTTTGAACCAGCTGAAGTTGAAGTTTTGCTCTACGGAAAACGCGTGATCGAATCATCGCTCTTCAACTCTGTTGAAATTTTCTTCCAATTTGAACATCATCTCCATATTTATGCTTGCTGCAGGCGTCTTCGAACAGCAACTCCCTCAAATACACCAGCATTTCTAAATCTTCGACCATTTTCAAGGATAGCAGTCATTCTTTTTGACATTTACTTGAACTTCAAAACCGGTCTGGCTGTGATTTTTCCTTAATATTACCAGTTTGAGAGAATCGATCGATTGTGGCCTTGAAGTAAGAACCTTGTTATCTAAGTAAGACGAGATAGCAAACAAAATATGAAAAGTGAAGTTAATATTAAGAAAATAACCTAAGAAGCAAAGTTTCCTACATTTGTACAGCAACGACAAATTTAAAAAAAAAACCTTAATGTGGTTAATTAATTGTGGCCGGTTGACTATCGGAATTTTTATGCACTGTTGTCTAGAAAAAAAAACGGTCGCAGAATAAAAACTTAATTAAATTAAATCTATCGCCCCATTACTTCAACGTCCCATAAAGAAATCGTCAAGTTGCGAATTATCTTATATCACAAAACCTTATAAGTGACCCACAACTACAATATAGCTTTTCTTTGCAACAGGCTTATTAGTGATGTGATGGCATATTTTACCGAGAATTGGAACCACTTTACAGGCGAAAATACGAGTATAATTGTTGCGCTTGGTACTTTCGGAAATGCGTGCTGCATTAGGTGACGAATTTCTTCCACATTCGATTAGAAACGAACTTTCGAGTCGGTCTATATAGGTTATGAAATACGATCTCAAGTCTGCGATTGAACATACAAATGCTGGTGTGCCTCAGGGCTCCATCGTGTGTCCGATTCTCTTTTTAATTTTCACTTATCATCACCTTTGTGACACATTTCATCCAATTCAAATCCTTGGTAATTACAGTACTCTTCGAATTTGTGTGGATCTAAAAAGAGGTTGCGATTTAAAGCTCCTTAAACACTTAGCTCCCTACTCTTATTCAAGTTAACCCTTACAAATTAGTGGCACTTGGGTTGCTGAAGATGGAGGGCTACCCACCCTCAGGATATGCATCAGAAACAACCTCGGTTTAATTGACCATACAAAAGGTGCTGCAAAATGTTCAGGTGTTCTTAAACGCTATATTGAGTTTAAAACCCCTTCTGATCTGATCGATATCTAAAGGCATGTCTTCACTGGAAAATGAGTCGCACATATGCGCGGGAGTTCATACAACCATCATTATTCTGCTTAGCAGAGCTAAAAGCCAAGCAACGAAATTTACTGTAGCCTATAATAATACGAAGACTCACTTCATGATCGCAGCAACTGTCTTTTTTTATCGCTTATACTATAAGTTGTGCTCCAACAAAATATTTTTATTATTTATTATTATTATTCTATTAGTCTACCACAGCACTAGCTACAACGGCTTTCGGCTGGGATCACAGAGGTTATTGTAAAAAACTAAGTGTAAATATATGTTAGATACTATTAGCCACCTTAACTGTGTATGTCCAAGTCGCAGCCGTGGGAAGCATTTGTTCATCTTGCGCGAGGTATTTATTGGGTATTTTGCCGGAGACCCATTCGGATTGATTGAGGAGTAATGGTGTTGGTACAGGCTCCATGATTCTTTTATTTTATTTTTGCAGTAGGCTTCTGCAATCTTAAGGAAGTCGTTTTTGAAGGTTTGATATTGCCTTACTTCAGCATTGGAATTTTCTTCGTGATCTGCTAGCTCGTTTCCCTTTATTCCAGCATGTCCTGGAATCCAGACCAATAGCAGCTTGAATCGAAGGAAAATGATGTTGTCCCGAATTTTATTTATCACGCTGGAGCGGTGTTTTATTTTGCGAATTGCGTTAAGCGTGGAGAGGCTGTCAGTGCACATCACAGTTCTTTGTTTTGATGAAACCGCCATTTCTGTTGCTTTGAGTATTGCTATAGCTTCGGCGGAAAAGTTTGAAAAATAATTCGGAAGTTTTTCAGCAGACAAAACCTAACCATTCGAGTTGACGATTGCGAAACCAGTACCTTCATCGCTTTTTGATCCATCGGTATAATCGGTTTGTTGTAGTTGCTCTAAGTTCTTTGAAGTGCTGCAGATATGTGGTCTCGGATGTCTGCCCTTTCGCATATTTAGCAAGGCTGGTGTTGATTGCGTCTTCAGAAAAGAGCCAAGGAGGATGCTTTTCGACAGAAAGTTTTTTTATGACTGGGTCGATACCGATATTTTATGCGAGGCATAATGCAGTGTAAAGAGTCGATGGGATTTTAGGGATCTTCTTGCGGCTTGAAATTTCGGTAGCATCTAACTGGATGGGAGAGCTGTACGAATCACAAATTTTTGGGATGACCAATATCGTTAACTCTGCTATTCGGTCTTCGATTGATGAAAATTTCCCTTCTGTCAGCATATTTATGATAGGTGTTGTTCTGAAGGACCCTAATGTGGATCGTTTTGCAGCATGATATGACAATTTCTGACCTGGTATGACAATTTCTGACCTACTGTTAATTACAAAGATTCCTTCTTTAGTCGCAAATACACGAGTCGAATATTGGTAAAATTATTTCATGCTTCCAACTCATTAACGATAAAAACAGTTTAAGAACAATGTGCATCGCTACCTCATCTTTCTTACATCTTTATCCGTTCCAATCGTGCTTTATTAACGACCGCTAGCCCATAAATAAGGTTGGGTCGGGTGTCGAGGTAGACTTCAAAAATCTAAGTCCAGTTTTCGAGTGAGGCATACGAAGCTATTTTTGTGTTGATGTATTTTTAGAATAAATAGTTTTGTGCTGTCTAAAGTATTAGGCGTGTTTTTTGGTCATTTAAAACCAGAAAAATAATTAACGAAAATGTTTTTACGATCGTTTGACGATTTGGCGATCTTTATCAATAATTATTGTATTCTTGAAATTCAAGTTATCTATCTTCAGGCATATGGTTTTCCAGTTTCATCGAACATTTTGTTAATGAAGTTAATTTTTTGTAAAGAAGGCTGGTTAAGGTCTTAGCCCAAGACAAAGCACAAAACTTACGTCCAAATTCATAATAAGCTGTAACATTATATCTTACAAAAATTCCATACAATCCAAGATCATAAAATTCAAATTGAATCGTTCTTTTTGATTCTCAAACCATGTGTAAGGCCTTCTTTTTGTCTCAAAAATTATGGCGAAAGTTCTATTACTCCGGTTAATCTCTAGATTATGGTCAAAGAAATAAAATTATAAGAGGCTTGAAGAGTTGCACCAGCTCATAACTCCAAAGACAGTAAGCAATCAAAATTAAGATTGAGCCATCATTCTTGTTATGAGCATCATCGAAAGTGTTTTATCAACAAGCTTATGTCTTGGCTGCTGTAACTTCTGATTGAGCTCGATATCAAGTCTTTTAAAATATCACTTACACTCGAGCATCGATCGATCGATCTTTTGGGCAATAAATTGGGACAAAGCCGATGAGACTCAAATTAAGTACCACTATTGTTGTTCTAGAAAAGTGCTCTTCCATTGAAGATCTTTTTTGTAGACCCATGACCCATTTACGATTTAAGATTCTTATCCAAAAGGCAAAATTATAATTGAGAAGCAATCTCGTCAACGAGAAAAGTTTATTGAATCCGATTTAAAAGTTCAGATCGAATCGTAAAATACAAGTCGTTAAAGTTTATCACTTTTGGGCTGTTTTTGGGTTTTTTTTTTGCTATCGCCTTTCAGTCCTCATTTGTAAATGAAGTTTAGAAGGTGGGAGCGATACTTCCTGAATTGACAACATTCACTCACATTTAGATGAAGCTCAATAAATTGACACCTTTTTGGAATAAAAGCTGTTAAATTTGTGCGAAAATAGAATACTGGTTAAGCATTAAGGTAGCTTGTGCTAAAAACATGACTTTTTAAATAGGCTTTGTAGATTAAAACCTGTCATTTAAATTGCTTAAATAAAGAAAACCAAATAAAGGCTTTGCTTTTAAGAAATAACTCAGGTTTGGAAAGGCAATGATCTTCGACATCGATTTGGACGTTTGACGACATTTTCAACCTTAACTGCAGACTTTGTAAGACTAATTTGGTTTCGCATTTAAGTTGTGATTAGAGCGTTCGAAAATATCACATTACTGACAACGTGGATTCCTCTTAGTCATCAAGCCACTAGAACTGATGGTATAACTTTTATAACTTTACTCTATCGCCGACTGATACCGTCCTACTGAATCGGATATTATGCATTTGACTGCGAGCGTTACGGTCTTAATTGAGTGGTCCATTTACAGACCTTCTTTCAACGTGAAAGATCATCAAGTCGGAGTATTGAGTCCAAAGAGAGGAACCTCTGGTGCGATGTAGTCCAAGGTCATTTTAGTAAGCTTTATCAGGAAGTTAGCTACTTTTATAATGTTGGCAAAGTTGAATAGGACTCCATTAGGATAGAATTTTTTATCCTATTTTTTTTTTTAATAGAGGATGCTTCTACGCTGAATCAGACGAAATGCGAGTACAGGCGGTGCAGTATATCACCACTTACTAGGTCGGTGTAACGTCAATAATTCAGTCCATAAGTGTCGGAATACAACATTCTACTTAAAAGAATTTTAACCCAAAACTTAAAGGAATTTTTTGTCGTTGAAAAATTCAATGTGTACTTGCATCAATTTGGCCGTCAACCAAGGTATTCTATGGATCAATGTCTTTATAGTTTCCAAAGTTATTTGATATTCAAAATTTGGCGCTGTTGTAGTGGTTGTCGTATTGGCTTAATTCCTAGTTCGTGTTGTCAAAATTGTGGTTTGTGTAGATTGCGTGTAGATGGCTTTGCTGTGAAGGTAAAACACTGACAGCGGAGTGTTTACTTCAGTACCTGCATGTATCAAAAACTAATGTCGAATAAAATACTGCGAATTAGGCGAAAGCTAGTAGGTCGATATCAAAATCCTACGTCCCGTTTCGGGCTCCACCCACGGAAGTGAGTTGGAACCAAATAAATAATCTATCATTTGTCTCCTAATTCTTCCGCTCGCTCTGTGCTAAACGCATTAAAAAAGTATTCATAACACTGCTCTTAAAGGGGTCTGGTGATTGGGCAGGGCTGTGTTTCTTATAATGATGGAGTTGTTTAATATCATGAAGGAGTCGAGTATTTAAAAACTAGGACCATCTTGAAGCCCACCACAATGTTAATATAATATGGTTCCATTTAACAATTTCCAAACATGCAGTAAGATTAAAGGAAAAGTAACAAAGAATTAAATATAACTAAAAAAATGGGAATTGACGACAAACTTCTCGATGCCCCGCCAAAACAACAGCGCGACCGGCATGAAAAGCCGTTTGAAATTAGATGCGATCTTAGTTAACCTTTTTACTCTTGAAAGTTAACGTTCCTCATAGTTAATTTTTGATCTTTCAAAATCGTGTGCCAAAAAAATTAATATAACTACTTAAAAATAATAGAAATATTTATTTCTTCAATAATTATCTAAAAATAATTAAATATTAATTATTCTTAGTCTATTGTAAAAATTTAAACCTGAATAAAAATTTAATAATTTATTTTTGCAAGCGAAAATAATAAATAATTAATTTAAAAAAGTTTTAAAACTGTCGTCAAAAAATCGAATGATTAGCTTTTCATGGTTGTTCAGGAACGTTTGCCTTAAAACGGAAACACTAAGAAATCTTATGTCAACTTGAAAATTTGAATTTGAAAAACTGCAAGTTTTTTTCATTGCCCTTTCAAGATGCTAGGATATATATGTTGGAAGGTTCACACTCGAGACTATCAAATACTTTGTTGATACTTATGTTTGGTATTACAAGCCACAAGCTACTCATACATGATAAAGATAATATTTCTGCTGCACTTTTTCAAAAGGGTCGACTTTCCGAAGAAGTTTTGAGTGTTCTTTAAAGAATGGGTAAATAAATTTAAAAATTAAGTTATTTATAAGCTTCAAAACACATACTCTTTGTTAAAATGAAAAATGTAAAAATATTATTATATTCTGATTTATTTTTTCAAAGTTTTTTTAAATCGTAATTATATAAAAAAAACTGTAATATAATAAGTTAAATATCTTTTTTTGCATAAGTAGTTAGTTTTTGGGGTATCTTGTTCACTGTGCGCTGCGTTTTTCTAGCATTTTAAAGGGTAACTGCTTTGACTACGAACTTTTGAAGTTTATTTCGGTTTTCCACTGCTTTGAGAAGCTATAATGTCTAAAGTCAACCTAAGCAGGATGTGGAAGAAGTCTGTTCATTTAAGTCTTTCTCAGATCAAAACACGTACAATTGGATGAATCTTATACCACGGTATCTGACTAGGCTTCGACCCGTCAGAGATTTTGACTGTGATTGTTCCCACAATGGAGCACTCTTTCTTGTGGCTCTAGAGCTCTCAAGCAATACTGAAAAAAGCCTTGATCTATATAACTGACCAATGCGCGATTAAGCTACATTTCCATATCCAATCACAGTGAGAAAGCGTCGTGTCTGCTCTGAACCCAATTTGGTTGCCTAAAATCCACTTGGTGATGGTTGTATGGATTACTTTTTCAAAAACCATAATGATGTTCGGAAGGAGACTTTCCGGGATATTTCACAGCGAGATAACTCCTTTTGGCCAGTGTTAACTTCAATATCCGTTCTGTTCGCATTTTATTTAGCGTACATATAATTGATATTCAAGTTGACATTAACAGAATAGGAGATTTTACGTGACTGAAAAATGTCTAACATTCGAAGTATCGGCCCTGAGTATCAATACGAAGAAAGTATCGGTACTGCTCAGTATCGTATACTTTTTCAAGATGTAGCTTGTGATTTCGGTTTAATGTTATCACATTATTTTGCGCTGTAAAATATAAGTCTTAATCAAATAATTCTTGTTAAAGCAAAATTAAAATGCATTTAAAACCATTCTTCTAGGACGACCTGCTAAAAAATGTCATTGATTTGATACTTTCGGCTTGAGACGATTTCCTGCCCGTGTAGCTGTAGAACCGACTTCTGAAAGCAATCTTTCTTTCAACAATCATGCAATTAATCAATTTCTTCGCCTTAATTTAACAAACAAAAAATAAAAAAATAAAATCAAAAAAATTTAGTGCAACCCATGAGAGTAGAAAATGTTCAATCCATGTAGGATGAACCTTCTCCTTCTCATACATAAATCAATATGTCGGCCGGACCTGTAAATTTTCAAGTACCAGTATCAGTCATATATCCAGTACCTTGTAAGCTTGGTACTTGAAAATCACCAAGTACAAGTACTCCTTCAAGTACATTCGTCTAAGTAGATTTACTGCGGATTGTGTCCAGTACTTTTTAAGTATAATTCGCTGTTCAGTACAATTCGAGTATCAAAGCGTAAAGTATTGATCAGCAGTGAAAGTATCGTTCGAACCCTACTAACGATCCATTCGAAATTGAACTCCGCCTTGATAGTTTCTTTGTTGCCTTTCTTAGATGAGATTGTATGTTTGTGAGGGCATCTTCTTCTCAGTATGTGAATGCTGTCAAGATATGGGATCGGTAATATACTTTTTGTGGAAAAGGCTATAATATCAGCTCTTTATGCATTGAATTTGGTAAAATTTGGTGCTCGCCATCAGCACGTCCTTCCTATTCTTATTTTCCTACTCCTTGTTTATATACTCTATGTTGGTAGCCTTGTCATTCTTGACATGATAGCTCTTTTGCAAGTCAGGCTTAGCTTCACCATTTGCATGCGCATTTTATTTTGCAGGGTAAGTTTCTTCCCCTGAACTGCTCTTGGACATCGATCAAAGCTGAACATGAGTGTCATGGCGTTACGTAATTGAATTCGAACTTAAAGACCAACACACTGAAGGCCTAATAGAAATTTATCCACTTGCTATAAGCAGTCTTATAGAAGCCGCACTTAAAGAACTTAAATTGTGGGCAGATTCAAGCAGCCTTATCAGCAATCCTTATAAGACGGAACTTGTTCTCCTTCACTAGAAAAGAAAAAGGAAATCTGAGGGGGAATGGAACTGTACTGAAACTTTCCCAAGAAGCTCAATATTTGGTTTTTATATTGGACTTGAAGCTTGGAAAAGAAGCATGGAAGAAACAATAAACAAGGTAATCTGTGCTCCCTACCTAGGCAAGAGAACCAGCGGCAGGACGGTGGTGCGGCCTATGCTTATCTAGGGCCCTGTTGTATGGTGGAAGGCAGCGAAAAAAGACAGCTTTATCCGTTCTTAGGCTGAATAAAGCACAAAGAAGGCAAGCCCGTCTTGGTATAAAGATTAACGCCGCAAGAAGGTCTCGAGATTATGCTTAAGCTCTCAATATCTTCGAGTACCTGAAGAGGACGATGGAGATAAGCTCGACGACTGATTATGCGAATTCTTCTTACAAGTACTGCACCTTTGTCCCAAGAAGGAAGGATTGGGAATCAAGCTTCCTAACCAAAGCACATGGTTCTCAAATCTTCATCGATAGATCAAAGATGGAAAAAGGGACTGGTGCTGGTATCTTTTACAAATTCATCTAACATCAATAACATGTCATTCAGGCTTAGATCTTCACTAAAGAGACAGTTGCTTTGACAGTCTTACAGAGAATCTCGCTTCTCCAACTTCAGAAAGTTCATCGCCTTCAACAGTACCTAACCAAACTTAGCAAAGCAGCCAACATGCCCCGAAAGAATCTGTTCAGTCAGAGAAAAATCAAAAAGTAGTCATTGAAAATACTGACGCGTTTTGTCGATTCGTGATTTCGGTGGCATTTAAGGCGAGATCGCCGGCTACTTCGAACGTTTTGATTTAACATTTAATCCTTCTGCCTCGCATACAACTTTCTTAAACAGTTTTAATGCTCTGGCCAAGCTTGATAATGTTTGCGGGTTGATGAAAAAGCCTCCAATATTTACAAGCCTCAAAGATACATTCAAGTTCATGTCAAACAATAATTTAACGAGACAAAAAAGAACTCAATCGTCGTTCTTCATTCGCCTGTCAAGGTCCAATTATAATTGTTGACAGCTTTAAAGCCTGGAGACAAATATTCAGTTTCACTTTCTGCTAATGTCTATGAATAGTTTGCCCAAGTTCCCACCATCTGGACGAGGCTTAAGCCGAACTAAAGAATATCAACGAACATAATTTCAGATAACTTCTTGACCTTGATCTGGCATCTAACAAAAAAAAAAAACGTGTGCTCCGACCAGCAAAAAGAACAAGTTACTCATGGTTACGAACTCGAATTCGTCATCAGTTCAAGTTCAACAGACGGCCCCTGAAACCCGTCACAAACGTCGCCCATTTCCATATTCGGTCGCACCTGAAGGCAAAGAGTCTTTCGAGAGTAGGTGTGACGCTTGTGCCCATCTCTGAGTGAGTCTGAGTCTGTCTCTGAATTCGATGACGATAGATTCCGTTCGGTGTCTTGTCACGTTTTGCGAACAGGAAATAACAAAACAAGAGATTCGACTGAACCTAAATTTGCAGACCGGTTCCAAAGTTTGTTGCCGATAGTGTTTCAATAAATTCTACGAGGTTTTCTTTCTTTCTGAGTCGCACACATTTTTTAATTAGCTTGCTGAGGTGCAATAGTTCAGGTATTTTGAGGTGCAAATTTTCATGTTTTGGCTTGGTGTAGAATAAATGTCGCCGTTTGTTGTGTGCTTATGCAATCGAGGTGTCAATGATATCAGCGTGAATATATGCGAATTTAGTTGCGTAATGCCTGAACGAGTGAGAAATAGAATCGCATTTCACATGACTAGTTAGACTAAAAAACACAAAAAAAAGTTTTACGATTTGTTTATTACAAATTTAAGCATGTCATTTCAACTTGGAACCCAATCATTGCCCTAAAACAGGCATTTATTTGGACAGTATTAACCCTGAATGAGGCAAGGCATGTTTGTATGTCTGCCAAAAGCGTTGATAACTCAAATACACTTGAAAGAGTTTTTGAGAAAATATGAAAAGGACTTCCGGGCACTTGTGCTGGCAGATATTGCAATGTCCTATTTGTCATGGGTTACACAAAATATAACAATATTTAGGCAAGTCCCTCTCTAAAAGCTTTTAAGAGCGAGTAAATCAAGGAATTATTCAAAAATTCTGCTGCTGTGGTATCGGAGCCTCTTGCCTGTAACTAGTGCTTTTCTGGACATTCCGAAGTCATTAAATTGAGCTCCTAATGAATGAAACAACGTGATTGCTTCCCGAGAAAAAAATCTCCATATATTTCAGTTAAAAAAACACCCCAATTCCATTTAGCTGAGAGGAAACTTCTCCGACTTAACAATGAATTCGTTTTGTAACCTGCTGATCGTCGTATGCGAATTGTCTGTACCTGGTTTATGCAAGTTATCTGTCATTGGCTGTGCTGTGAAGGTTAAACACTAACAGCAGGGTGACGATAAATTTTTCTCAACGCACAATTTTCTTCAAATAAAATACTGCGAATTAAACGAATGCAAATAGCTCAGCGTCAAATTATCTCCATCGCAATTCGAACTCCACCGATTGAGGAATCTTAATCAAAAATGTATCTCATTCCTTAACCATTTAACAAACTTTGATGTCCTTCCTTATTATGCCTCTCGCTCTGTCAAATAACGCATTTTTAGGGCAGTCATAACAACTTGAAATTGAGCAACAAAAAACAACAAGAAACAAATTTAATTTATTTCCGTTCGCAGATATCACTGATCGCCAATCTTCCTGCATCAAGCCTCCATACTTTTACGCCCTCGTCAAATAAGAGAAACCTTTTGCTGGTCTTCTTTTGCTTCCGTAGCCAACTTGAAGTAATTTAACCACCTCTCTTATACAGGAAGCAGTTTTAAAGCGATCATTTTTGTCTTCTTTCATCAGTCTTATGATGACTGACAACAAAAAGCATTCAATTTTAACCGCATTTTGGCGAAATGTTAACCTTTTATAATTTAAGCCGCGGCTCGGTTCCTAATGTACGAAAGACTTTGAACTAGAGTTCCGATCTTTCCTCTTTTCGTGAACCTAATGGATAGGATTCTATGACTTTCGTTGCTTCAGCGTTGTTGTCCTTTTGATCCGCCAAAATACGGCTCCATAAAGAAAACTTGCAAGATGATGGTTTTGTAGAGCATGACTGAAGTTTTTCGAGTTGTGAGTCTTGAACCTAGTTGTTTGGACATTTTTTTTTTAACAAATTTTATTGACTTAATTACAATGTAACTTAAGTGCTAGACGAAATAATGTGATGATTTATACTATACACTCCAAATTCTTTGCGATGTCAATGAGTGACTTTGTGTGAGAGTTCGATTTACAATGGGTCAGATTCAGGCCGGTGGAGGAGGTTCACTTGTTTGGAGGAGTTTTGAAAATAAATTTCGAGGTCCGACCGCAAGGAATCCAGAGATTGCTGAATTGAATGTGGACTGTGTGATTTACTATAAATGTCGCGTTTTAGTTCTTCACAGTCATTTCTTATTAAAGGACCTGGAGTGTTTATCGGTTGGGTGAGAGTAAGGAGGTGTTTTTCAATAATCCGGAATCTAGAGTTGTTGGAGTTATTGCTCGATTCGATAGAGGTGCAAAGATCGTCGACAGCCTTTATTAAGTCTTCGAACTTAGAAGTTTTATCCCCAAATTTTTTTAGGAGGGGTTTGTTTTCAGTTAGTGCTCGATCGATAATCGCTTCCAGCACATCTGAGACCGAGAGAACTTTACAGGCATCACAAAAGAACAGATAGTTGGCTGTAAATTCCCTAAGGCAAGTCACGGCTCTCCTGCCTAATCTGGTGCAGGGGGCATGAAAGGATTTGCCACAAACACCGTTGCAAACAATCAAGTCAGCGTTGGAGTTTTCGGTGCAATTTGGGTTACATTTTGTTTGTTTATGTTTACGTAGAGGGAGATTTGAGAATCAGAAAGTTTTGCGACTTTTTTGTTAATATATTCATAGAGGGATGTATTCATGTACGGAAAGAGATATAAATATTGAACACCGAAACTGGGTCACTAAGGGCATTGGTCGTTGATGAGAAAGCAGGAAATTGTAGATTGGGGTAACATGCGTATATTTCAACTTCGATTAAACGTTTCGCGAAAATGGCAGAAATTGAGTAAAGAAAAATTCAGGGAGCGAAAAAAAAAACACGTCCGAACTTTTTCGAAGCTAAACTATACTTAACCTAAAGACATTGGGTGGTATGCAAAAAGCTTTAGCTCAGTCTCATTAGACTGAGATGTGAGACTGAGTTAAAGGTACCGAGACTGAGCCTTTGCAATGAGCAAAAGCTCAGAATCGTATGCAAAACCTTTGTCTTAGTTCGTTGTCTCAGTCTTTGCTTAACAATTGGAGTGTTGAATTCGCACAGTGAGTGTAGTGAAGGAGAAACATCAAGAAAAAGGGCAATTGATGAAAATAATAGTTTTCTTGTGCAGTTCATCAAAAACAATACTGTCGTTTTATCAAAAAGCTAAGTGCCAGAAATTAAAAGAAAAAAAAAAAACAGAAAACAGTCTATGCCTCCAATACATGAGGGAAATATATTTTTCTGCTGCCATAAAGATTTTTCAGAGTCATTTTCCTCCGTATTCAGAGGAAACTTTATCCAGTTTTCACTTGTTTCCACTATTTTTTCCGCAACATCACTTACTATTCTGGAAACGCTGGATTGACTTATTCCGAAATCTTCCGCAATGCCAATTTGAAATCCAGGATCTACAACAAATCTCAAGAAAACCTTCATTCTGGTTTGATTATTAATTTTCCCTCCGCGAAAATCATCACTGTTTTGGAGAAAGTGATCAGTTAGCCAATCCACTTGAATCGATACAGACTTTTAAAATCGCGATCTTGCGAAGTTGCACCGAGAACGTTTATGTACGCAGCCATTTGACCTAAAGAGACAGCAAATTTCTAGTCTCAACTTTTTATGGGCTTTACCTCAGTGATCTGAGACATTGCTATATTTTTTGCATACGAGCAATCAAAAAATGAGATCTGTCTCATCAATTTAGCAAAAGCTCAGTCTCGGAGATCTGTCTCATTTTCTTTTTGCACACGAACTCGAGCTAAAGCTATAAAAAATGAGATTTGAGTCTGAGCGAAAGAATTTTGCATACGACCCATTGACTAACGTAATGCCCGATTCATTATGCAGCGCGAAATCGAGGCGAGAAATCGCTGTCATCATAAAATCGATTCCCAGTACACAATGAAAGCCAAATTTATGACAAAAAGCTCATGTCTAAGATGAACAAACTACACGACCGAACACCATCTTTCTCTTTCTGACAACTCATATCAGCCTGCTGTCACGCTGTAACGCTGCAGAGTTTTTTTTAATTTTTCGAAAGCAACGCGATGCGATAGGATGAGTCTCACCTCATTGTGTATTGTTTCAAACATTTGCATTGATTGACATTTTATTGACAACTCACGCTAGACTCGTCTCGCTCTCATGCTGCGTTGTTAATCGGGCATAAGTCTGCCACCCGTGCGAAAAAACTAACGCATCGACGTCGTCTAGTTATGCGTGCATAGGCTACTAGACCAAAAAGGTCCTTCCCTTTGGCCCCGTTCCAGCACGCCTTTTTTTAAACTGGTATACTGCTCCGCTACGGGGAAATTCCTCTGGAACGCATTTGGAGTAACAGAAAATATGACGTCACGTTTACCAGCAATTCAAATGGAGTTTGACAGCTTTCCTTGCGTAGCGAAGTAATCTTTGCTTAATTTCACTCAAATATCCCTTAAATTTCCCCGTAGCGACTCGATACCCTTCGCTTACTTTCGCTTCGGTAAGAACTGTCATTTCAGTACATTTTTCGCCTAGCGGATTTGCGCTACGGCGTGATGGAACGGGGCCTTTAATTTGTATGCCACTAAAAATGTCGGTGCTGGCGTTAGACTTCCTTTAGATAGCGGGACAGAAACCTTCTGGAGCCATCACTTTGCATAATTCAGTATAATTAATGCTGCCCGCAAAAGGCTCATTAATTTTTAAAAAACCACAAAACTCTTATGTCACTTTCTAAGAACTCATTATGTGTTGCGGTTTTTACGACCGCAAATGTGTAGATCCGACTGATCAGGATTGTATCCTGAAAAACGACATTGCGAACCAGGTTCCAAAGATATTTACATTTATGACATGAGCGAACGCAGTCAGAACCGCCCTTGGTGATTGTCCGCAAAACACAAGACAAATTTTCATTTAATTTTATTTCGAATCTGATAAAAAAACCCTGGAAACCTTCGAGAATCAGATGAAATTTTGGCCGACATTTGGAAGACTTTGAAGAAGATTTATCTACCAGTAATGATTTTATTCAGAGGATGCTTTACTGAAATAACAAAAACGAAGAAGGATTAGAACCAGTTGCAAGATTTATATCACTGACAGTAGAAGGGTTTAATGTGATCGAAGTTTCGGTCTCAGTAGACAATTAATTTCCGGATTACAACGTTTTCTAAGCCGCTTAATATCACTCTTTAAAAAAATAAGTTGGAATTCCTTAAACAAAACATTTTTACATGATCACATCATAATCTGTTTTGGTGAAATATGCTTACTTACCAAACTCCGAACCCTTCGTACATTCAAACCGAGAATGGAATTTCGAATGGATTAAGCTAAATAAATTTTTGACAATACCAGGTACGAGCCGTCACTAGCTATTTCATCAGAGTAGATTTCATGTACACAGAAAAATTTTAGAAGCGTTTTATATGTCTAAACAATTTTTTATGAAATCAAATTTTTATATAAACAGAATTTCATCGTTGATAACTGTGTCTACTTATCGATTTGTGTATTAACCTTAACATATAGATGTGAACCGTCGCAAACTTTTTTATAGATCTTTTTGAGCTCTACACCTTTTCTATAGAAAACAGTTAAATATATCGTACCGTTAAGGCAGCGTGCGTCATTAACACATTCGCTCGACAGTTTTTTCATCTTTTTTAGTAACTTGGACGCCATGAAAGACCCGTTTATTTAAAAGGAATAATGTTAAGCCAATGTCCACCCTGAAAGTCCATTTAAAATATTGGTGAAAGAATTTATGTATTCGTAGGAGTAACTTCATGAAACTTACAAGCCTTGCCTCTTCAAAATATTACAGTAGACCATTCAGGGATTGTTAACCCATTTTTTACTTAGACATCAAAATTGATTTTTTCATGAGGAAAAAAATTACAATTCCCACGAATGTGGCTTGAAGCCTTCAATCAAAATAAAGACTTTTGAATTTCCACGAGATGAAGGTCCACAAAAAATATTGCATAAGCTACGGAAACTCATATTTGACTCTTTAAACTGTCCGCATTTAAGGGCGTATTAGAGATAGTTTTTATCGTTTTTTTCTGCTCAAAATATTTACAGGAAACCAATTTAGATAGATAATCATTGGAATGCAAAATACTAATTTGTTGAGACTTACGAGTGCCCCCTAAACACAAACAACTGCCGGCTTCTCACAATGATGTCATCATGTTAATCAGATAGTTTTGTCACATGACACATTCGCAAGCTAACACTATAGTTAAATTTTGTTGATAATACAAATATGTAGAATATTCGAATAAGCTCATCAATCATTCATTAACCTTGACCAATATTTCCATAAATCCCATGGAACAAAAAACAGAGAGCCAAAGTTTCCCTCACCTGAATGATAAAAGACATAACTCGTCTAGCCGGCAAAAATTCCATAGAACCAAAAACAAAAAAACAGGCATAAGCCGTGAAGTTCATTTCCCCTTGAGTTGTTTCAGTTTAAATTGTTTACATAGAGCTAAATGAAAAGACTTCACTCAAACGTTCGTGCCTCCACAGAGCACCATGCCAAGCAACGCGTCCATATTCTGTGTTTTATGGAAATCCATAGAATCCAACAAACGTGGAGTTCTGTAATTACTACTCGTACGTCGATTCTAATCTCCAAGCTGATGAGAAAGAAGGTCTTCCCTTCCTTGAGTTATTTACGCGGCACAAGCGCTGAACGCGCGTGCATTTTTAATTGCGGTGTGAAGTAGTCCAACGGAAGCAATGCACCTCCCGACCTGGCACCGCTGGCTGTCTCATCACTAACGATAATTGAAGCCGCAATTATCTTCAAAAAAACAAAAAAAAAAGTGGGTGAAATACTTATCTGAACGAGCTGTTAGAGCGAAAAAGTATCTCTATCTAAGGGTTATTTTTAGATCGCGAAACATGTTAAAACTGCTGATTGGGGTCGATAAACTGGCATAGATGCAATCGATAGGTAGCGCGCTGCAAAAGAGCCGCATTCTCGATTGCACTGACAGTGACAGTTGATTCGCAGCTTCAAGCGAGGTCGTCTATGCTATGACTGGGGCACATGCAAATGTCAGACGACTTTAAATACATGTCTCTGCTCTGCTGTCAGTTGGATGCAAATGACATTGAACAAGTAGTACGCAGGTGCTCTTTGGGCCGACTTACTGTCAACAGCGTGACGTGATTTCCTGTGATGTCATTATCGATTTTTAGAGTGGATTACTTCAATGTTGCATAATCTTATTGTTAGCTGTTTTTCTTGTCGCCCATAATGTTGAATTCGAGATTTCTAGTACGCGTTGTTGATTAATTTGTGGCTTATTGAAGTTGCAGTTGTAGTGTCTGCAATGAAGGCGTATTGGGACCGTGGAAACATCTGGCCAACAGACAATGTATGTTGGTTGTTTACATGGTGCGTCAGCAGTCGCAATGCACTGGCTGATGGACTACTTGAGACTGTATGTTGTCTAGAAACGGATTTGGAAAACGCCAAGGGTCTGTTTTAACTATTTAATGAGCGCGATTGTTTCGCTGCACTCGTAGCGAATGAACGACGACGAAATAAATTCCAATGGGGAGACATGAAATCATATGGTAATCGAACGGCTGTAAATAACTTGTTGTTTTTTTTGTGACCCAGCATGACCATGGTATTGAGCTGCTGCGAGGAGTACAGATCCAAGGGAATTTTCTTGTACGTCGCAGAAATGTAATGCATTCCCCAACATCCGATTTTTTTTCTTTAAAAAAACATGTGGAATATTTGTAGAGAATTCCAGAAGCTAGTCAGGAGTTAAAGATTATCCATTGAGAGGTTTTCATTTTTAAAATATTACGAAAAAACCCTTATGTTATGGAACTAGACTGATTTTTGTATTGAACGACTGAAGAAGGTTTGTCAATGAAGGTGACACCCCCGAATTGAACCACCTGCGTGTAAATGCTGCCAAAACTAAAGTTCTTGGTGTTTATCGGAGACTCCTCGAGCTCTCTTCTCGCAAGAACGATCCTTTTTCGGTTTTATTGTGTGATTGCGAAATTTTGTAAAGGATCTTCCAATACTGACTTCCGAATTTTGACAGTTGATAGCGGCCATATTGCTAAAGCTACATCCGTCAAATTGGCTGACATTTATTCAGTCTGTTTTGCCAAATCACCATGGACGGAGTCAGGAACTGAAAGTAAACGACCATAGAAAACGACATGTGTTCGCTCAATGGGCTCTGGAGCAGTTGGAAACTGATCCTAATTTTCATCGAAAAATCATCTTCAGCAATGAAGCCCATTTCTGGGTGAATGGGTACATCAACAAACAAAATTTTAGAATTTGGGACGATACCAATCCACACTAGATCCAAGAGCGTGTAATGCATCCCGAAAAAGAGACTTTTTGTTGTGGATTTTGCGTTGGTGGCGTCATCGGTCCATATTTTTGGAGAACGACGTTAGCCAGGCCCTCACCGTCAACGGCGAGTACTAAAGGCCGATTATTACCAACTTCTTCTGGCCTGAATTGGATCATATTGGCACTAACGACCTGTGGTTTCAACAGAATGGCGCTACATGCCACACAGCTCACGCAACATTGGAAATGCTGCTCGAGGGCATGGTCATCTCAGGTGGAAGTGGTGTTAACGCTCGCCTCCCTGAGAAGCCGTTGCAAACATTTGAAAGATGTTATATTTCATACACAATGGCATCGAAAGGCCTTTCTTATTCTGTTTGTAGCGCTTAGTGAAAGACCCTTCAAAAAATAAATCTTTCTGCTTCCTCTTCAAACACTTGGCCTCCAAAACTCGTTGCAGTACGGTTTGTGATAGAATCGAAATAAGTAAAGAGTCTTGGGCTTCACTTCGAGCTTCTGAGGCTATATATTTTTTACTTACGCCACTGAAATCACTTCGAGTTTTCAACAAAGCCGTTTCCTAGAATTTTTTTAAGCTTACCTGTTTTTTAAACTCAAGACAAGTCCAAGCTCGGTGAATAAAATAAAGAAAACAAAAGCACTTGATAAGCTCTCGTGATAAGATCGAGAACAGCCAAATTTCTGTTATCGGTTCGAAATAGACACACGAAATTTTCATCTGTGCTTTCGAACCGTAAAAATTTATTGACGTGTTCGCTATTGCGTTCGACCTCGACTAAATCAATTCGAACTTTAAGAAACTTTTCTGCGATATTTTCATCTGGAAAGCTATCGTAATCCGATTTTTGGAATTCAAATTTTTTACATATGTATATCGATACCATGGTGTGTGTGTGTCTGTGAACATACGTTCATTTGTGCAGATTTTTTCGTTTCGCAAATCTCGCGAGCCAATCAAGCTATCGAATCTAAAATGGTACAATTCAAAGCGTATTCGCAAAGTCGTTTTATTAATTCGTTAAAATTGAATCGGAGGTTTAAATTTCATGACGAAAAAATGAGACAATTTCACTTATTCTTTAAAATCAAATTAGTTTTCTAATGAAAAAAGATCATAACGAATTTAAATAACACATGCGTTCAAAAGTTTCAAGACAATACATTCAGTCAGAGAAATTCATGAAGAATTTTTTAGGTTTTTCAAACGACAAAATGCGAACTCTTTTCCATAAAGTCCGCCCATACCTGCACCAATTTGGACGCTCGATTAAACTCTGTGTTCTGATCTGAACTCTGTGTTTTGATCTCTAGGCTAACTAAAGGATCTCCCAAAGTTTGTCTTTCGATGGATGGCATTCGATTTTATATTTTTACACTACTTGATCCTTATTTCCTGATTTCCATAACAAAGCATGGCATTTTCTGGATAATGATCCAAAGTCCATACTTTTCCTTATTTATGCTTTCATCGATGTGGATGAGGTCTTCAACACAAACGCACCAGAAAACATCCGTAGACAATAATGGAGTCACCTTGTCTGTTTAGACTTCATTGCTATGGGGCATCTTTACTTTAGTAAGACTTCAGATTTTATTTCGTCCGTAAATAAAGCTTTTACAAAAAAGAAACTCATGGCGCACGATCTAAAAGTCCATTGATTTTGTAAAATAAGCCTCGAGACAATGCACAACGATAGTAAGTGGCCCCTTTCAAAGTTGAAGCATATGAGCACAACACCCGAAGATTTCCTATTTTAACCACCGTTGTGGTTTCTTATTATGAACCTAGTCCTAGAGGTCTTTACAAAAAAAGACATAAAAGAAGTCTGATCACTTATAATTTTATTTTTAAAGATAAGCAATCTTTTGAAATCCGCGTGCCAGAAATTATAAAAATTTGCAACAAATAAAAACGGTCTAGATGTGATCCCGTCAAAGGCCGAACTGCAACTTGAAACCAGAAAGAAAAAGCTAACGTGTTGAACCCTTCCTTTGCTCGAAAGCAAGACTTTCCACCATTCGCAGCTTTCATGAAAATGGAAATTTTATATCAAGCAGAACAGAGATTGTCAAAATGGCTCAATACATTTAAGGGACTTTCCTGAGAGTCGAAAAAGTTGCAAGATTTTTCCATAAATGTTATCTTCCCATTGCGGAAGAAGCAAAGAATAAAATGGCAGTCTAAGAAGCAGACAATTTACTTCTGTTAAAAATAGAACATAGACTCTTTTATATTTAAAAATAACAAATAATAATATAAAAATTTAATAAAATAAACAAATAGCCACAAGCATGCAATATGAAGAAGAGCCTCTTCAGCATTTCATTACCCAAAAGAGTTGAGTCAAATTAGATCCTTCGTTCTTCAAGTCAATTTCTTATCATCAAAGTTCGTGGTGAAGGCAGGGAAATCGCACACCATGAATTTGCACCACTTTTCTGCGAAATGGTACGAGAGTGCTCCGATTCATATTTAATACACTAATAGTTTTTTTTTTTAAATGGAGCCTCTTGTTCGATCAGCTTATAAAGGGTGATTTTTTAAAAGCTATAGGAAAGTTTTTCAAAAAAAAAACACATAAAATTCAGAAAAATGCATGAAATCTTTATCGATAGTACGGTCCATATAATTTAATGTTTGAAGATTATTTCATACAAATGTTGACCTTTACTGCGGCTCAAATGGTCCATCCGCTTAGTCCAATTTTGGCATACTCTTTCCAACATTTCGGCCGGTATCTCACGAATAAATGCTTCAATCATCAATTGAAGCGGGCTTGTCTGTATAGAAATGAGCTTTAACATAGCCCCACAAAAAATAGTCTAAAGGCGTTAAATCGCACGATCTAGGTGGCCAATTGACCGGTCCCGAACGTGAAATATAATGTTCACCGAACTCGCCTCTCAATAAGTCCATTGTTGCGCGTGCTGTGCGGCATGTGGCAACGTCTTGTTGAAACCACATGTCATGCGAGTCAAGCTCTTGCATTTTGGGCAAAAAATAGTTGGATATCATCTCGCGGTAGCGCTCACCATTCACAATTACGTAACGATTCGCATCATCTTTGAAGAAGTACGGTCCAATGATGCCACCAGCCCATAAATTGCTCCAAACTGTGACTTTTTCTGGATGCATTGGTAGCTCTTGCAATGCTTCTGGCTGATATTCACTCCAAAATTGACAATTCTGCTTATTTACGTACCCATTGAGCCAAAAATGAGCTTCGTCGCTGAACACAATTTTTCGGTAAAAAAGTGGATCTTCGGCCAACTTTCCAAGAGCCCATTCACCAAAAATTTAACGTTGCGGTAGGTCGTTCGGCTGCAATTCTTGCACCAGCTGTATTTTGAAAGGCATCACACCTAAATCCTTTGGCAAAATTTTCCACGTTGTTGAGTAACAGAGGCCCAATCGATAATTGATGGTCATCATTAACACTGGCCGATATAGCTGCGATATTTTCTTCAGTTCGCACTCTAAGTAAGCGTGTTGGTGGTTTAATGTCCAGCAATGTAAATTTGGTGCGAAATTTAGTCTCAACACCCCGAACAGCCGCTTCAGTGGGTCGATTAAACTGACCATAAAACGAAGAAACGCGCGATGAACTTTCTTAACAGAGCACGCATTTTGATAATAAAAGTCAATAATTTGCAAGCGTTGTTCGTTTGTAAGACGATTCATGGTTAAATTATAGACCAAACTGAAGATGTTTGACAGTGAAACAAAACACGAAACGTGCGTCAGCTGTTTAAACTAGTGTCGCCAAAAAGATAATAGCTAAAAAATTACCCTTTACTTTAAACTTCTCTTATCAATTAAAAGATCGAGCATAAAAACAAGTAAATGGTACATTAAGTGCAAACGCAAAGAGATACATTTCAATTCATCTGTCACACTCATTTCTGTCATGCTTTTAACACTGCAAAACATCCATTTTAAAAAAAGAGCTCTTATAACGTCAACTCCTGTCGTGTGCATCACTAACCTCGCGTGATGTACAAACGAAGTAGAAACCTTCCTGGTACATTGTCATGCGACATCAGATGATGAATTACAATGCACCAGCAATGCCGTCACGGAAATCAGCATATCGATGAGAATTCCCAGATAAAAAAGCTACATATCTGCAAATGTCAAGAGCTGACGATACCGCACTAAGTGACAGCACCAGGTGTGTAAGATCGAGTCACTATTACGAAGCAGCAAAGAATGATGGTCAACAGTAAACCAGTTAAAGAAAATGCGTTGGCTATCTTTCAGTATCTCACATGATTTATACATTTTTTTTAAAACCAGCCAACATTCAGCGCAAGGATGTCAACCGTTTAATGTCACGAACATCAACAGCACTTTTATGAAATTCGATTGCATGCACGTCCTTACACAGCCTCATTCCCATTAAATTACAAAAAAAAAAAAATAATCAAGTCTTTATCATCACAAACTATCTATCACTATTCGTTCATTTCAGCCATCACTAGCGACAAGCCCCCATCATCATCATCAACCTCATCGAAGGGCATTTTCTCGTTGAAAAAACTCGACGAGTGGTTGCACGTCGAATTGTTTCCCAAGGATTCTCCGGGTATGTGTGTCCTCATTATCATCTTTTCCTTAACAAAAGAAATTCCCTTATTGGTTCGTTGTTATTGTTGTTCTTAAGTGTTGTTTTCGTATCCGTTTAATTACATAAATATTGTTGTAGCATTTGTCTAACGTTTGTGTGTTTATGTGTGTTCATCCTGCATGTATCATTAATATTTTTCATAAATAGCAAGCAAGGATTTGACATGTGTCATCCGAGGTCTTGGCATGGTAGACGAGGAACGCCTTGAAAAGTTCTTCCCTAAAAATCGTGAAACTAGTAATTTTAAGGTATGCAAATTCCTTTATATTAAGAATTTCCTCAAAGGGCGCCAAGGAAACCCTATTTCTAGTGCTCCGCCATCTGTCCAAGTGTCGCAAAATGGAGAATCTATGTCCGCTCAAAATTGATAAAAATCAACTTGCCGTAGAAAAATTGTAAGACTCAAAAAGGTTTACTCAACGCCATGTGACACCATAACGAACTGATTGTCAAAAAAAATTTAAAAAATTATCTATTTTAACGATTTGTGTATGAAACTTAACATTAAGTGGTATGTCATCGCGGACTTTTTTATAGAAGCTATTCAGTTCTAAAACTTTCCTTTAGAACGCAAGTAAATATCTCTTACCGTTACGGCAGCGTACGCAAAAAAATAAACTACGGCCTTTTCAACAACTTTCCTAAAAAAAATGGTTGCCACGAGAGACCCTTTTATACAAACGGGATAATTTATTGCTCAAATTCATTCCGAAGATCCATCATAAGTATGCATGAAAGAATTTTTTGTAATCTACTGGGTCGTGTCGAAGATTACCTCCTAGATGCAAACTAACAAACTTACAAACTTTTACTCTTTATAAAATTGTTACAAAACGATAACATCTAGAGATGTGTCGTTGCGGACTTTTTTGTAGAACTTTTTGATTACTAAAACTTTTCTATAAGAAGCAATCAAATATCTATTACTGTTAAAGCAGCGTTGGCAAAAAATCCAGAGCCGTTTGTGTATTGAGCCACTGAAACCGCAGTTGTATAATTTATTTAATTGAATTTTGTGGTCGACAGTACCAAATCCCTTTGTAATGTCGATAAAAAGAGCCGCAGTAAAACCCCTCTGATTTGAGCAAAAATTCAAGAGGACACAAGACCTTCGACAACCTAGACCGAAATCCAAATTGACACTTTCTGCAAATTTTTTTTTGCAAAGTTTACTTTCTTAAGCTTTTTAAAAAATTTCGAGAAAACAGAAAGTAAGGAAAAAGGTCTGTAATTATTTTTTCAGATTGAAAGTGCGGATCAGCCGATCATATTTTGTATCCTTCCATAATACACTATAAGCAGAGCCCACATGCTCCTCCGTATAAACTCATTTCCGGTCTGGTAGTTCTTTATCAGATGACAGGTTGCTGTTATTTACTGGGGTGGCACGAACTGTATGCAACGCATAAATTCCACGACATCTAAGGTTAACCAGAAGTCGAAGTGACGTTTAAAAATTGTCGAAATTTAAAATATGATTTTTAAATTCCGTAACTGTTTGTGTTAGACGAACGACAGCATTACCAGTCGCTCCCAAATTAGGGAGTACCATATTCCAAAGCACCACATTAACATTTTTGCCGCAATAAACTTCGAACCGATATGAAAAGCCAGTAAAATCGCAAAACACAAATAGCTTCATTTATGAGGCTTATTGGGCATATACTGTCTGAATGAGCTTATCATCTCTGCTCGTCGATGCACCAACGCGTAAACTATGGAACCGAATCAAACACTTTATTCAAATTATCGTAAACTGGTCTGATTTCGAACAGTGGATCGTGATCAGGGTCCTTACGATCTTGCATTAGTGAGAAGTCATTAAATTGGATATATTTTCTAAAAGCATAAAATTGCCTCGACGTCATGGTTTTGCGCATGGCTTCAAAAAATTGTTCTCCACAGTACTTTTCTATGCTTGGGAAACGATATACTGACATATTAATCAGTATACCAATGTCCTGCCTAATGTCCACCTCGTGGTTCCGAACATTCAAATAAGTGTAATGTAAATGACCGCAAAAATATTGAAAACATTCAAATTGTGTTTTCAATTCCGTGAACCGTTCTGGACATCTGTCGACTTCACGAAATACCACCTCGTTGCGATGTAGTTGCAAAGTTCTTTTTTTACCAAGTTATTTTTTGAAACTCTGCAGATTAAGGGGCAATTTTCACGAGGTTTGAAGTAAGCCCCCACTATTCGGCTGCACTTCTGGTCCTCCTTCTTCTTTTTCTTGCGCAGACGGAAGCATTGGAAATGTACCTATTAGCTTTCCCCTAATTCGCAGGATTTTATTCGACATAAGGTTTGATATATCAACTTTGAAAGTTTGGAAGATTAAGCTAAACACCCCGCTGTCAGTGTTATGTCTTCACAGCAGAGCCATCTACACAAACCCCTATCGATTGAATCAATTGAAAGGCAGACGCTCTACCAACTTCGCCAGCCAGCTGTTAAATGATGAGGTTGAGTGTCCTACGGAATCGAGAGAATTCTAGCTTGTGAAACAAATAAGGTGGCGACTTGGTAAATACATGCCCTCGCATAAAGAACCTGTTTGTAGCAAAAACTGAAAATCGGTCGAACCTCCGAAGGCCATAAACACATCGTGCTGCATCGTTGAAAGCTACCTGCAATTTATGCTGCGACAATGAATCGAGGTTGCAGTAAACGACTTCCGCGTATGTAATCATCGGGACGGTAAGTGCACGTACAAGTCGTCGTCGATCCTCAATCGGAGTAAAGCTAGCTGTAAGCCACAGTTTGCTTTAGCATCCATTGATGCGACCTATCACCCAGTTGACGTGGTCGTATCCAGACATGCCCCGGTTAACGACAAATCCTAAGGAAGTAATTGTGTCAACAATTCGGTTCGGTTTCTGGAAAATGTTCTTATTGTTGTTGTTCATCAATCAAAGCAGAAGGCGGTATGAATTCAGCTGTTAGATTCAAAGTATTCAAAGTACTGAGATTCAAGCACAAAACTTGCAGCTCTTTTCAGAAAATGGAAAGACGATGGTCTTCTCAACTCAGCGACACAATCGTCAATTTATTCCTCATCTTCTGGCGATACGCGATAATCGGGATCTTTAACATTCTTGTCATCTTCAAAGTCGCCGATCGAGTCACCATCACCAACAAATTCAGCATCAGTAGGAACTGAACTCATTATTTCTTGGATCTGTTCATCACTCATTTCGAACCAATAACATACCCGAACGACATTCAGGCACGCATTGACAATTCGTTTCTAGCTAAAAAAAACATGCCAAACGAACTGTGCAGTAACCGTTTAACTTATATCAGTGTATAGAGGAAAACCCAACAAAAGCCAGCGCAGCATGTCAAAGGAAAAAAAACATACATTGACGAAGAATTGAATCAGAAAGTTGGCCCGCCAAAAGGCAGTCTATCCTGCTAGAGGGTTAAAGAAGTTTTCATAACGAAAATATTAGAACAGAAACCAGATAAGGAATTTTTGCAGGGATAGATTCTTAAAAATGAAACTTTCAGGGGCTGATAAATCTCTCGCCAAACAGTTGCATTGAGTTTCTTCAGCACTACCATCTGGTACGACTCCACTGGCTACAGAGGGAAAAAATGTCATGAGAGACTCTGTCCAAAGCTTTGCTGAAGTCATTGTTTGTAGGGTTTATTTAAATGCTTCTCTTTATGAAAGCAAAGGTTGAAAGTAACTAAATTAAAAGCATTTTGAAAAAAGACGAAAATGAGGAACTTGTATTTTGTCAAAATACGAGTTGCGAGTGAACGCAGTTATCGCGACTTCAGCGACATCCAACAGCTGTCACACGAATCTCGACTCCGTGACGCCATACTTTTTCCGTGGGCGGTCTCGTGGCATTTTATCCCGAAGTGACAAGGCGGACTCGTGGCATTTATCCCGAAGTGACAAGGTGAATAAGGAAATAAAAGGAAAAAACAAAAAAACCAAAAATTTTTTTAACAGAACTGAACTGAATTTGGAATTGTTAATAATTTAACCTGTGAGTTTCAGACCCAGCCAACCGCTTGTGGTCTTGCAACATTCCTAAAAAGTTTTTTGCCTCGCTACCACTTTAATGCCAGCGGAAGAAAGTCAACAAGCAGGGTCTAATTGCCAATTGTTCAATGCGAATTATTCTGCAGACAACATGGTGGCATGTGACAGATGCGGATTATGGTTCCACTTCATGTGCGTTGGGGTAAATGCTTCCATCGAAAACCAGTAGTTTATATGTAGTTCTTGCACGGACTTCATCAATCAATCCACACCCATCGGACAGCAGCTGCCCCTTAGGAGCGCCACCCTTGAGAACCCACATCCTCTACAACCCGCAACCCAAGCACCACCAGCCATAGAGAGCTCGAATCCATCGCAGGACACCAATTCATTTGTGATCGCTCGCCAACTCTTCGAGCAAAGTAATACCGCAAAGCCGCCTGCAGTTATCAAGCAAAGCCAATAAATTTCTGCTCTATCGGAAGACATTGCTCATCTGCAAATCGTTACGGAGCGACCAACTGCTATGACAAGTTCTTGTGCTCGGCCACGGACTGACGCCCCATCCTCCAAAGGCACTAGGAGTTCTTCAAAAAAACTAGGACGTGAGCTTGCCAAATTGGACGAGGAGCACCATGTAAACAAAGAATACATCAATAAGAAATACCAACTCTAGGATGAGTGTGCCGACGAAAGTTCCAGTGAGAGTTGTGATGACGAAATCTCGTTAAATGGAAGTGGTAAAGTGGATGCAGCAAACAAGAAGCAATCCGAAAGTGTGCACCCCCGTTGACCGCACAGCAATGCCTGTTTTGTCGAACCCTGAAGCCCAGGTGATGAATGTTAAAACCACGTGGAGAGGAGCTAACGTGTTTATATCACAACAGCAGCAGCAAAGGCAAGTGCAGTGTACCCAACCGAAGAATTCCACAGTGCAGCAAACAGCTTCCAATCTAAAGCGTTCGTCAACTCGACAATCTCATCTCAACTCGCACCTCCTCTTCTGAATGGTACTTCACTGCTTCCACTGCAGCCACTCACGACCGCTGTATCTGCATCAAGCGAGCATCGTCAAGGACTTGGCGAAACAATTGGCACCCAACTGCAGCCAAATGCACATATTGGGACTACGTCATCAATTCTGCACCATGCACGACTTGAAGAGAGTGGTCCTGTTCCGCAGCCAGATTCAAGACACCTCCAGCACTGAACAAAAACCATCTCACTGCGCGTCAATCATTCCTCAAAGATCTTCCTATTTTCGACGGAAGTCCTGAAAGCTTGCCACTGTTCCTTTCCAGCTTCGAACGAACAACACACCTTTGCGGATTTTCCGATGATAAAAAATTTAATTCGCCTTCAAAGAGCCCTGAAAGACAACGCGTTCAAGGCCGTTCAAAGCCTTTTGCCTTCTTTTTTGTCGACATTGCCAAAATTTTCGACATCGTCGATCACGAGTTATGACTTGAAATCTTTTATTGACAAAAAGATCACAGAGATTGAAAACAGGAAACACTAGGAGTGGACTTTAACAAATTGGTAAAGGCGTACCACAAGATTCGGTATTAGGACCCCTACTTTTTCCAATCAAAATAAATTCGCTTTTTTTTTGTAAAATGAAATTGCTCTCCGTTCCTTAGATTCTTAACTACCTTCATACAATCCATGAAACCCAATGGTAAAAAGAAAGCATGGTCCCTTGTTTGATTTCCATTGGATTGCTTTTTTATTTAAATATTTGGCACTTCATTCCGATTATTCCATTCTCTAGTCGGATGTATCTTTTTCCTCTTTTCAATTGAAAATGTAAACAAGTGAGGCACCTGGGGGCATTAACCCGCAGTCCCACTGTCGGTCTTCCTTTCAAAAATAGCACACTGAAAAATGGGAGTTTTTTTCTTCCCCATCTATTTGTATCGCAATCGAATCATTGAAATTCCTACAACAAAAGCGTTCACTCGGAGCGTCTGCTCAATATTACATAAGCCCCTGTACCCGCCCACTCCAATTCCAATCGAATTGAAAGTTCGAATGCAAATGAATTTTATGTACAAAAAGTCAAAATTCAAATGAGGAGTCGAGAAAGTGTGACCCTACAATCAACATTCATGAAAAACTGTTCCTTTCAGATGAAGATACTATTTTTTTCTAAATTAAGCATCGTTGGAACAGGTCGTTTTGGAGAGTGGGCGAAGAACCTCCAACGAAGCCGATGATGCACATCTGTTTAGGGAATCAATTCCATTTTCATTCAAACATGGAACGGAGCTGTTTGATTGTTAAGGTGTTGGACAAGACGCGTGATTGAAATGAATAAAAAAAAATTAAACTTCAAAGAATCATATCGAGATGTTGTGCGTTGTCGGTTGAGACGGAAGATAAGGTTTTTAACGATGATGATTATTCTGCGGCTTGTTTGCAAATCTTATTAGATTTTATGACTGTCGAGTTCTGTCATTGCAATGTATCAGGCATCAGGCAGAGGCTATCTTCTTCCAGGTTCGCTGAAGAGAATTCTGATGGCTCGTTTATTTGTTTTAGGACCGCAAAAGTTCAATTAGTGGATGGGGACTTGTATGGTGTGTTTCTGTTTTTCGGAGCATTTAGAATTTCATCACGTTTTTACGAGCGCGTTTGCTAGAAGTCTACACTTAATCGAGTTTTATGATCGAGAGATACTCTGGAGTGTCGAACGCTGTAAATTGAAAGTTACGAGCATAATTTTGATTGAAATTCTGATTGCTGTAGGCCTGAGAGATGTGTTTTGGAATTACCAGTGAAGTCGTAAAAAAAAAAAAAATTGTGTGAGGTTTATGCGAGGATTATGCAAAAAGGATTCACGTGTGTAGGCGAACAAACTGTAGCAGGCAGCACATGTCGACGATGATTTTAATCAAGTTGAGTATTTGAAACATGGTCAACCGAATAGGAAAACTCAATCGATAAAACTACGCAGGTTTTTTTTTATTATTAATACTTGAATACTTGACATGGGTGAATGTTATTGAACTTGGAATAGATCTAGTAGACAAGAGATCGTTTATGCAAAAGCATGTCGTTGGTGAATCGCTTCCTTGAAAACCAACACTTGAAAAGAATTTTTGATGCCTTTTGACAGAAGTAATACAATACGTATTTTCGACAAACGAATCTGCTTCTTTCCCAACATCAGCAAGGTTTTGAAAAAGTGATCAGTAAAAACATTATAACGGATAATCAATTCGGTGCCAGACCGGTGCATGATTGCATAAATGCCCCGTCTAAACTGGTATCAGACATCCAATGGAACAAGGGTAAGAAACAATGCACGGGTGCCTTGTTGATTGACTTGGAAAAGGCATTTGACACTGTATGGTTGCAGGGGCTCTTTTTCAAGCTTGATCAGCTCGGCATAAGCAAACCGCTGCTTAGATACGCTCACCAGCACAGTTTATTGTGAAAAAATTGTGCTGTGACTTTTAAATTTAACAACGATCTACAACAGGGTGTAGTAATTTTGCCGATTTTATTAATTATTTTATCCCTCTGCCACTTCATAGCGTACGCAGATGACTTGATCGCGTTACAGGTCAAGTCCGTAGATCGAGGTGATCGTAAGTCTTTCATAACGTGACTTCGAAAAGATTCAGGGTTATTGTGATAATTGGAAGTTGAAGATCACATTCCAAAAGTGCGAGACATTTCTGTTCAGGACTCCCTCGACTAGGGCTTCTAAAAATACTTGAAAGAAGTGGCAAATGTTCTCTATGGTCGGACAAAATGAGCCGCCACTGTCGAATCGAAGTGTTGTTAGATATCTTGGGTCTAGCTTGATCAGTATCTTTATTTTAATAAACATATAGATGCTGCTCTAGCTAGAGCCAAAGCGGCCTTAGCCATGACAAATGGTGATGGTGATGACACCAGGGAAAGGTGGGCTGCTACACGGCCCTCATTCGGCATGTCCTTGTCTTTAGGTGTCCCGTTTGGTTCAACGTCAGAAAAAGTTAAATGGAAAAGATTCGGGTTTTCGAGAGACGATGTCTTGGCTTGCACTCATATAGAACTCCAGAGGGGCCAACCTGATCAGAGTTGATAACTTCCTGATTAAACTCATTCGAAGTCACATTGCAAGAGCAATGAGCAATTAACGGCCTTATTCCCCCTGAAGCGTTTCTCTATTTAGTTAGAAAATGTCTGGTTTAGGATAGATAAGCGGTATCGAAAATCGTCCACGTTGGCCGAAAAGCTGTGGACGGTCTAGTCAAGTAAGACCATGACGTTGCAACTAGCTTACCGGAGACTCGATTTAGTAGGGCGGTATAAGATCGCGACAGAGCGGACGTCGATATTTACTCGGTCATTTATTTAATATAATCATGAGTGCCCTTTAGGAAAACAGAAGTGCATTTCGCATGGCCTGTCAGCCTGGCCGGCTTGCATATGGTAAAGGTAGAATAAGTAGGTTTATAGTAGGTTTTAGTGTTATTTTAAGATACATAGGTTCGGTTATTCTACGTTTTAGATAAGTTTTTAATTTTGATGTTTGTTTAGTTTTAAGGTAAAAATATAGTAGGACTACCGGTTGAAAATGTCGTTATTGCAGACAACTTCATATCTATTACTCTGAGGTGAATTTTGACCATGACAGCTGTCACATCAGAAACTTCATGTCATTGTCTAATTATTTCAGTCTAGGTTATTGGTCATTAGTGAAAACACACAAGTTTTTGTAAAGCCGTAAAAAGTCTACATTCGTGCCATCAAAACAACTTTTGCGGGAAGTTTTAATATGCTTCTTTGATTTAAAGAAAAAAGCAACCGAAGCGCATCAATTGCTTACCGAAGCTTACCCGGGCTATACTATAGACTTTAGAATGTGTCAGCGGTGGTTGAAGCGGTTCAAATATGGTGATTTCGACACCGAAGACAAAGAACGTCCCGGCCAGGTGAAAAAGTTTGAAAACCATTAATTGGAGGCATTGGTCGATCAAGATCCGTCACAAACGCAAGAAGAACTTGCAAAATCACTTGGCGTCGCTCAGCAAACCATTTCCGATCGTTTGAAAGCAATTTGAATGATCCGAAAGGTAGGACATTGGGTGCCGTATGAATTGAAGCCACGAGACGTCGAACGCCGATTTTGCTGCTTGAACGCGACAAAAAGAAGTCTTTTTTGCATCGAATCGTCACTGGTGATGAAAAATGGGTACATTACGATAATCCAAAACGTCGGGCAACGTATGGATACCCCGGACATGGCTCAACATCGATGGCCGTTCAGAATATTCATGGCCTGAAGGTTATGCTGTGCATTTGGTGGGACCAGCAGGTTGTTGTGTATTATGAGCTGCTAAAATCGAATGAAACAATCACAGGTGAGGTTTACCGACGACAATTGATGCGTTTGAGCCGAGCACTGAAGGAAAAACGGCCGGAAACGGTCGCAAGACACGATAAAGTTATTTTGCAACATGACAATGCTCAGCCACATTTTGCAAATGTCGTCAAAACTTACCTTGAAACGCTCAAATGGGATGTCCTACCCCACCCGCCGTATAGTCCAGACCTTGCGCCGTGGCGTTTGCTGGACTACAGCCACAGGTCGGACAGGTTTGTCAAACAATAAAGAACCAGTAAATAGAAAAAGAGTCTAAAAGAAAAAGAGTTGAGCCTCATCGACTGTATGCCAATTGAACTGACCATACCTTTCTGCATGATTTCTACCTTAATATGTTGGGCGGTTCTGTAATCGGCTATGGACATTTCCGAAAATATGCACCTGGAACTCTTGAGGACAGTCAATGATGGAGAGTTCGGCGGTCAAAAAATTCTATGTTCCATTCTGGGTCTGAATCCTAATAACCGATGTCGCAAAAAACAGTGCGAAATATTTAGGTGAAGGAAAACATTTTCCACGTCTGATCTGGTTGTTATTTATGAAGCTTACATTCGCCACCAAATGGAGTATAAACACGTGTCCGGGCTGGTGCTCGAAAGGGCATCGTGAGCCTGACTGTCAGAGCTTAAAATCGAGAGATAAAATTTATAAGAGACAAAACAATCAAAAGGGTCACTTCGATATTTTCATAAGCTGCAAAACTGGAGGATGAAACGCTCCTCCACACTCGGTATTTCCTTCCCATTACAATTTTAAGAATTTTTAAAACAATATACTTCTGTTCAACATTTTGAGGGTATTCGAAGTCCCTTGAGCACAGGTACATTATAAGAAACCTTAATGCTGTAGGTAAAAATTTAGAAAAAAAAGAAACAATTTTTAGAAAATTGCTAAAATTATCCTGAAACATTTTGGCAATCACATTTTATCTAAAAAAAAATAAAATTTGAAGAAAATTATAAATTTTGAACGGAAATGAATGGATTGAATACGTTTTTACGTGCCGCACCTTATTAGTATGTCTCTCACATCATGTTTTGCGTAAATCATCTTTATGCTATTCGTTAACGTTACACAAACACAAGACACAAATTTGTGAAAAGAATAAAATTAACAAAAAAAAAAAAGAAAGAAATTAATTAATTTCACAGAATTTCTTAAAACATGCATCCAGATGCGTTCATGAGTCGCCGGGGGCCACAAGCGTTCGTCTTGTAAACGCATTCGCGCCAGTGGGGGGCCAATAATGCATTCAGAAGCGCAAGCAATCCGACTTTTGTCATCTGCAACGGCAATTTCATGTGCCGCGTTATTGCAACATGTGTTGCCGGCGCGCAATCCAATTGAAACAATTTTTTTTTTGTTTACGCCCGAAGAATTTGTACTTAATTTTTGTTCTTCAGCAAAGAGATATGCACTCGCAGAATGCATTCTCAAAGTGAATTCATTTCAATTTTTTCCCACAATTTTTTTTAATGTAGATTTTGGCATATAGGAGGGGATCATCCTTTTGAGAGGTTTCCTTTGATGAAAATAATGTTTAATTGTGGTTGCCGAAGTTGCCGAAATTGATGATGAACTGCTCGTCTTTAGTCGAGAACGCCGAAGAATAATAAAACTGTCGGCTTGAAAGTGTCAGCAAAGACCCTAAGACAAGGCAATATTGAATTGAATAGGGGTACCAATATGATCTTAAAAATGATTTGGCCTTTTGCTGATATCTTGACTTGCATCATTTTTTTGAGGTTAAGCGAATGGAATTGCGGGTCTGCATTTAAAACTTATTGCACATAAAAATCAACAAGTTCAGCATATATTTGAAGCACGACTTTTCTGATATCGGAACTGCGTGGGACTTACCGTTTTTAGCTGGCCGAAAAAAAGCAGGGTATTCAGAAACACCTTACGCCTTTAGCATGAAAAAAATAAATGTATCAACCGGACTGCCGGCTTGCCGATCAAGATGTATCTTGTAAGACTTAAAACCCATCAATTTAAAATGGATGTCTGACGCGTTCTATTTATTATTAATTGTTTCAACTTTGATTAGTTGACATTTTCATGAAAAGAGTTCTTTAAAGGAAAATCAGTTCTCCAAACTCATAAAGAAAACATTGGTTAAATTGATTAAAACTAAATTAAAACAAATTCATGATGAGATATTAGGTATGAGATTGAGAGTATAATAATTAAGTTAAATCATTAGGAAATTTTTCTAGTTCAGTTAAAATTCTATAAAATTGAAATCACAACTATTACTTGAAATAGGGATAGTTTGGGGAATGGTTAGCAGAATGGGGAGAAGAACAAAAGATTTTTTGTAGTGTTTTGAGAAACTCACATGTATTTGGTTTCTATTGAATTCCGTGGATGGAGCTCGAATTGGGACGGATGATTTGATGTCGACTTTTTTAAAGTTTTTGGTTCGGCTTGCGAAAATCGATTTCATTTCAACAACTTTAATATTGGAAGTTGAATTTGTTTTCGCTTTTGGCAGTTGTTTTTCAACTTCTTCAATAAAGTCTTACAAATCAGACAGTCAGAATTATCAAAATGTTATAAAGCCTAGTTTCAAAAGTATTACATTTTGTGAGAGCTCTGTTTAAAGCGACTTAAAAGTTTGAGGACAAGTTGCATGATTACACAATTTTAACTTCGAACATGAGCAAAAGCTTTTTCGCCAACCATAACTGGAACTGTATTTCTTTTTTTGGGAATTAAAATTTGTCAGATTCGGTTGAAGTCTGCAATTTCCTTGCAAACTTTCCCTTGCTCAGAAAAGATTTTATTAAAACTTGTGCTGCGTTATCACTGAAACATCACTAACAAATTATAACAATTACCAATGCTAATGGAGGGAAAAGAATTTTAAAAAGTTGTTTTGAAATGAGCAAAGGGAAATTTGTGACCAGGCCTTGCTTTTTTTTTATTTGCAGAATTTAAATTGTTTCGATACAAACATTGTGAAAGGAATTTTCGGAATTATTTCTAATCAATCAATTTTGTTAGATTGCTTTTCTTTGGAAAATATTTACCATTGCATATTAAAGCGTGATTATCTTTATGTCCTTTTTGAAAGGGTTCAAAATTACATAATTTCAGTCCTGAGATTTCGCCCGCCTCTTCCTTACGAGCTGGGAACTGCTCATCATAGGATCTTTTTCCTCTGGTTAATATATGTACTACTGTGTCCAAAAAATAAGGTGACATATGAATTTAAACTGCGCCCGTCGAAGGATTTGGAAATTTTTCTTTCTTTTTAGGTTGGTAGTACTGTCAGTGACATCTATGTGAAATTTCATGTCAAAATATATTCATAGTGTTTGAGATACGCGTCGTTTTGTGAGCTGCTAAAAGTGAGTTTTTCGTTTTTTGCGATGTCGAAATTTATTGAGCAAAGAATTTGCATTAAATTTTGTTTGCGGAATCAATTTTCTGCTGCGGATACGTTGAGGATGGTGCAGAAAGCCTTTGATGATGAGGCTATGTCTAAAAAAAAATGTTTACAAGTGGTATAGTGATTTCCAAGCCGGCCGTGAACGTGTCGAAAACGAAGAGCGTTCTGGGCGACCATCAACCTCAACCGATGAAGCTCACGTCCAACAAATCAAAGATTTGGTGTTGAAAAATCATCGATTAACGATTAGAGCCCTTGCTGATGAAGTTGGCTTATCGAAAGGCTCAGTCAATACCATTTAGAAGGATGCTTTGGGCCTCAAGCGCGTCAAATCTCGACTGGTACCGAAAACATTGAATTTTTTGGAAAAAAGGCGTTGCGTTGAAGTGTGTGAAACAATGCTTTCCGACTACCAGGATGTCATGAAACGCATTATAACTGGCGATGAGACTTGGATCTATGCTTACGACCCCGAAACAACCGATCAATCGAGCGAATATCGTGCCAAAGGAGAGCCGAGACCAAAAAAACCGCGCCAAAGTCGCTCAAAAATCAAGGTCATGTTGACTGTTTTCTTCGATTATGGTGGTGTTGTGCTTTATGAATTCCTTCCAACCGGCCAAACAGTCAACAAGGAATATTATTTGAACGTTATGCGTCGTTTGCGTAACGCTATCCGCCTAAAAAGGCCGGAATTGTGGAAAGACAATTCTTGGTTTTTACACCACGATAATGCACCATCCCATACCGCACTCAACCCATATCGTTCCGCAACCACCGTATTCACCTGATCTGGCGCCGTGCGACTTCTGGCTGTTCAACAAGCTCAAAAGACCGCTCCGGGGACACCGTTTTGATACGTTAGAGGAGATTCAAGCCGCTGCGAAGACGGAACTGAAGGCCATCCCGGAAAGTGACTACAGCCAGTGTTTCAAAGATTGGAAAATCCGTTGGCATAAGTGCATTGCATCGAGAGGGGATTACTTTGAAGAGGATGAAATTGATTTGGAAGAATAAATAAAGAATTTTCAAAATAAATGCAATGTCACCTTATTTTTTGGACGCAGTAGTATGTACTTTCAAACCGCGGAGAATACCAATGGAGCAAGTGTAACATCACTATACAAAAAACTGAACCGTCAGCACCGTCTTGTTATTAATTTGTTTCCTCAACAAACTTTTTTTATTTATTTATCAATACACAGACCGCAAACAGAGACAATGATGCCCAGCCACGTGGAGATCAGAGGTAAAATAAAAACAGCTGAGCACAGCACATGCCGCCGGGACTCTAGGGGACTTCCCGCTTTCCGCGCGACAGCGCATTTTATTCATCTAATGAAGCCGTTGCCTTCTCTCTGCCTAATTTAAGTTTCACTTCAAAAAAATTAAGAATTTCATTAAAAAAAACGGTCACAAATGTTTATAACAAAAAAACTATTTATTTGAATTATATTTCGCGCCAACTCAAAGAAAGTGGTTTCGAGAAAAACGCGTTTAAATTTTTCAGGTACACAGGGTATACCTGAGAGGCTGTGCGGCAGAATTGAAAATGTGTATAGTACGTTCCATCTTTTGGTATATCATTTTTAAGACACTGAAGTACCTTTTAAGTCTTCGCAACGATTTGTAGAAAAATATAAAGCTTTTTATTGTCTACCTGTTTGCTCCTCAATTGTATTTAACTTTTTTTTTTTAACAGAACAACCATAACTTTTTAAAAGAACTCTTCATGAAGCTAATAGTTCATGTTTTTCTTTCTCATTGCAGGAGGCCAGCTGAAAACTAAAAATGGACAAAAATATGTCCTCAATGGAAAACCCGAGAGGATGACGAGGTCATTCGCTATCTTGTCAGCATTGGTTCTGTTACTTGGAATTTTTGTCGCCTGTCTAATCACGTACTTCATCACGGCTAGTGCATATGAATCCAAAGGGTAAGGAAATAAAAACCGTCCCAAAACCTTCCTCAAAATATGTCCAGTTTGTGTTTCACTCTTTACAAACAAAATTTATTGTAAAAAAAAAGTTTCTTCTTCCACGTCTATAATTTGTTGACCCCTTTTCTGGTTACCTTGAGCTCCTTAAAAGCATTGAAAATTTAAGACATCAAAAATCATGACATCGCTACCTATCCTACCCAAACTACCTGCCATATTACAAAATTGGACAACCCTTTTTTTAACAAGCGGCTCAATTGACGCACCCCTGACTCAGCCATTAACGAAATTATTAATTAACAACCACCTAAAACGATTAAGCATTGATTTGGCCAACACCTCTCATCCTTTTGTGACCTCCAACTGCTCGAATCAGACCAAACCCCTCAAACCAGGATAATCTATCGCAAATTCACAAACATGACCCACTCCCGTGCTCGTAAACTGCCAAAAACAAAGGATTGGGAAAGGAATCACTTCCTCCAACGAGCGGCGGGTGTGGTCGCCTGCCGCTGCTCGTGGTAATTTTTCAAAAGTCTGCTTTTGCAAAGTTGACCTAATTTTATTCACTAGACTGTAATTTACATCGGTAGAATTTGGCATGAGTTTAGGACTTCCGTTCAAATTTCCCAGTGGCTTTTGGGGAAGTCTATGGCAAGTGTGCGTGTCCGAAAGGGTGACGTGTGGGAATATTCGAGCCTTCGTTGGAATTTTGGCAATACCATTAAATTGCTTTTGGCAATTGTTCGGATGGTTTCAAGCAAACAAATTAAAAAAGGATTAATGGAAAAGGATAACGAGTTTGAGAAATTTGACAAATTAGCCTCCTCGACAAAGGGTCACTGTAACACTCAGCTAATTTAGAACATCATCTTTTCCTTCCATGGGGAAAAAAAATATACCAAGCTCTTCTTAAAATATCTTCCAATATTGCCAATTGTTTGTTGCTTCTTTAAGATGCTTTAAAACAAATGCTGTTCAATATTTTTGAAGAAGTGCAAAAAAAAATCATTCCGATTAGTTGTGGAATCTTAATTCCTTGGATAGCTTGGTATTCAACCTAGTCTTTCAGAACATTTTCGATTATTTTAAGCCATAAGAATAGCTTGACCAATATTATTATTAACTGCCTGAATAAATGGCACCGTACAAAAAGGGTCCAACGCTCACAAATCGCATCTCCGTTGCGACTAAGGAACTTTACCGAAAAGACGATTTGCTAGAAACAAAGCTCACTCATGTCCCACTCCTTAAATTCTTGTAATTAAAATTTGCCTTCATGCCTCGACAGCTCTCTCCATTGGCCGTATCCATCTGCGATTGTCGCCTTGGGAGAACATTTTTTGACGCATTTCAAAAAGCCACTCCAAAGAGTCAGATTTTGAAAACGTGTGGATTTTCGGAGACCCAAAAACGGCGGCGAATTTGGCAGATACGGCAGTCGCTGGCATACTCAGCCGCTGGCTAAAAAACTCGGCCCTCGGTCGCACAAGACGGGCTGCTCTAGAGATCAAATAGAGAAGCGATAATGATGCGGTTGGACATACTATAAGCCAATACATAAGTCGATTGGATCTCATAAGCGTATAAATCAGAGGTCTTAATGCAAAGATTCCCTCGGGCTAGTGCGTTTATTCTGTGGCGAGTTTAGACTATCGAGCTCACACGCCCACTTTCGGCTCGAATATTCGCCATTGAGCTCATAAGTCAAACACGGAAATACGTTCTGTTATCAATCCGCAAATCAGTCTTAAGTGCTTTCTGCACAAACTTACGTTCACCAGCTTCTGTTGGAATATATGAAGTATTTCAAAGGTTCCCCTCGACAAGAGAAAAAACAGAAAAACTATAAGATCACTCTGTTGTCAATCTGTCTATCATCACCCGTTTTCTTGTGAACTTATCAATCTAAAATTTATACCAAATAAATATGATTGTGGTTCCTTAAACCTAAAATTAAAAATCAAGCTTCTAAATCGACGCAATGCTTTTAATATTCGCAAGAGAATCAAAATCTAAAGGATACCATTAACAAACGTAATCGGAAAAACTCTTCTGAATTCGGTTTCCAAGATGGACAAACTACTTACGGAACCTTAGTTGCGCGATTCCGACTCGCACTTGAGCGTTTTTTTTTTCGACTTAAGGCATCTACATTGAAAGGAGCTAGGAAATATTGCTCAATGTTGTACAAGCCTTAATCCATCTATTTCGTCCTGTGAAATGTATGTATGTATGTAAAACTGGGTTTATGAGAGCTTCCACGGTAAAAAATATACATGATTCAAAAAGAAACCCACAACTGGGCCATCATTTAATTATTAAAGCCGCGTAGGGAAGCATGGTTCAAGATGTGGTTCAATTGTATCAATTGTGACAAGTCCCAAGTTCAAAACATTTCAGTTTTATCCAATTTTCAAATCAAATAATAATTTTCTAACTTCGAAAAAAATACTGCGAACTAAACGAATGCAAATAAGTCGATATCCAATACGTCATAATTATTCGAACCAATGGAGCAATGGCAATGGCTTTACACTGCCTTTCAACTCTTTTCCGTATCCTTTTGCTCGTTCTTTGAAAAATGGATTACAAGGGTAACATGGCTACCCTTGAAATCGAATTATAAAATATAGAAAAATTAAAACAACTTGTTTCATCGATAAACCTGCAAATAAAATATGAAAGTAAAATTCAATAAAAATCATTCTCATAATACCACTAAGAAATGAACTGCATGTCTTCTACGTGGTATGCTCTGAGAATTTTATTGCATCTTTTACGTGGGACCAAAGCCTGCTTCAGGGCACTGCTACATGATCCTCTAAAAGAGCCGCCCTCGGAGGTAAGCAACTCGAAAATTCGTGTCGGCATAAAGTTCCATGGTGGGATGAAAAACTTACTCAGAAGGAAAGCGAGGAAACTTTTCAATCGTGCCAAGAAAACTAAAAAGTGGGACGAATATTGATCGGCTCTCATGAAGTACAACACTGAGTTGAAAAGATTTAAGCTTGGTGCATGGAAAAAGTGCTGCAATGACATTGCAACTTTCCTGACAGGGTGAAAAATCTATCCGGAAGTATGTTCAATAGTGACGAGGTAAAATGGGCAATTGGCTCATTCAAACCATTCAAATCGCCCGGTGGAGATGGTATCTTCCCTGCCCTTCTCCAAAAGGTCATGGACCACTTCCTTACAGTGCTTATTGCTTTGTTTAAAGCTAGCTACAATTGGAGATGTGTTCGGGTGATCTGGCGACACAGACCTCCGGATCTACCTTAATCATATAGGCCTATTAGTCTACTCTTCTTCATATTAAAGACAGTGGAACTACTTGTAGATCTGCATATCACGGGACACTTGGAAACTCACTCACCCCTGCACCCTAACCAATATGCATACTGGAAGGGTAAGTCAACCGAGGGGGCACTTTACCATCTGGTCACCCTAGTTGAAAAGCCATTTCACTCTAAAGAAATTGCTCTCTGCGTCTTCCTGGATATTGAAGGTGCTTTTTACAATTCTAGTTACAACTCAATTACGAACGCAATTCCGAGTAAAGGTATAAACGACTCTACTAACAGATGGATAAGATCCTCGAGTTATAGCTTCCCCGCTTGGAAGCGTGTCAAAGTCAGCCACTGCAACAAGAGGTTGTCTGTCGCCTCTCCTTTGGTATCACAGAACGCGTAACCAAGGCATGTGGGCCTGTAAGCAATACTATGGTACGACTTGGGGTCTCAAACCTTCCTGGTTGTAGATGCTGATGGTTAGACCTATTATAACCTATGCAGCCATAATTTGGTGGCCCAAATCTTTAGAAATAACAACTTCTTATAAGCTTGTTTGGGCATCACTGGTGCTAAAAGCACTTGCCCTATGGCAGCACTGGAAGCTGTCATTGAGCTGTCTCGTCTTGACATTTTCATTTTTTCTTGAAAACAGCCGCCAGAAATGCCAGGTGACCAAACGGGACATTTCAGAATAATCAATTTCATCACGGATAAATGTTCTCCTCGATCCCAGACTGGATGAAGGCAACATACTGGGCGTTGAGGTAGACATTTCTAACTGTGAATGTCAAATGGCAAACGGAGTAGGTGCCGGTGTCTATGGACTTAACACAAAAATCTCTATACCCATTGGAAAGCATCCAAGTGTTTTCCAGGCTCAGCTATAAGCCATCGAATCCTTCGCCATTTAAAACTTTGCAAAAGGCCTAATAGGAGATAGAATCCTAATATACTCAGACAGCCAAGCAGCGCTAAAGGCACTGTGGATTCAAAATGTGTCAAAAGCTGATACGACGCCTTACAATCCCTAGTCCAGGTTGCGCGTCATCATGGAATAGAGGGTTTTGAAATTATGGACGTGGTTTTAAAATATTAGAATGCTTGTGAGCCTCTTCTCCGGCCATTGCCGCTTGAGATCACATTTTTCAAACTAGGACTCAGATCTGACAATCGAAGAATATACAACTCAATGGCCGAGTCTTGATCAAGGATAATGAATGTCTCATTGGCTTGCGTGCTATTTTAAGCATTTGCAAGTGTAAGAATCAATCGTTTCGAGATCAACGTCCAGGCAGTTAAGGTTACTCTCTTCGGCAAAAATATATTCTCCCGTTCCTCCTCAAGGATTAAGTCAGATCGGGACTTGAGCAGCGGTGCTACGTTTGAAGTTAAGCACGCAAGCTTATTTTCCGAACCTTAGAAAGGGATGCAAATTGATCATGGGAGCTCTCGGAACAAAGCAGAACATTTTGACATCATACACGCCATAGTGTTTGAGGGCTCGGGCTTCAACTTAGACAATTCCATTTTCGCTAATGAGACTCTTTTTACCGAGCTGTTCCTCCGGTGTTATTTCGAAAAAAAGAATGGAATCGGAGCGTTGGTCTTCATGAGCCGCTTTACCCATTGTTTCCGGAATCTTCTGCCTAGATCCACATCGCTGTTAAGACCACCCAGAAGGCATGAAATCATGGATTGTAGTCTGGTTCAATATCAAATCAACCCGCGGGCATACATTTTACCATTAAAGTTTCACCTGGGCTGGAATTACTGATGACTTTTGTGGCTCCTTTCCCTCATTTTCAATCGATTTCGCGAGAATTCCGGGCGATAAGTTCTGGCACGTTTTTCGAATATTCTTCTTTGCTTCTGTGAAACATTCTCATATACACGAGACCGTTCGTTGCACGGGCTCTCTAAACGGTTGCAAAGCTTAATTGCCACCACATGGTGAGGAGTTTCCGAATCCGGTGATCTAGATTCTGTACCGCTTACCAGTCATAGAAGCCTGACCTCATAACCCACGGCGTGCTAAGGCTTCACCGACCGAAAATCGTTCATGTCTCATCATTCCTTCACCAAAATATCGGCTCATCTATAACGTCTTCGAACATAGTGGCGGAATTATAATCGGAACGAGCACTCGTCTTTTATGTCACAGCTGTCAAAGATTGAACGTTCTAGTTTGACCGAAAAATCTGCGCCGATATTCCTGTTTAAAGAAAAAATTCTGACGGAATACTAGTGACGGAGTAGCCGTTTCATTCACAAATACCGCAATATACAAAAGCTAAGCCAACTAACGATAGGCTGACACATTTTGGGCCGCCTTGCACAAAATGATCAATCTTTACTTGATTAATAATTTTCTTCAAAATCTTATCTGAGGGCACTTCTCTAAGGCAATGATTCGTTCAAAAAACTGATTACCGCGGCTGTCCACCCTAATAACAGGTGCCAAATTAAAATTTGCCTAACGTTATTATCTCTACTTCCAGAGTAGTTTTGGATGCCACCAAGGCTCCCTGTTTCCCTCTTTTATAAAATCGTGACAGCATTCCTGTAATGAGGTAGCAGTCAAGCATTTGACGAACTGTTCGATTTTCTTATACGTAATATTTTGCTCGGGTCAAAGTGGGCCTCTCTTTGTTTTTATAAAAGAAAGTGTATTCATCCGGTTTTTATTCAAAAACATGGTATCGCCAATCTTGGTTCACACTCAAGCATGTTTCAAGTTCAAGGCACTCATACTTGCTTTCCACTTTGTCTAGTTTTCACGCATTTTTATGCCTTACCCAAAACCATTTTGTCAAAAGTCAAGGCAATTTTGCAATTCATATTTAAGACTCTCTTTCATTCTAATTACCGACTTGAGTTAAACTCTTGAAAAGGTTCGTACCCTGCTTAAAACAATCGTAAACGTCTAAATAAACAAAGACTTTCCTGTCAACACAAAATAATGACCATTTACTTATTTTTTTTTCAGCTGCACGAATGGCAACAGCGAAGGCCACATTAATAAAAATAACGGTGAGAACTTTAGTGCGACCATTGCCAGCGCAAGCACTTTGGGTTTGCCTCCGCGTTCTTCGGGAACTGTACACGGAATCGCCGACGGACATGACCCATTTCCCAATCTGCCTCAGCAAACCAACGAAAGTCAAGGTCCTATCGATCAAAAGTTACAATTGTACGAGGGGTGGTCACCCGAGATGTACAGGTAAGTTCATTTTGAATCCCACGAGCACTGTTTACTTTGTCAACTGTCACGAGTCCTTTCACTACCAATCTTTTTGCTGTCAAGATGTATCTTATCAGCAAATTATGCGGGAAGACGCACGAGCATGACTTTTCCTTTTCCATGAATAACTTTCAGAAGCGTGACGGAGGACGCAATTTTAATTCAGGGAGATGACATCATTTGCTGGTTGGTGAACGGAAAAAAAAAGCTTGCTTGCCGGTTTCGGTGGCCTGGTTTCTTGTGCGCGACGCAGAGTCAATGCATTTTTTTTGTATAAATAAAGCAGTTCACCTCGTTTCATTGTTGGTTGATGGAACGAGATTGAGTTTGTCAGGTTGTCGCAGAGCAAGGAGGAAAAATATTGGTGTGTCGGCGCGGCAGCGGTCCTTGCCGTGACAGTACTTACTTTAGTTTCATAAGTTATTGCCCGTTAATATTTTTATGATTGTGGGTGTCGAAAGCATTAGTATGTTCTCTACCTGGTTTCGACTATTCTAAATATCTGTCTTTCGGTTCACGGGAACTAGAAGCATATGCCAGATCGGAACGCAGCAATTTCAAAAAAATATTCGAAAAATTCACATACGATTGGAAGAATTTTAAATTTTGAGACTATTTTTTGCTTATTCAGGCGAAACTTAATTTCTTTTTTATGAGAAGGAATCAAGTCACACCTTAATGGAATAAATGTGTATTCGCCTACGACAGCCGTAGCGAGCTATCAGAAAAATGTCGCGTCTACGCTTAACAGCGGCATTGCTAAATCCGTTTCCGTCCTTGCACTGAAAATGCTTAGAATTTGTCAAAAATTTTTGTTTCGGATATTGCGAAACTTTTCAACATCATGTCCTTGTTTTGAAAACACTCAGTTGTTTCTAAATTTTATTACTTGCTGTCAAGAACTATAATCAAAATGCCTCCATAGGTCTTAATTTTATTTCTTTTATTTCTGTTTTCGAAATATTTTCGAAATATTGCAATTGGAATTTACGAAAAGCGAAACAGGCCAAATTAAGTTCCTATAAAAATTTTAGAAAACTCTTAAATCAGACATACGCATCTCCGGAAAACATGTGAAATTTTATGAAATTTTATATCCTGTAAGTACTCCGAGAACACTTTTACCCAAATTTAACCCATTAACTGCCAAGCCCGTGTTTGAAGTTTAGCCTCTAATGCCAGACCCGAGAGTTCTCGTGCGAAACCTTTTGCGCTGTCATTGATAACTGAATTCCATATTGTAGCCTGACATTTGAAATAATACAGTATGAAAATTGGCTTTAAGAAAACAACTTTTTATTCATAAAAAATAAAGGCTTTCATGGTTCAATACACAACGGAGGCTTTTTTGGACAAAGTGGGCAACGGAATCTGCGTCCTTTGCCCTTAGAACATACACAACACATTCTCATTGGCTTCGCCTTTTTCCCTGTTGCTGGAATGGTTTCCATGAAGTGTTGCAAATAATGTTTAGAGGAAGTCGGTTGAGGTTGAGATGTTTTTGAGGTAGTATCAGTTATTAAAACAAATTATTGTCCTGTGGACATTTTAAATTATTCTTTTTTTATCTGAGCCTGATTAATAACCAATTTAAAATTTCCTTTCCATAGGAAATATTGTGTTTGAATAACTAGCGCCCAACTAGGGGCCATAGCTTTTTTTTTCTAAATTTACTGCCTAAATTTAAGGCAACCTTTCCAAGCCTTAACACATTCATCAACAAACAAATCGATTGACGGAACGTAAATTTAATTCATTATGTCGTTGAAGTTGAACCCTTGTGGAAAACCAGGCTGAGAAAAACTATCATCTCAATAACATTTATATCACTCCAATCTTAAAGCCGTGAAAATCGCCTCAAGTTGCGGGACGAAAACACTTGATTGGCGTATTTATTTGTTTCTACCAGCAAAACGTTCATGAACTCTTCATTGAAAAACAAGTCGACGAGTTGTGCGGGACTTACATTACCATCACACTTCAAACGTGGCCGTGCTGTGAAGGGAAAATCTGAAGGCTCGTCTGCATTGTCAACCCATTCGCTGTCCGTAGAGTGGGTGGGAATCCTCTTCAAATTGCTACTGCGGTGTATTTTCCAAATGTTGTTTCTCATTGAAAGCGTCATCGGAAGAATATTCTGCAGAGCTAGGAACATATAAATCTTCCTCTCCTATGGATGGAAAATCATCGGAATTTTCACTTTCCGATTCACTGTTTGCAATTTTAGAAATTTCTTTCTTCAATAGACATCAGGTCAGGGCGCTCTGATTTGTTTTTGAAACACATTTGAACGCTTAGTTGTCAAACGATTAGCTTTTGTTTGTTCTTTTTTTGTTTTTGTTTATTATTAGTTTTATTTTATACTTATATTACCTTTTACACCCGAAAAACAATCTAGTGCTGCATTTTTATTGTTTTGGATTTAAATTTTGTGTTTTTCACCTCCTATGAGAAAAAAAAATGGCCGTGCTCAGCTTTTTGCTCTGAATACTCGGTCTATTTATTCTGAGCTTATAGAGCGCGCTCTGAGCATGCTCCGAACGGAAAAAGAGAAATAAAATCAGAGCTCTTATGTGTCTGAGCTAAAAAAAGAAACACGGCATTTTTTTGACAACTCAGGCTCTGCTCTAAACAAAAAAAGAAAAACGCCAAATTGGTAATTTTTGCTGTCACTTCTCTATGATATCATAAGCAAACGAGAGAAATATTAATGTATATGTATCAATTGCATTCGTTCATACAATTATTTTCGGGTTAATTTAAATAAAAAATATTTTTAGGGTCCCATACTAAAAGGGTGCCAACGAAACCTTAGCCGCAGCTATCCGCCTGCCCACAGGACTGTAACTTCTGAACCACAATAGGTAGATACTTTCGTAGAATCTGCACTACTATGAACGTTTTAACAACAACTATTAATGATATAAATTTAAAAACAAAACAAATCGTGTTTTTTAAAATCGTAATTCAATTTAACACGCCTTAAGGTAGGCAATGATCAGGTATCATAGAGCAGTTGACGATTAGCGACACCTATTGCCTTATTTTCCTCATTCCCCTTATGGGAACTGAATTTAAACTGATGTCGAATATGATGGGCTCAAAAAAACAATTGATTAACTTGAATAAATGTGCAATTTGGACTAATTGGAATATAAAGTGTTGCATACTGTTGGGTGGAGTGGAACTTTTCTATCTCCGGAGAGTCTTACACGCACTTGGCCATTTTCTTTTTTATTAAGATTTCAATTAAATGTTTATTTCAATAAACTGTGCAGATCTTGCCATTATGAATCGAATAGAACATTGCTGGACTCGATTCTGAAAAGGCAATTTTCAATTAGTTTTCGGCACATATTGAGCAATAACTCGACCGTAACTTGATGAATATTTTTGTTTTAAAACCAAAAATGTGTGACACGACACTGTCTGGTTGCACATCTTCGATTTTATTTAAAAAAAAAAATAAAGCAAATGTCGTTTAAATGTTTCGATAGCAATGATAATTTATGGTAAAGGTTAAACCTTCCTCATATTCGAAAATGTGGACCAATGAGTTCATTAGACCAAATTGCAGACCATAAACAGCCTTTTTCTTTTATCGCCGCAATGAAATATTGACGGTAACATGACGGTAACTGAAAAAAATGTTGCATAAGTTGGTCATCCGAACGCTGATGTTCAAGAATCCTATCGGCATATATCGTGGTGAGCTTGTTTCGATTCTTTAGTGAGTTGAAGCTAATACAAAAGATGCAAATTCAAATAAAAACTACACCAAAGTATGCCGAAAATAAGGCCAAATGCTGTGCTCGCCGTGAAATCGGTAGAATTGAATCTTCCTTAAAACTTTCACTTACGGCCTTTTTTTCAAGATTGGCCTTAAAACATCTGCAACACAACCTAAAGTATGTTCAGAAGGGTTATAAAGTTGATCATAATCTAGCCTCATCGGAAGGTTTTCTCTTTTCCAATACACTTACAATCCTTGAAAACTATAGAACTCTGTCAAGGAGTGCCGTTTTTAATTCAGTTAGCCACAGCTAGATACATTCCCAAACTTATAATGAACTTAAGGTTACCTTGGTTATATTTAACCGAGTGCATTGTTAAGTGTTTTTTTGGATCCTTCATGTTATCGAAGTCCTCAGAGAAAACTAAGATGAGTTTGCTTGTTAAGCGTTAAGCCTTGAGTTTAAAGCTTTTTTAAAAGCGTATACATCTGTGGTCACAAGAAGGCATCGCCTACATCTCTCCATCGGCCGATTGATGCACTATCATTATTTAAGACTCAGTTATGTCAAAGAACTTCCGCATGTCCTGCCGTGGACAAGCGCTATTTTCTTGAAAATTCAAAAAGGTACTCAGTTTTTCCCACTTGTCCATCAAAGCATCACTGTCTTTGGAATGGCTGCATTGGGCGGTATACAAGGCACGCTTCTATGTCATGAGTTGGACTTTCAATACCGACTTTTGCAGTTTTTCTTTTCAAGGGGTGGTAGCGCTTTGGTAGTTAGGGTCAGAAGGAAATGCCTCCTACTCCCTCCTTGGATCAGCCTTTACTATCTGTTGTTCTCGGTAAGTGGCTCCAACAGTTTTTCGGGATAAGTCTGCCGATGCATTAGCCACAGAAACTCAAAAATAAAACAAAAATAAATAAGTGTATAGGAAAAGGGTTTCACGATACATTTAGAATGTTTATCCTCCCTTTTACCGTCCTTGCATGGGATGATGGTAGACCAGAAGTCTTCATTTGACTCACTTTCGAAGGGTTGCATAAACTCAGCGGCTAAACTCGTTGACCAACAATTATATTACTGCAAGTTTACATATTATTTACTAGCGGATTTGAGAACAAATGAAATTTTCCACCTAAGCTGGAAAGGTTTTTTACTTGTATCAACAATAATAAGCCCGCCAGTTGGCCTTTATAAAACAAACTGCGTTTCAGCGGCAATAAAATTGAAAGCGCATAACGACCACTTCCAATTTGGCTTTCATCTACCAAAACGACCATTGTTCAACTTGGCTTTGTAAGCGTTGATGCTAAATCATATGCCAATAGATTAACTTTATGGCGATGTTATTAAGGCTCAATATATTGAAAGAGTGCTTTTGATTTATGGCACTTTGAATAATTTATCGTTTTAGTCGTTTTGTGTAGTTGAGCGAGATCACATCATCGCCGCAACTCCAACCGAAGGCTAACGTCATTCGCATGCAATCAGAACACCACTGTAATAGCAATGAATTACTTCCAGCAGAGCTATAAAGCAATTAGATGACGCTCACTGAATGCTGGCCTACTGTTTGCGCGTCCCAAGTGAGAAAAATTAACCATGAGTATGCCAAAGATTCGCCCACAAGCCAAGCTTCAAGTCTTAAGAACCAAAGCACTGTGTGGCATCCCCTCGTTCAGCACGCAATCGATTTTCCACAACTGCAAAGACCAGAAGTCAACGAGCACGATTTAAGCCGGCAACACGCATCGGCCGCCTCAGGCGACCATCAATGATGATGACGCCCGACTGATGCTGACCATCCGCAACCAGGAAGAGATCATGGGTCGCATAAATTGTGCAATTCTTCTCGAACATCTGCGATGTCGGTTAGCAATTGAATGGAGACTGCTGAAAGAATTGCACGCACTTACGTAATTAATTCTGCCACCGTCTTCAATTCACGAATGGGGGCTCGCCGATCACGCCAATCTTGAGCCAGATCCGTAATTGATTCGTGTACTCGCACAGCATGTTAAGAATCTGATTTCGCTCATCTTTTTTCTTGGCTATTTGAGCGGCACGATCGTTTTGCAAATTTAATGAATGTCATCACGGGGAATGAGTATGAGCTCCTCCTGCCGCTGTCGCACCGTCTAAGCTTAATTGATGAGCAAGGCACGAAAGGAAATGTTTGCTCATCTAATGGTTGCTTTGCCGGCTAAGTGCAGGTGCTTTAAGATCTGCAAATGCAATGATACTAACGCTTGAAATGAAGACGTACTTAGCCGCATATCGGTGCAACGTGCAGGCAATTGCATCGCTATTATCGTTGTTAAGAATAAATTAAATAAAACCGTAAAGTAATTGCTTAACATTGAGGTACGAGTGCAGTGCTTGAGTCAGGCGTGAATCTTGGTGGTTTATTAAATCGATTCGCAGTTTGTTTGCAGGCGCGCACGCCGAACGCATTCTTCGAATCAACTTTCGAAATGCAATAACATGATTTGGCGCTTTTTTTTGTAAGATCTCGACTTGAAGTTTAAGTAAGTCGTAAAGGGTAAAGCAAAAGTGGCACTGAAACTGGTCCGTGTTAAGGGGTATTCTAGTCTAGAGGCATGAATTTCATGTAATTTTTGAAGTGTCATAGAAAAAGGCAATAAATATTTTTAGTATCCATTTTTTTATTAGTTATTTATAAACATAACAAGAATACCGAAAAAAATAAAAAAATACAAAAAGTTGAAAATTTCAAAAATTAGCAGTTGATGAAGAGGGGGCTCTCAAAAAATTGGTGCGTAACCATACCCACGATTTCAACCGTGGAAAGATTTCTGTTCATAAAATGGCGACTGCCGGAAAAAAAACAATTTTTGTCCTACTTTTTTTGACTGTTTCGAATTAAAAAAAAAAAGTAATAAAAATTTTCAGACATAAAAAAGTCTCTCAAGAGGAATATCTAAAAATTTCAGGTAAATCGGTCCAGTCGAACGTGAGAAATCGTGGGTATTGTTTCGAGAAAAACGAGTTTAAAGTTTCGCGTAAAGTTTTTCGCAGTCCAAGTCATGAAATGATATTGTAGACTTACGTTTATTCAATCAGCCATTCCCGCTTCATGCATCGGACCTTCGTAAAACTGGTGTCTTTCTGTGCCGTGAATCTATTGCCGTGAAATCGCCCTTGTGTTTGTCGATCTGGATGCGTAATCCTTTGCGCTGAGGATTTGTTGTCCATTTTATTAAAAAAAATAAAATTTTCAGCTTGAGATGTTATTTACTATAATTTTGAAAATCTTGTCTTCGAATAATAGTTTCGCTGACTTTTTTTCCTTTTACAGGACCCGAAAGATGCACATTAGATACTTAGCTTTTTGAATAGCGTTTCATTGTCTTTAATTTTAATTTTCTTATTCTTTGAAATCAGACACTGGAGCTCTGACTGGAGCGACTGGAGGACAAATATTCACTTGTTGCAGTTTATTAAAGGAACCATGAATGTGGAATAGTTTTAAATAAATCCAAAGATCTACGATCTGATTTCAAGTTTTTTTTTAAAGGTTATCTTGTTTTTCACCAACAAGCCTTGGATTTGGGGTGAGGTGACCCTTAAAAAATGAATATTATTATTTAAGATCTTTCGATCATTTCAAAGAATTTTGGTGAGTTTCAATATCTTAAGTGATGTAAACTTGTCGTGGCAACGATTACCCGTCGGCATTTTAAAGGCAGCCGTCAATGCGCAGCTTACCTGCCTGGAAGCTGTTCTGATGTCACGACTATTTGAGTCGCAAACGGCGGGGTAAACTATACATTTTTCTCTCATACATCTCCTATTTAGCGTGACTGTTTCAAATGTACGAATATTTTATTGAATGTGAGTGTTTCTTCCGTGCTTATGGGTGATAACATCACAGTTTTAAACGACTACAACTAAAAGTTATGAGCTATAATAAAAAATGTGGCATTCCATGATGTCATGATGTCACCTAGGGATTCAACATTTTCATCGATCCGACTTTGCTTCATTGCAATTTATTCCTTCGTTTATAATCGAAAAATGTAGTCACAAACGCTTTTGCTTTTCTAAACAAAAATTTAAGATGCTCTTCGACCCTTGATCTGTGCTGCTGTACATATTCAGATTTCATTTATGAAATACGAACAAAAACAAACAACTAAAATTAAGTGATAAGTAGCAGTTTGGCGCCTCATCCATTTGAGTGCAAATTTTTTTTGCAATTGCTGCTCGAGCACGTCCCGAGGTGATCGTTGACTTTTGACTCGCTTGTTTTTTTATTTTTCGAGTGCGGCAATTTTGAAAAAAAAATGTTTTCAACGTGCTTCAGATTTTTAATGACATCCAATGAAATAATTTTTATTTGATTTGCGGTTTAGATCAAGATCATCGACCGACTCCGCGACAAGATTGACGTTACTATTTCAGCTGGTCACCGGTAATCTTGAATGAATTTTATGTGCGAATATTCAAAGTCGAAGCTTCAAAAGAGAAAAACTGGTTGGTAACGTGCTTAGTGTTAACAAGTCATGAAAATCGTGGTTCGGATTTGGCATCCCTCTTTGAATCACAAACATTAAACCAACATGTCAATGGTCCGGGAACGCTGTTGCTAGCTGACTAAATCAAGCTTCCTGGCATCCGCGATTGCTTGATCTTTAAATCACATTCGAAGACACCATCCGTCAATGCAGACGACCCATTTCAGTGGACGTACATATTATTACCTCGCGGGCAAGATTCAAATCATTGTGCAGTTTGCAGACCTGACAGGACCGTGTTTCCGAAGGACAATTTTTCACTCAAAGGTGATTTAAGTTCTGTTGTCAAGTCGATAAAGAAGAAATGGCAATTTACATGTTTTGTAGAGCATGATTTTGGCTCATTTGATCTTCTCAAAGCATACAAGAGTCGCAACGAGTGCTCTATGACAACTTTCTGACTGCATATTAACTCTGGACTGGTCTCAACAGTAGTTTATTATTGCCGATCACAAAATACTTAAAATTCATATTTGTCTCTCGTCAAATTTATCTGAAAGAAGGCAGCTAGTTAAAAACAATGGCCATCTTAGTTCCAGTAGAGTTATTTCCAAAGGAGTTCCTCAAGGTTCTGTGCTTGGTCCGATCCTTTTTTTAATATTTATGAATTCGCTATTTTTTAAAAAAAACTTTAACAGCAAAATTAATACGTTCGCTGACGTTATGACGTGTAGCTTTCTCTGTGGTTCTGCTCTTAATATGTCTGCAGACAAATCATGATCTTGAAATCTTAAGTCACTGGTTCTCATCAAATATTTTGGTTTTTAGTGTTGAAACCAAAATTATGTCTTTTAATGCTCGTGTCAAAAAAGTCGACTATCGATTTTTCTATTTTCATTCTGCGAACTGTATGTAGTAAATTCATTCATAATACTTAAATTTGCAACTCAAAAAATAATTTACAAGACTTTTAATGAGTCTTGTTTAAGCTTTGAGAGGTTCTACTTGACAGGAAGATGAATTGGTCTGTCCATACTAATGCATTGAAAATGTATCTTTTATCGGCCACAAGGCAAATGTACCTTTTATGTACTTATTGTCCGTATCCACATCTTCTTAAGGTCATTAATATATTATCGCCTTGTGTATTCGGAGCTTGAATATGGCATATTTAGCTAGAGTGGAATACTCGACAGTAAAATGTACCTACTTCTTGCTTCTCAAAAACTTGTCATGGATTTATTTGTAGCCACATTTTATATTCATTTTCAAATTTTTTTTTTTAATTTTTCTCTCTATCGACTTTAATGGTGAAACATAAATCCATCCTATATGGAAAAATATTATTCGAAGGTGCGTATATACGTATATTCTATTCTATACAATTTTTTTATTTCGAATAATGTTCTTCTAGACACAGCCAATATACCCATGATAGACAATTTCATCCTTAGGCTTATAAGAAATCACTTCGAACGAACTCATTTCGGTTTTTTTTATCCTTACCCTGAGAATTTCAGAAGCACATGGCTACTTATCGGATTCGACTAATGTTCCGACTCACTATATACTATGTCGCTAGAAGGGCAACACACAAAAGGGTTCTTCATGCGCCAAAAACTTGTAGCTTGATTCTGCTGAATGGAGGTTTTGTAAAAGCGTAAATGAAAGATATTGACTTGATAGCAGTGCCCTAAATAGGGACAAATATTGTTGGCTTGATTGGGTTGAAGCTAGCAGTTTAAACAGGTTAAGTTACATTATGTAAAGTTATTTAATTTTTGAAAGTAGCTCTTTATCAAGCTCGTAAGGTAAAGCATAATAAAGAGGAAAAAATTCTCACATTTTGGTTGTCCAAATTTATCTATTATTATAGTTTAAAATAATAATGTAAATTGTAATAGGCCATAGGATTCGAAATGTATAAGATATTACGAACTGCATCCTGGATCTGCCACAGTTTTTCTGTAATTCAAACTAAGTTCAGTTCAAACTAAGTCCAGTAGCCCATTTTTCGCTATTTAATATATTGTAGATTTTAAGATATTATTTTATTATATTATTATATTTTTTAATCAAATTGTCGGCAGTTCTGAGCTAGAGCAGCTCAATAAGAGAAGCGATAACGAAGCGGATGGTAATTTTGGTTCAATTTCTGAGTCGATTGCACTTTGCAAGCTTTATACTAAATTGAACTTCAATCGCATTAGCCTAACTCCTTCAATCGCATCAGAATTAGGATAAGGCTAATACGATTGAAGTTCAATTGATATTGTCAGGATAATCACGGTTGAATTAATGCCAATATTATCGGTTATCTGCAAACTTGTCTCGGGAACTTAATTCAAAAACCGACATGCACTATTTGTAGCTTGATGCTAAGTACTACGGCAGAAAATCATTTCCAAAACTCGCACGTTTTCAAGACATAGCAAGACAGCATCCAATTTGGAAGTTAGTTTTCCAAGTTAGTCCAAATAAATTATTCCTGAAAAAGAAAGAAACGTTTCAGTCCACTCCGTATAACATTCCCACAGAAACATTCTGGCTCAAGAAGCGTCTGCACTTTCCGGATTGGACCTGAGTTTGTGCCGAAATAACAGCGAAAAAAAAGAGAATTTCGAATTATCAGATGAAAATTAGTGGAAAACTGTGATTTACTTATTTTAAGGATTCCATACTCAAACGGTGCCAACGGAAATTTACTACTATAGCTCAGATGTCCGTCGGACCGTCCGTCTGTCTGAACCCTAATAGGTAGACCTGCAATGTGTATAACTATGGCCAACAAAAAACAAATAAAAATGATATAAATTAAAAAATGAAGGGGCCCCTTAGAGAAAAAGTGTTTTTATAATTCGTAGTTGAAGTAGGCAAAAATAGATGAAGAAAGATAGCGACTGGCCACGTTTTTTAAGCAACGCAATGAAATCTGTCAAACACCATGACTTTACTGCATGGTCACACGAGCATTGGATTGAAAGACAAGCCCATGAACGAAGTGGCTACAGTCAAAAAAAAAAAAAAACTGGTCAAGTGTGAGTCAAACTCGCGCACCGAGGGTTCCGTACAAACCTGTAGGTTTATAAGTTAAAGTTCACCCATCACGACAATCTATAAAAACAAAACAAAAAACATTGCTTCATGCCACATTTCAAGATTCTAGTTCTACCGGAAGTATTCTTAAGGCTTTGATTTCCTTGCAAGTAATTGCGAGTTTGAAAACATGCGGCTGAAATTGCTGCTTCTTTTAATTGCGTTGGCTTAGAAGTTTGGTTTTTTCACAGCTCCAAGGGACAGTAGACCTGTGTATTTGGTATAAATTCCAGCTTGATACCTCCACGCGTTCCTGAGAAAAGGGGTCTTGACAGACCGACGGACGGACGGACAACAAAGTGATCATATAAGGGTTCCGTCTTTTCCTTTCGAGGTACGGAACCCTAAAAAGACGTCATGGAAATGAAAGTAATTTTGACTGATAGAGGAACAGTGAAATCAGAAATGAAACATTTGTTTTTAGCAGCGACAAGAATGGTTCTGGGACACTCGCTGCTATATTTTTTTCTGCAGCTGAAAACGAAAAGCTTACAACAATTAAGAAAAGAGAATTGATCGAATTCTGAAGGCAGCAAATGTACATTTAGCGTTCACCCTAAGAGGTCTTTCCTTCATCGAGGCAATTGAAAAATGAGGATTTAAGTCAAAATCGGTTTGGAAACGAAACATTCATGCCCAGGCAGAAAGTAATTTTCTGAAGATGATTTTCGGTGGATTTTCAATGCAATCAACCTTTCTATTTCCAACTCCCTAAAAAGCTACCTGTTTCACCCGACATGCCTTTCAATCCATGCAAGACAAAGCACTTGGCCGTATTTTTGTGTCGGTTTTTCTGCGACAATATTTCAAAATAGTTGATTCATTTCGGGCCCATACGATAACGTTATAAAAAGATGTGTTTACTGATATTTGTCATTCTTCCGACAGAAGTTAGTACTTGAAATAGAGCCATCCTTCTCAAAAGTATGTTGCAAAAATAATATTCCAAAAAAAAGGCAAATTGTTAATAAAAACGATATCGTGGGCTCCGAACAACTTTTTAACTTCGAATTTCGAAAAAGGCGGTCCTGTGTTTAGATTAGTTTTCGCTTTATTCTGAGCCCGAGTCTATTGTGCAGATGCTGGAAAAAAAGCTAACCTTTGGTTAACTGATAAACGTTGTTTAGGTTATTTTTTATAAGATAGATATTCAACCATTTGATGCTTAAGACACGTACTCCCTCCTTAGTCACAATAGTGGCAACATTTCAGTCTCAAAGTGCACTGTGCCGTGAAATTTTAACATTTAAAATTCGCAAATTCCAATTCAAAGTCGAGAACGAACTTTCGACTAGCGAAGAACTATTTTTGGAATTGGATCAGCGAGCTCCGAGTACATCCCACCATTAAGGTTGTTTGCGCGCAACAACAACCGCACATCGAGCAATTAAATGCAACTCACCGTACGATAAACAACACACGGAGGTGGGTCGTTGCCACTTACTGGCACCATACAGTGCCGGCCGTTTTTCAAAAGACAATGGAATAGCTGGCTGGCATCCGTCACGTCTGTCAGTTGTAGTAGTGTTGCTGCAGTTGAGGCTCACAAAAACAAGTAAAACGACCGGGAGGACCAAAATGGACTTGTTTGTCTTGCAAATTGCACTTATTAATAACCAACCAATCTAGCCTAGCATTGCTCTTGTCTTTCGTGGTACATTTTCGAAGGGAAATCTGTTTTGGCACCCCACGGAAGATTGGGCGGCTGTCAGGGTGAATTTGAAATATTGATTTTTGAATTGCATGCGGCGTTTGTTGATCATTTGCCGTATGAGTAACGCTAAACAGTGCTTTATGTGGGAAGTGAAATAGATCGAGACGTAACGCGATAATTTGAGCGATTTGGCTAAGATGAATTGCTCGATTCCAGGCGATGTAAGTTTTGATGCTCGTAGTCGCACATCGTTGGGGTTTAATTGTATTATTTTGCCTCCAGCTAAGTAATTAAAAGACTATTTACTCTGGGTGCATTTAAATTAAGTTGGAAACTTTAATCCATGAAACAAGAACTGGAATGTTGGAAGGTGCCACAACAACTAAAAACTTCAAAATTGACCGAGTGTATGGGCAAAAGTTGCTCATTACGTTGGTTACCATAAATATAAAAATAAACGGTTATGGAAGTTGTTTTGAACCACATTTAAATGAATTTTGAAATTGCCAAGAAGGTTGAATTTGTCTCCACCAGATGGGATGTTAGATGCTAAAATGCGGAAAAAATTACCAAAGGAGCGATTGCATGATATTTTTTAAAATCCGACGAAACACTCAGAGTAACAGGAGAAAATGAAAAGTTTAAAAGGACAGGGTTCGAGTAAGTGAATGAATTCATTCCACTACTTCTTGTGCATCTGGATCTCTCAAATTTGGAGTCCACATATATTGGGTGGCACAAAAACCTTCATAATTGTTTTTTTTACTAAATTTTTATTTAGACCTTCACGTCTTTTCCATTACATGTTGAAATTATATTAGCCAAGTCGGCCGCCATCATTAATATTTTTTTATTTAGAATCTACAAGCTTACTGGTTAACAGATAGTAAAATTAAAACTAAGAACAAACGTGAAAGTGAAAATCCCTTAATCTTAACCTTCTCGTTGGGATGTAAATGTGCACCATAGTCATCAAAGTTGATGTCTTAGCATAACAGGTCACGCACAAAGGTTATATCATGCATTAAACGCCTAAGCTCCAACGACTTCAGACCAAGCAGGAGGCATCTGGCTTTAAAGTCTGGCATAAAATCCCAACGCATTTTGTAAGAAATGAATCTCGTTAACCGCCTCTGGACATTTTGGATGCGTTTAGCGTAGGTAACTTGGGAAGGATTCCAAATGACAACTGCGAATTCGAGGAAGAAAAGAATCAAGGAAATATGCAAACGTATAGTCTTAAAGTCCTTAACAAAGTTAGTGAGTTTGCTTTGGTAATAGAGTGATCAACATGACTCTTCAAAGAGAAAGTAGAATCCAATATGACTCCTAAATCTTTAATTACTTTCACACGGTTGATGATTACTTACATAATCAAATTCAAAGTATAGCTATCTCGAGAAGGATATTGCATTACACTTTTTTGTGTTAAGATTCAAACGGTTAGTAGCAGGATACAGTCTTGAAACGAGCTTACTTTTAGAAAAAGTTTGAGATCATCCGCATAAAGTAGACAACGACAATGCTTAATTACTTCAACGTTATCGTTTATAAGAATAATAAAAGGTAATGGCCCGATATGTGTGCCTTCGGCGACCACAGAAAGGAAAATAATTGGTCTCGAGAATGATTTGCCTATCAACACCCTCTGAGTTCTGCCAATCAAAAAGGAAGAAATCCATTTTAGGATGAGTGGATGCAAACCAAAACTTTCAAGTTTCTTCAGGAGAATTCTGTGATTAACAGAATCAAAGGCTTTGCAAAAGTCAGTATAAATGACATCAACTTGAAATTTACTTTCAACAGTTATGTACTCTTTTATTAGCAACTCGAGTCGGTTTTGTACCAAACCTTCGAAAAGTTTAGGAATCGCTGATTATTTAGAAATCCCTCTGTGGATCTCAACATTATTTTTGGATCCTGACTTGAAAATGGGAACCAAAAAGGAAGACTTCCATTCATGAAGAAACGTGCCTTCAGCTAGGGAGCGATTAAATATTTATTGCAACGGAACATAAAGCGAGTTGCAGCAGTTCTTTAGAATTATAGATTGACTTCCATCAGGACCACTGTTTGGATTTGGCTTTGAGGTCTGTAGCGCTGAAAGAACTACTTCACATGTGAGTTGTATTAAGCCAATATCGGCTTTATGGTTGGCGTTATAAAATTGATCACCATCAAAATTAGAATCCGAGTAGACGGATTCGAAGAATTTTGCAAATAATTCAAGAGTAGAGTTAGTATCAGAGGACTCCATATTTTTGAAAGTCATTTTATTTGGAATTCCCACTGATTTTCTTTTAGAATTAATATAGGACCAGAAAAACTTACTGTCTTTATATTGGATTCGAGTTTCACGATATAACCGCAATGCAGGCATTTATTTAGGACGCAGAAATCTTTCCGTAGACGGCGAAAGTTAGAGTAATCCGACAAGTAGAGGGGTGTTCTGAATTTTTTAAACGCTTTGTTTCTTAATTTTTTTTTTAAATGTGAAAGATGCTTGTTATACCAAGGAGGATATGATGATATTTTAGTAGATCTTAAAGGAATAAACTTCGAGAAGTCATCGATTAATATTATGAAAGCAGACATTATTGTTGACCATTGTGGCTCTTTTTTACCGCATTTTCATCTGGCCAACGATCCTTGAAGGTTGAGAGCCTTAGTTAGAATTACCTGAGCACGCTGCTTCCATTTGGTTCGAAGACTCTTTTTGCTGGAGTATTAAAGTCCATTCTTTCGATGTGGCCGAGCCAATGTAGTCGACGGATTTTTGTCTTCCAGTTTATATCTACATCTTAAGTCGTAGAGCTCATAGCAGATAGGGCCAATTTGGTCTATCGTTGATTTGCCAGGCCTAAGACGTTCACACAATATGCTGGATAATTGTTGCAAGACATATGATCGCCTTTTTTGTAGCTGGGATATACAGCCTTGACCAAATGAATGGCACAAAACTTATGACTGCAACGACTCTTTTGAGCAAAGTGCTAGTTATCACTTTGCTCAAAAGAGTCGTGCGACATTCTTCAGAAGAAATTTTAGTCCACTCTGGTTTTAACACATTTTTAAGTGTTTCTTTGATGAAATTGAGTGTTCCTGAATCTAATGCTCCAGAATACCCCATGGATGTTCTTGAGGGCTTAGATCCGGGGATCAAGATCATGCCACCTCATCAATAGGGCTGATTTGTGGCAGGGTCAGATTTGACATTATACATGTTGGTGTCTCCGGAAATATTGTAAAAAGAAAGTTAAAGTACATTTTCCAACACGAGGGTCCATGTGACCATATACACCTCTGTCAGCCATGCATCGCCCGTGCTTAAAAGTTAGTACTACGCATTTTGGCCAAATAACTAAGCATTTTATAAAAAGGTATTCAAAAACGATAAGTTCGTCCTGAGAACAGCAAAATGATTTAAAATTTTTTATGTTCAATTGGAAAGTGATTCAGATATAAAAAGTACCTCGAAGTTAGACTGACCACACATCAATCTTCTCCATTGAAGTGCACGTGTTTTCTCGCCCACCCTCAGTGTGCCTTTTTGTTTTGCTCCGAGAGTCACGGCTTCTTCCTTGCTTTGCATCGTTTAAGTCCAACCTCCCTAAGTCTTCTTCTAACAGTTTTTGAACACATTTTTTTCCCCGATCCTTCGCCAACACAGAACACAAGCTCACATGATGTTTTGTTGCGATTTTTGAGCATAAATTGAACAATCCACCTCTTTTGCAACTTCAATGTGTTATTTGTGATTCTTAAATATTAGCTGCATTTTAATACGTTAAGCCAGACTTAGTTTACTTGATTTTGGCAGTTAAATTTTGCAATTTAGCAAAATTGTACTTTAGAACTGTTTCGACGATATTTTTTCCATTTTACAGTTCCGTACGGTGTCAACAGAAACCAATATTACAAAACCTCCGCTGTCCGCTCGTCCATCACAGGGCTGCATTATCAGGTAGCCGCCATAACAAACTGGAGTCGGACTCGCGTAACGAAGGTTCCGTACAAATTTTTGGCAAACATATTTTATTAAGTAAACTATATTTTCTGTTAAGAAGTAGTTCTTTCATTTTTGTTTGTAGTACCCTTAAGGTTTACTTCCGTTGTGATTATCGAAACATGCAGCATAAGCAGTCATCTATTTTGACTTTGTTGATTTAGAATCTTGATTTTTTTACAGCATTAAGGGACCGCATTCATAAAAATTTGGTTCTGGAAAAGGGTTTTGACAGCCAGACAAATAACGAAGTGATCCTTTAATAGCCCAAAAATTTGTTTCTAAAATTCGTAACTCGCCTTAAAGTAGTCAATGGTCTCGTTTTATGGAGCCGTAGACGCTTGACAACGTTATTTTGTACATTGCCTTTTTTCGATTTCTCGCACTGGACCGCTTGCAAGTCAGCATCCGATCCGATCCATATTTAATAATCTCCTTGTTTTGGCTCATTCAAAGTTATAACAATGAAAGTCTAGTGTTCAACAATGGCACAAACGTTTAACTGACACCTCGTTTTAGATCAATTTATAAAAAAGAAGCTTGATCTAAACATTTGAAAAGTGTATGCCCCGTACCGTGAAGGACGGAAAGCAACTTAAGCTCAGATTCATATGGAAAAAAATGATTCTCTCATTGGCAATGTGGCGAAACGATTAAGTTGGGGATATTCAAAATATTTGGTTCCAAGCAAAACTCATTACGAGATTCCACTAATTATTCACTGTACTGTGCCACTGTCAACTCTGAAAACCTTCATTAGACCAGTTTAAAAAACATTTACCAATCCACTTAAAGTCGAAAACCGTCATTAATTAGGAATTCCCTATTGGCGGAACCAATTAGCTGTCCCATGTGAAACCCAACAAAAGCCTATTTAACAACTGTAAACGTCAGTTTGCTTTGCAAACATTTAACCATACCAAACCGTCACAAACACACACTCAACTACAGAGACTTATTACTTACGCATTTACGGAACACACTTTTGCCTGACTGTTTGTTTGCATTTCATATCCACAAATGTGTAAACCATTGTATTTGTTTCAGACATACATCTCTGCCTCTACCGTTAATCAGACAACAATTAAAACAAATAATCATTCTTAATTAATAGATTCATAAATGCTCATCTCGCGTATCACCGCCTCACACGCGCCCACCTCCCTACACACAACGCAACACGCCCCTCCACAAAACAAATAAATTGAGTTCACCCGCTTAACCTTACCTAACACAATATTTTGTAATCGCTCTGCTCTGGCCCCCTCTGTAGCTATTTTTAAAATTAAAAAAAAAGCATTTAAATGATGGGAAAGTGTTTGCGTCCCTATTGAACGGGGGTCGTAGAATTGCTCTCTCCACTCTGTGCTAATTTAAGAAATTTACGAAAATGTCCATCAAAGGATTTTATTTATTTTCACAAGTTTCCCCCTCATCCTGGGTATCCCGGATGGGGGCGAAAATACACAACCTCAAACTCATGTGTATTTCCTTTTTTGTTTTTTTTTTGCTTGCAGACTCATTATCGAGCCGAACTTGAAGTCGTCGACAAATAATGGAACTGTTGGCGTCACTGTTGTACGGGACCCTAAAGTGAAGGGTCTTCAGCCGATCGTGCTCGATGTCAACAATATTACGATTGTCGATTGCCGAGTGATGAGCGCTGCCGATGGTTCTGATTTGGAATTTGAAAGCGACTACGGGCAGGATAATGCGACTTTTGTCATAAAAGTACAGAAGGAACTGGAGCAGGAGAAGAACCTAAAATTGGTCATTTATTTGGACTTTGTTAGTGAAATTACAAACACCTTGCAGGGAATCTACAAGACAAGTTACATTCATCCAGACACACTGCAAACAGAGTAAGTAGATGTTACTAAAAACAATTTTTTTTTGTTTTTTAGCGAAACTAGTCCTTGTTAATATTCCTAGTTCAGATTCCTAGTTATTTTTTTTTTTTTCTATAGGAAGCCTGTTAAACAATCTGCATGAAATGATTGAGTAGAAGTTTCTGTAGCTAGTGGTTCGAAACGCAGGAACACAAACAACGTAGTTTGTACTTCTACCTAAGTTCTGCCGGTCAAAGATTGGGCTTTGGATGTAACCACCTCTCGCAAAGAAAACTTTCATTACTTTATAATAAAACAAATGTTTCACAGGCAAAATATTCAAGGCCTTAAATAGATGCATAGTGTGAGAAAAACGATTAGTTTTACAAACTTACCTTATGGCACATTTTTGAAGGACAGTTAACTGTTGGAGTTTATTGCGATACGCACCACCCCAACAGCTAATACCATATTGCGTTTTTAAAATGAAATATGCCATTATAAAAAAATTTTAAGGTACGTATAGAATAGTACTTCATGAGCCGGTAAAAACAACGAATGGATGATAGTAGATACTGCTTTAAGCACAAGATGTGTTTGGACCAACTCATATTTTGGTCGATGATGAAACCAACAATATCAATTTTAAAGCAATCTCCACTACAATTAACTTCATTACTATTGTTCTTATTGTCATTAATTTTCCTACACTTACAGTCGGACAAATTTTGCTTATTACAAACAAACGGGGGTTCTTGCAAACTTAGGCTAAAAACATTAGCTTAGTTTTGTTTACTAACGATCAATTTGTGTTTCGCAAACCAACGTCTTAAGATGTGCACATCATGATTTATATCGGCAATCAAATTCATGTGGCTTAATGAGCTTAAGGCAATACCAAGATCATCTGCAGAAGCGCTAATTTTGCCTAAAAATGATTGCTCGAATAAAGAGTTTATATAAATAAGGAACAAGATTGGGCCAAGCACAGATCCTTGGGGTACACCAAGTTTGGTCACTTTCAAGTTGCTGGTATTTTCTCCAATTTTAACTCGTTGTGTTCTATCTCATACGATACGACTCAAACAATTTGAGGATAAACCCACGAAAACCTACTTTTTCCAATTTATCCAAAAGAATGGTATGGTTTACCATGTCGAAGGCTTTTGTTATATCAACAAAGAGACCTTTGGCCATCCAAATCCATATGAATATATGAACAAAAATCTAGTAGAGCATCTTCAGTAGAAGGGCCTGCCTTAAACCCAAACTGCAAAGGACTAAAAAAAAACGTATTCTATTAAGAAAAGTTATAATTCTAGTTTTAACTGCTTTCTCGAACACCTTTGAGATTGAAGACAGCAAGGAAATTGGTCTGTAGTTTGTTTTATCCTTCTTGTTACCCTTTTTGCACAAAGGAATGACAAGTGCACATTTTAACTCCTTAGGAAAGTTGCCGGATTCAATACTCAAATTGAACAGATGTGATAAAATATCTACAATGTTAAGCGCAGTTTTCTTAAGAATAAAATTAGTGATCCCATCTATGCCACATGAACCCGAATTCTTTAAAGAATTTTTTATTTTTTGAAGTTCAAACTCTCTTATTGGCTCGAAAAAGAAACAGTTCCTGGTGTTAGTGTTTTCATAAAGCCCATTCCCAGTTTCAGTGCGGCAATTACAAGATGAGGGAACGGTACCCGAAAAGCATGATTGTCCTATTGAAGAAAAGTATTCACAAAAAATATTGGTTGTAGCTGTCGATTCATATGTGCATAATAAAGAGCTGAAAAGCTTATGGTTAAATTTGACAAGATGGCTTAAATTTTGTGACGAAAAAACTGTCAAAAAAAGGAACAAAAAGTTGAGCCCATTTCATTTTTTGATGTTCCGCTTTAAGTGCTTGGAAATTTTTTTCAGAAATGTGAACCTTTTTCACTTTTCATGATTGCGAATGACCTCTACAACACTGACACAAGAAGACATGAATAGAATTGCATTACTCGTATTTAAAAAAACGTTACAAGGAAGAGCGTAACATCCGAAGATTTAGTTTGTTTACCACTGTTCTTGTTTCTTATCATGAAAAGAAATCTCGAGGTCTGTCAAGAAAATGACATAGTGTTAAACAATCTCTCGAAATCGGCTTGGAAGCAACTATCATAATCTCCACAGAAAACTGGACTGAATGTAATCATCTTGGAGTCATCTCTTTACCAGAAAGAAAGAGATCCGATGCTGAACATTTGCCCAGGTCCAAAGGAAGAGCTTGTGGAAATCTCTCGACTGAAACTATGTATTTTTTCAACTTAAACGACATAAAGATAATCACGCTTTACTATTCCGAGCACAAAAAGTGCATCGTACAAGGTCGTAAAAATAATTTCGAAAACACATTGGACAAGGAGTTAACATTAGCGGTCTCTCACAATGTTATTATCGAAACAACGGTTTAAATTCCGCAATCAAAAGCCAGACTCTCTCTCACAAATTTAAGTTTTTCTCATTTCAAAACGACTTTCTAAACTTTTTTTACCAGAATATTAATTATTTTTTAAGCAGACCTGTTTAATCTAAGTACAAGTACAAACACCATTCCCCGTACTTTCGTTTTTATAAGTACAAATACAATTCCTTGGTATTTATTCTTAAAGAAATCAATTACCAGTGCATGTAATCATAAATGTACTTGTAATTTCTTTTACAATATCAAAAGTACTTGTTCACTGAAGGATTTGTAGAGTACCCAAGGAATTGTAGAGTACTCGAGGAATTTAAAAACAATTTTAAAGTACTTTTGGTATTGCAAAAGGAATTACAAGTACATTTATGATTACTTGCACTGGTAATTGATTTTTTTAAGTATAAGTACCAAGGAATTGTGATTATACTTATAGAAATGAAAGTACTTGTTCTTCAGTCCAAAAATACTTCATTATCTTACAGGTCTGTTTGTAAGTGACGTTTCAGTGTTAGCTCAGCACGAGTATAAACACTTTATTGGTGAAAGTTGCCACATCTTATCTTAACGTAGAGTTCTATGCCCTTAGAGCGATGCCTGTGTGCCACTTTGTGCCTACAGAAGACTGGATAAGAATTTGGGTCATTGGTCCTAAATTTTTCTAGCTCGATTGGTAATAAGTTGGCTTTCGACCAGGAAAGTTCACAATAGACTAAATATTGACATATCGGCAGATCTTGACAAAAACGCACGCACCACCTTTTCATCAATTTCAGGGTTGGTTTTGGTTTCTGTTTCGTCCACAGAGACGAGATGTATAAAGCCATGTCTAGGTTTGGCATTTTATCCAAGCTTGTCCTTTTGTGCAGGATGATGATGGAGAACTCAAGCTACTCTACTAAGGTCGGCAAAGACGTCACCGACCCATTTGATGGCAAAAAACTTTTTAGGCAAGGTGATGCACAGTCATGCAAAGGCAAATGCCCCGTGTCAACACTAAAGACAAGTTCTTTTAAAGTTCTGTTCAATTCCTCGCAGGGAACATAGCTTGATGGCAACAGTGCATATATGAGTGTTCAGACAAAACTCAAAGTTTTGGTTTGGTGGTATACGTGGGCAAAATAAAACATTTGCTGTCATCAAGAAAGGACACCCAAATCCGACGTCTGGGTCAGAACGTTAACATAGACAGCTATAACTTTAAGGTAGTTAGGGACTTTTTCTGCCTAGGCTTCGCTGCAAACACAGATAATAACATAAACGCTGACATCAAACGAAGAATACCCGTGGCTAAGAAAGCAAATATGTGAAGCCCTTTCTCGAAGAACTTAAGTGTCGCTCTATAAGACCTCTATCATCCCCGACCTACTATATGGTGCAGAAGCATGGACACTTCAAAAGCGGGTGGAGGCGACTTAAGTAGTTTCGCGAGAAACTCCCAAAGCACCCAAATCATTCTTTGTTTTTAAATTCATGTGCAGTCAAGGGGTTATGGATACCCTTAAAATGTGAACGTAAACGGAAAACGTGTTAAAAGCTGTTGTTGCTTAAATAAACTCAATTTAGGTAATATTGCGTCAGGAGGAGGGTTCCAAATTTGTATTTAACGGCTTAAAAAAAGGCGCCGGAAACCTAGCTCTCGAAAACCCCCAACATTTTTTCGATTTTATAGAACAATAGCAAAAAAAGTACGTAGGGTGCACTTTTGAAAAAATAGTTAAGAATTTCATGAAAGAAACGTCTTAAAATTGGTTAAAAAATATTATCCAATATAAGAAAAATCCTAGGTACGTCGCTAGAGAAAAAAATAAAAAAAAATGCTTTCGCCCTGCTCAAAATAAGTGGTTTGGAGACAAACGCGTTTTATTTTTTCAGTGCTGTGAAAAATAAAAACAAATTGATGTCGCAACAGCTGTTGAAGGCCAGGGCCTAGCAGAATGGAATGATGCCGCCTCATTTGTAAGACTCTAAAGCACCTTTTAAGTCAAGAAAATATGTTGCAATTTTTTGAAAACTCTACAAAGGTTTAACTCCTTTAACAAAAGTTGACATTGTGTTTCTATTACGCGTGAGTGACTTTACATATGTTGCAGGTCCAAAGAGTTGAAAGAGTGAGGGTACTGTCGTCAGCAGCGAAGAATAGATTGGATAAGAGCTTGTAGAAGAAAACTGAAATTAGTCTACTAAAGATGAGATTTGCCAATTCGTGTAAGCATAGCCGAAAAAATTTAACTTAAGTAAATTTCTTGAAAAATGAAACACAGCGAAACTTTGCTATGAAGCACTCTTACCATAAGGGATAACATAACAAGCTGTTTCAAAAACATTCAGGAGTTCATATTAGATGTAAAAACAGGGTGTCTGAAAGCTTATCGGAGCGAATGGAACAACAGAACAACCAGAGGGTGAACATTAGGTTGGAAAACGTCACCCCAACAGCAAATACATTACTGCAACTTAGAGTTATGTGCTCTTAAGTAGACCATTCTCAAAATCTTCTTATCATAAAATTCTCGAAGATGAAAAAGATACCGATTTGATGAGCGCAGATATTGTTTCATGAACGAGATGTGACGAGACCAATTAAGATTTTGGTCCATTCTGAAGCGATTCGTTGCACAGGATTAATCTTCATCATACACCGATGTAAATGAAGAGCTTTCTGAATCGCTCTTATAATGACTTATTTTGTGACCAAGACAATTTGGAGCGCGGAAAAATATGTTGAAGTCCAGAGGTATCTGCTTTTTAAGTGGAAGTACGTTAATTTGGTTTTTGTCAGATTGTGATTGACAAAGCAGATCCTCAATAGGGGTACATCATTATTTATATCGGCTAACAAGTCCAGCGGTCTATCTGAGTCATATGCGATACCGAGATCATCCGCAAAAGCCTTTACTTTACCTGCAGAAGGTTGATCAAATAGAGAGTTTGTAAAGATCAGCATTATTTGGGACCGAGAACAGAGCGCTCAAACAGTCCCCAACTTTGAGTCTTTTTTTCCATAAAGATAAGACCACGGAAGCTAAGGCCATGTAATTTCTAAATACGGATATTATGATGAACAGTATCGAAAGCTTTGGTCATATCCACAAATAAACTGACGAAATTTTTTTTCACATCTAAGTATTGTTGGTTTAAGATGAAGTAGGTCCTGGAGGGCTGTGGAAGACGCTTACGCGTGTGATCTAGAAAGTTTTTTTTGGCACCAAATTGAAGAATCTCATATCATCTAGAAGAAGGAGGTGGTCGGCGGCAGACGCAATGGGCGAATATAATTTTATGTCGTCAGCGTATAGTATATACTATATACGAGTTGCGAATAATAAGGTCGACATCATTAATAGTTAAGATGAAAATAAAAGGACCAACCTGGCTCCCTTGAGCGACACCTGAGGTGGCCATAATTGAGTTAGTTTTGGAGGAATTGAAAATAACAACGTATTGACGATTTTCAAGGTAGGACTTAATCCAGTCGATTAAAAGTTACTGGGATATGAAGAGCATTGAGTTTGAGTAGAATAATAATAAATAATGACGATATTTTGTCGAAGACTGAAGTTGGTGGCGACAACACCAACATCAAGATGTTATTGGTTGTCGAACTTCCTATCAGAAATCCGTGTTTGTTACCATATGATGGATTTGCAGTGGAAAAGCATAGCGAATGTTTCGCGATTGGTCAGTATGAATTGGAATTATGTGAGATGGAGCGTTGGAATAGTGAAGTTAAGGGCTGAACGAGGAGATTGATGCATTTGTTGAGCACTATAGCGGGCAAATCATCAGGGGCCGAGGAAGGATCATATTTAAGCTTTGAGATCTTCTCTTCTACCACTTCCGGTGTAATTTTGACAGACATCATGGTTGTATGTGTACTTTTTTTTAGGTATTGGAAATAATTCTGGTCGGGGGTCTTTTTCTTGCACCGCGAATGATTGGCTGAAGAAATTACCTAAGAGATTTGCAATTGTATAAGGGTTCCTTTATGGGATCCGTTTTTTCCTATCGAGGTGCGGAAACCTAAAAATGAATAGTAAATACCTTTAGGTTGATGTCAAAATTCCTAGTTCCTATTTAAAATTCTTGCCTATCAAAATAGGAAATTTTTTTGATTTACCATATGGTGTACGCTTAATTTTGAGATTAACTGTATATTGTTTTATCTTTTTACACGCACTGATTGCCGACAATTAAATCAATTTGATAAATATACTATCTAACGGGGAGGGGGAACACAATCAATCGCAGTGATGTTTGAAATTGAATTGGAAATCAAAAAATTCGAAATCGAAAATCGATTTGGAATTGATTGCAAAAGTTTGTGGTTTCCCTATTGTAATAGAATGTTGACAGTTCCATTGTGATGGGCTTGATTCGGTCGACCAAGTGGCTGGGCGGAACACCAGACCAATATCAGACAGGAATTGATTGTTTAAGGTTCAGATGTCATCGCTGAAGGCTATCAATATATTGCTTAATTGTTGTTTCTGCCGGACTGGATGCTGTGACGACACACTTTTCAAGTGACATTTGTTTAAATTGAAATTTTTCATACACGCGAATGCGTATAGATTCACTACTACTATGTGGGACAGCGGGAGTGACACACTTTTCAATGAACTGTGGAATCCGGAAAAGTTTTCTTAGCATCCAAATGATGTCGATAATCGGTGGTTTTATTGAGAAACTTATGAGCAATCTTGGTAACTTGGTTTTGTGACTTTTGCTAAATGATATATAATAAAAAATTAGTTTGTGTTCGATATGCCCTGCCAACAATATGAACTTCTCATTTGATAATAAAAAATGATTACCCTTTAGATCCCATTTCCCCTCGAAGAACGTAAGGTTTAATTTGCTGTCTGGAAGAATAGACCTTTTGTATCTTGGGGAGTTTGTTTAGGCTAACTGACATTCTATCCTTCTGATGAAAGTCAGTCTTCAGCATTTGATTGTCTAATGTCCAATTGGTAGCATATCTCTTTGAGGAAGGGTTCTCCAGTGGGCAATGCGTAGCTCGTTTTCCCACTTGTTGGTCAGACTTGTAGCCTTGTTCCAGCTTATGCCATAGAAAGGTTCCGGACCAGTGAAAGCGGTTTTGGAACCCGCCCTGGTCAGTTCGTCCGCAAATTCATTGACCTGGAACCCATCCTAACCTAACTTTGTTACGTCGGTCTAGGGTTTGTAAGGCATCGTAGCAGCTTTTCACACATTTTGATGCCAATATATTGGAGGACAGTGCCTTGAATGCTGCTTGGCTGTCTGAGTATATAAGGATTCTGACGCAGGATTCGGTGGCTTGTAGCTCAGCCTGGAAAACACTTGAATGCTTTCCCATGGGTATAGAGATTTTTTTGTTAGGTCCATAGACACCGGCACCTTCTTCACGGTTAGGAAGGTTTTCCTCAAAGAGACACCCAAAGCAGTACGTTGCCTTCACACAATCTGGCCTCGAGCAGAAAATGTCTTTATCCGTGATGAAATTGATTATTTTCAAGTGTCCCTTTTGTTCACCTGGTTTGTATCATCTTTCATTGCCAGTTGCATCTTAAGGGCATTTCTGGCGGCTATTTTCCTAATGAAAATCTTTAGAGGAGACAGCCCAATGATAGCTTCAAGTGCTGTCCTAGGGCAGGTGCTCATGGCACCACTGATCCACAAACAAGCTATGCGTTGGACTTTTTCCAGCTTTTAAGAAGTTGTTACTTCTATAGTTTTGGGCCAGCAAATAATGCCTGCGTCAGAAGTAATATCTCTAACCATCATGATGTACAACCAGTAAAGCATCTTAGGTTTGAGACTCCAAGTCCTACGGTAGGATCGCCTTAATTGCCACGTGTCCATTAATCAAGGTGCAATTGATTTTTCTTTTCAAACTTGTTTATTTCCACCATAATTTTAACAACTTCCTAACGAGAAACAAGATAAACGCTAAATCGATAAATTTACATTTTCGTAAATGGCCAACTAAAAATTGGCTCTCATTACATATAATTTCATAATAATTACTTAGACTAAATTACTAGAACATATTTTATTTTGACATATTTATAATTTATTATTTTCGTTGCGAGAAGAAAAGGTGGAGGTTTTTTTAAAAAAGAACAAACAAAAAAAAAAAAAAAAAAACAGTACTAACAAACTAAGATAAAACGACTTAACCTAACTTAGCCTAATTGTTAGCCACCAGTATTTATTTAAATTTGACCTATTGTCATTATTTACATCTCTCAAGCAGTATTTCCAAATTCTGCTTTCATCGCTTGAGTGTGCAGGCACATGGCACGTTTATCTGTTGCTCTTCTAGCAGCATGATATGTGATAGGGACTTTACCCGAGTCTGAAAGATAGCCATATGCATCCAGATAAAGAAATGCTTCAGGTGGTATATAGTATGTCCACTTATCAATAAATTTCTAAAATACCTAGGGTAAGGATAAAATAAACCCGATATGAATTCATTCTCAATAACATTACCCGACCGCGCAAAATGATTCCTCGCAAGCATCCAATAGTCTTTTGTTGGAGACGTAATGCCGAAAAACGGAATGAGCGCTTCAGTACATTCCCGTGCATGCTCTTAGACATTTCCTCTCAAAAATTCTGTACTTCTCCATATAAGATGGGCTTATGTTCCACCACACTGGACTCGCATTAGTCAAAATTGGACGCACAAAAGCTTGGTAGCAATTGAGACTAGCCGTCTGATTTACTTTTGACTTTGATGCATTGGTAGAATCACTTGGGGTCAGATATTGAGCTCGATTCCATATGGTTCACGTAGTCCAAGTATAGAGAGTTGCAGAGGCAGGAGTACGCGGTTTGATAGAGCGAATAGATGGAGTTAGATCGAGTCTTAATATAAGCCTTCCATAATTTATTTCTTTTATTTCGAAGTGAACGAAGCTCTTTGGTGAACCAAGGAGGAGACGAGGATGCGCCCCCATTATTTGGGGCGAGTACGGGACTGAGTGAATAAAGCTTTCGATTATTACGTTATAGTAAATAGTAAGAGCTTTGACGATAGACATACGATGTTTGGGGTTGTTAAAGCTTTAGTTTGTCGAAATCTGTCTTACGAAAGTCAAAATCGAACAAATATTTTTGACCGTTTTTATTCTGTTCTCGTTAGAAAAAGTGAGTAAACAAGGCGGACAAGACAAGATGTGGACAAGAAATGAGTTGATTTGCGCAGTTGTCATCGGGGGTAATACCTAAAAAACTTGACATAAATTGTTTGGATTCCTTTTGGTTTTGACATAATTCGACGAAGCAAAAACTGAATTCAAGAAAGTTGATGCATTGACCTAGTTGCTGATGCTGATGTTGGAGAATTAAGCCAAAATGGGGAAAGCCATCAAATATTGGCCCCTAAAAAAACACTTCATCACCGATACAGCTTTTCAAGCACTTCACAAATATAACCGAAACAAACAAAAATGCTCATCAGCTTGCCCTTAAACCGTCAAATATTTGGTTTATTTTTTTAAGGTACCGTTCCTCAAAAGAAAAAAACGAAACCATTAGAAGATGTACAAAATGAAGCTTCTAAATGGACGCAGTCAAAAGATCTTTTTTTTTTTTTTTGCCGAATATTTTGATACTCGCAAGGGAATGAAAACCAAAGGGGGACTACAGGATGGACCAAAAGTCCCTTTCCTATGTAAATCTGGAACAACTTTTGAACCAAGAGATGAAATCAAATGATATAAGTTTCAAATGAATGTTTATTTCATGAACATTTTTTTTATTATGTACGGAAAATTATATCGATTAAGTGGCCGCATTTATTGCTGTCTCACGAGCGGTGGGAGTGGTAGCTCTGCCTTGCTGAAACCACATGTGCTCAACATTGTTATCTGCTCGCATGAGTAGAAACAAGAAGTCTTGAAGGATTGTTCTGTAGCGATGCCCATTCACTGTAGCGCTTGCACCCGCACCTTTTTTTAAAGAAATAGGGCCCATAAAACTTACGTGAGGTTATTCCATACTTAACGGTAACACAAAGTGAGTGTAAGGGACGATGATGGAGATTCTTGAGATTCTGTGTGCCCCAAAATTTCTGCATTTTTGCTTGTTTGTAAATCCACTCACATGAAAATATACCTCGTTCATCATCATAAGATTTCCTAAAAATTCTCGGTCATTTTTGGCGATGTTAAAGACAGTTCTGCAGTTCTCCAAATGTTTTCCTGGTGCACCAGGATTGATTTTGTTCCTGTTGGACCAACTGGATTTTGTAAGGGTATAGGTGCAGGTCTTTGTTCAAAATCCGACGACATGTCGATGTTTCAAGATCGGTTGCATCACTTTCACTAACGACCTGAATGTTTTCGGTCGATCTTACATAACGAGGTCTACCGGTACACCTCACATCGTCAACGTTCCCATAGTCCTTCATACTCCATAAAGTTCATACTCCATAAAGTTGTCGGTAGGCATGATGAGTGTTAATTATTTTTCGACTGTTTTCCAAAAATAATGCGACGATTTGTGTTCGCTGTTCGATCGTATAGTGCTCCATGTCCAATCTCCCAAGTCTTATGTCTGCAAACAAAAACAAAATTTAAGATTATTTTACAAAGGAAAAGACTCCAGGACTCCCGCTTCAATGATCCACTTCAAGTCGCAGAATAAGTTCGAGGAATTATGTCTTACTAGGATATTATAGTAAAGCACAGATAGGGATGACAAAGCGATAAGCAATTTTCTATCCTATCGTTCCAATGACCAACCGCGTTTTCCTCATTAACCAAAACTTTTCAAACTAACCAACCATTTTTTAACATTCATTTCAATTTACTCTTTCAGATGGATGATCAGCACGCAGTTCTCACCGATAGATGCTCGGCGTGCATTCCCATGCTTCGACCGTCCGGATAAGAAGGCAAACTTTTCCATCAGCATCATTCATGAAAAAAAGAAGAGGGCGCTTTCGAACATGCACTCCTTGCGTGTCACGTAAGTCACACCATGCATTATCCCGCAAAATCCTTCAGTGAATTGCATCAATCTCATTCCAGAACTTCACGTCCCGGTTACGTTCAAAATGACTTCGAGACCACACCAAAGATGCCAACATACCTTGTCGCCTTCATCGTTTCAAACTTGGTGAAGGCGAATTATTCCGTTTCCGACAGGAAGGCAAGGCCACGCATCGAATTTTATACGCGCTCGGAGAGCGTTGACATGACATCGTATGCCTATGACGTCACCCGCAAAGTATTGCCCTACTTCGAGGCATACTTTGGCATCAAAAATAAGCTTCCCAAGATTGATTTGGTGTCGGTGCCAGACTTCGGCTTTGCCGCAATGGAAAACTGGGGACTTATCACATTTAGGTGAGTGTATTGCGCCCAGCGACCCGCATTGAACCCGTCAATCAAAATACCACTTCCTCAATTGTGGTGGGAAAATGAAAATTAATTTTACTCTTCTCTTTCAGAGATTCTTCCCTTTTGGTGCCAGCAGATCGAGAGAAGACCTCTTCGGCCGAGCACACCGAATATGTGGCGACAATAGTGTCCCACGAGTTGGCACATCAATGGTTCGGTAATTTGGTGACACCCAAGTGGTGGGATGATTTGTGGCTTAAAGAAGGCTTCGCAACATATATGAGCTACCAGGCCACAAATTTCATTCATCCCGAATGGATGATCCTGGACAGTTTCACTGTATATGAATTCCAGGCGTCCATGGACAAAGACTCCGACAATAGCTCGCATCCGATCACGTTCAATGTATCTTCCGTGAACGACATTCGACGAATATTCGATCCGATCTCCTATTCAAAGGGTACAATTCTGTTGCGAATGCTGAGCTCAATTGTTGGACGTGATGCATTCCAGGACGCGACCAGAGAGTTGCTTAAGGCCTTTGAGTATAAAAATGCCAATCGCAATGATCTGTGGAGCTTCATGACATTCCATGGTCATGCCCGCCGAACGCTGCCCGTCGATATGCACATCAAGGACATCATGAGTCCATGGATCACGCAAGCAGGATACCCGGTCGTCACAGTCGAACGAAACGAAATGGGCCTGGTCATCACACAGGAGCGTTACATGTTGCCGCAGAAGAACGAGACGGATGATACCCGTTGGTATATTCCGATCACTTTCGAGACCGACGAGACCAAGAAGGGCGACGACATACCGACGCATTGGATGACAGTGAACGACACTAAGATCGTGATCGAGGATGTGTTCAGCAGTGACAACAATTCAGAGAATGTCATTTATTTGAATTTGAATCGACAGGGCTATTATCGGGTGAATTATGACTATGCTTCGTGGATTGTGTTGAAGAAGAAGTTCAACACGCTGCCAAGGATCACGAGGGCGCAATTATTAGATGATTCATTTCACTTGGCACAGGCGGAATATTTGACATATGATATTCCCTTGACGTTCCTTTTGGAGATGTTTTCAGCCATCGAGGATGAACTGTTCTGGGCGTCGTCTCAGCATGGACTGAACTATCTTATTTACATGTTGCAGAGGGAACCGGCTTACGAAACTTTTAGGGTTGGCTTTCAGCAATCTTATTGTCTTTCAATGTCAACTTAATTGAATATTTGTTGTTGTTTATTTACAGGCTTTCATGAGGTTTATTGTACGTCCAGCATTCGATCACTACAAACTCGAAGAGCCCGATGATGAGTCACATATCCAGCTGATGCATCGGTCCAGAGTGGTGCGAATGGCTTGCAAATTCAACTATGACCGTTGTACAAACGCAGCTCAGTTGAAATATAGAGAATGGATGGCCAACAAAACGAATTTGTGAGTATGAGTCAAACCGTCACCTAAACAAAACTTGTTTTAAGGTTTTCACGTCGAAATGCGTTCATATCCTTCAAATAAGACGATACCATTGCCCCGTTATGATTTGTTTGAGCTTCAATAGTTCATAATAAATGCAGTGACTTTCTTTTCTTTAGGTAATGAACCCAATTTTCATCACCCGTCACGATGCGACGAAGAAAATCCTTAGGCGCAATAACGACGCTCAACGTCCCTTGCCTTCAAAACATAAGGAACCTAAGTTCCTTGTTTTCGAATCAGTCCCAACGCTTCGAATGGTTTGACGGTAACTCCTAGTTCTGCTCTTGGTTTTCACCAATCCCTGTCAATTATCCTACCTCTCGCCTAAGGCTTCAAGAATTTTTTATTAGTGGTTTGAAACTCAGGTGCATTTTGCTTCATGGTTGGAGTCTGGAATAGGATGGAGGATTTGGTATCAAATTGTTAGATTGTCACTTAACTACACCGGTGTGTTAAGAAACTTAGTTCTGGTTATCGCAGGGTCAGATAGCGCTCCCTTGTTACTCGAAGACAATACTGATAGAAAGGCGTTGACATTTTCGACCCTCTTATGTTGGTTAGTTGGTTTATTAGGATGAGCATATTGCTCGTTGTGTTCCCCTTTTTTCTGTGGGGAAAAGGTTTTGGTTTGGGGTTTTTTCTAGTGAAAGGGATAGAGTGAAGCAGCTTGCTTTGTGTGGTAGGATAATCTTGTAGGTCCATATTGAGGAGCGTTAAATCTGATATCAGTATTGACCCCAGTATTTGGTGAAGGCCCTGATTTTATTTTCCTTGACCAACTAGCCTATTGGGACTATGCTCTTGGATATGGGGAGTTACAGGCTGCCTATTTAAGCTCGACTGATCTCTTATGAGTGTATGCAATGATTCCAAAGGTGTCGTATTTACTTACGGAAGTAACTTTCTTTTAACTTCGCTTTCTCGGAAATATGTGACAGCTCTGCCTCAAGCTCAGTGCGAATCCTTCTATGCCCTCCTCGCTATTATGTCTTTTTTTGAGATGTCAAACTACGATAATCCACTATCATATTCACAAACAACAAGTTACCTTCAAGCTAGCTCATTTATTGACTATGAATGTCAGGGCTTTTACAGTGGGTAAAAAGTCTGAAGATTCTCGATTTGGAACTTGTGATTTTCCTCTCAACATTTTTATGAAGTCTCGAAATATTTCTTTCAAAAGGAAAATGGTCAGGAATCCATGTTTTTTTTCTGCAACCGAAGTGCCTATGTAGGTCTATTTAAAAATTTGCTTTAAAAATTTACCTTTCAATGACGGTAAAGCCAGGCACTTTGAGCCAATGTTGTCAAAGACTTGAAATTTTACTGCCTTCCATGTTCACAACTTCCCGCCGCAATGTCTTTTAAAGAATACGGTTTGTCGGAGGTCCTTTGTACAAACACAGTAAATCACGTGTTTTCGAGTGTTGAGCTATAAAAGCCAATATGCAGTGTCGGGAGACACACTGGTATCGGTTGATTCGCGTTTTGTGAAAAGACTTCAGACGTGCAACATCAGCAACTTGTGCATCAATTAATTTTCTTGTACAGCTAGTGTAAAAAGTCTGCGTTCATAACAAGATACATTCTTTAATTGTATGAAAAAACGGGCGAGTTGTTTATAAAAGTTCAACTTTTTTATTGAGTTCATTTAAGACAAAATTAATTAAATAATCTTAAAACAAAAACAAAAAATAATAAATAATGGATTTAAGTAACGCAAGACAAAGAAACAGCACACAATAAGTCTGTGCACATTGCATAAAACAAAACGAAAAAAAGTTAATATAAATAATATAATATTTTATTGGGTACCCTCGTCTGAATATGACTTCTTTCAATTGTCCTCCTATTTAATCCACCAAGCGTTCCGTTTCTTCTTGAGTTATTTTGTTCCATTCCTGAAACAACTTTTCCTTGACGGATGCGTTGATCCAACAATTACCATACATTTTCAATGGGATTAAGGTCTTGGGAATGCCGTGGTTTATGCAACCGCTTTGGGCCTTAAACAGTAGCCAAAGCATAATAATGTGAGCAGTTTGCTTGGGATCATTATTTCAGTGAAAAATTAATTTGATCACCAAAGTTTGTTTGTTTGCACTCTCACGGATATTCCACTACTCCATTTGGGGTCAAACACCCCCAAACCATGTTTAACTGTTGGGAAAATCATACCGTGTTCATTCAATTCACATATGCAAAATTTGCCTTCTGTTGAAAACAATACATTATTCCAAAAACGTTGTCAAAATGCTCGTTGGCAAAAGCAACAAATTTCTTTCGGTTGATTTTGGAAATAAAGGTTTTTTCCTTCCAGATCGTCCATGATAACCTTCTTCTCTTAGTTAACGATGGAACAGCTTAATGTCTTGTCAAAATTTTTTTCGGATTATCTTCACTCTTTTACATATTCGTGGATTTGTTTTAACTTCAGCCAAAACTGATCGTTTTTCTCTGGCTGTAAGTAGTGTTGGGTACCTAAACCTTCTAAAACTTTTTGTGTAGAGGGTTGTGGTTAATCCATTATTTAAGCCTCCGAACGTAGCTTTACTATCAATTTTCGAATATCAACTTATAATTCCTTGCTCACTGTTACAGTTTTACAAAAAAACTCTCAAAAGAAAAGAAGCTAATTATTATATCATTTCTCAGATACTCCACTTGATAGGCTTAATGAAAGAGGTAAATGCAAAAATAAGTTGAAGGGAAAAAATCCGGAAATGGAAATTCTCGAAAAAAAGGCTACGTAAAAAATAATTGTACGCAGAGTTTTTGTGCGGGAATTTCCATGGTGCCTTCCAAGAATTGAGGTCAGTCGGGTTCCCGAATATGAAGGATTAATTAGCACTCATAATTCGATGAAAAGGAGATCTTGAGATTGTTTGTACGTCAAAATACTTCAAAATTTTTATAAAAATATTTGCATTTCGTCTCCTTTTTGTTTTTTGTCAATGTTCGCAGACTTTTTACACTAGCTGTGTATAGTTTGAACTTGCTTCGAGCATACTTTTGTATTTCAAAAGTCTTAAAGACGACTTCAACAATTAATCCTCTTAGGTTTGTTTTATTAACACTATCGCCTTCAATAAACCGTCCTTACATGACAATAATCAATGTTTTGGGGCAGAAGTAATCATTTTAGTTTTATTCGATACAAATACCTTGAAGGTGAGGCGAACGCCCTTAAACTGCTTCAGAAAAATCTTCATCAGTGAAAGCTCTAAAAGTGGATTAAAAATATAAAATTCATAAGCGTCTCTTCACTTTTCTTACACACTGTGCAACTAAAATATCATTTACCATGTTATATGTCGTTTTTGACCAACGGTTTCGCAAGTGCCCGGCTAGCTCAGTCGGTAGAGCATGAGACTCTTAATCTCAGGGTCGTGGGTTCGAGCCCCACGTTGGGCGAATTCTCTTTTGTTTACTTTTGTTTACTCTTGCGTTAAATATTATTTTGTTCAATAATTTCATTTAAATTATTTTCTTGTGTTTTAGGATAAAACCCAATCTGAAGGATACAATCTACTGTACAGCTTTGGCCGAAGGATCATTTCATGAGTGGTATTTTGCTTACAAGCACTATAAACGCACAACCAGCGCTTCGGAAAAAGAGCAGATATTGTTGGCGCTTGGATGCACAACACGACCTTGGTTGCTGTCAAAGTAAGTAAAATAGTTTAAAGATTAATATATTAAAAGTATAGGTAGGTAAAGGCTCAATGAAGAAGGTCTATAAAAAACAAACGGAAAAAAAGAAATGCAGGTTCTACCGAGATTTGAACTCGGATCGCTGGATTCAAAGTCCAGAGTGCTAACCATTACACCATAGAACCTCTTATAATCTGCTGGTCAAACAGCGCACTTGTAACTCAACCGTGCCTTGAAAATTGCTTCAGCAGCACATTTCAAATTTATATTGTATGAAGATTTAAAAAACTTATTTCAGATTTATTTTCGTAAACACAAACATTCTCATTCGGTTTTAAAACTGAAAAGCTTATCAATTGTTTCTCGAAAAACAAAAAAGTAATTTTACCTTGCTCAGCAGATCGCCTCGAGAAATCGCTCTATTTATTCATTTCAGCGGCAATTCCGAAGAATAGCCGGTTTGAGTATCACCAGTTTGGTCAGTTTCCTTTTTTAAGGCTACTATACCCAAAGGGTCCAACAAGGAACCCTATTACTAAATATACGCTGTCAGTGTTGTATCTCCTAAACCGTTTTAAGGAGACACTTGCAATTTTCACAGAAGATGATCTGCTTTTGCCGCTACAACAACAAATAAAATGATATCAAGTTAAAAATAAAAGTGGGGTCATTATACAAAAATAGTCTTTCATAAAATCGCAACTTAACATCTGAAAGTAGACAAGGAGTTTAATGGAGCAACTTAACAACTCTTAAAAGTAGGCAATGATCCCGACCATCCAACACAATGTAAAAGCTCGAATTCTAATAAGAAAAAAAAGACACAATTTGCAACTTAAAGAAAAATGTAAACACTGCATGGTTTTGTGTGTGTTGTTTACGCATTTAAAGCAAACAAGGTTAATGTTAAGATAAATTCTTTATTTTCCAGTCCTTTCGTTAAACTAATTTCTTGAATGCGTTGACAAATATAACCTTAACACTCTCGATAATGACATGTTTATAAAAATAATAAATAAATAAAAGAGAATGCACTTCATTAAAAAAAAACTCCAAAATTAAACTCAATTTTTTGTTTGTTTTGAAATTGTCGAGGAGGTCGTTTCGAGTCGGATGGCAAAAGTCCGTCAGCATGAACTGTGAATTAATTTAAAAAAAAATACCACATGAGCTAATTTTTTTTAAGACTGTTTAAGAGTACAGCATCGTGATGCACGTGAGAGTAGTTTAATGCGTACGCGACATCAGAAGCAGGAAAACGCACATATCCGGATGTGAGAAAAAAGTGTCAGATAACCCGACAAAGACAAAGTTTGTTGTAGGTACGAGAGCACCATCCAACTCAATGATACTGAATAGATTGAAAAACGCACCCCTATTCTCCCTCGACGAGTGGATTCTCTCACTCCAAGACTACACTGAAAACAACAAGAAAAGAAAATTTACTATACTCACTCTTACGTCACATCTCGGTCATATTTCGTGCACAAAATCTTTAAGCGTTTTATACAAAACAACAAAAAACGAATAATTAGGTCAGCGAATAACTCGTCATTAACACTTTCTTTTTTTTATATTTTCCACTCACTGTATTGTTTTTTTTTACTTCTATTTTCTTTGATTGTTTGACACTGAATGGCAAAAGAATTGAAGAGGATCCTGCCAGCACCACACAAATTACGACACACTCGGTTGCCAGTTAATTTATTTTCCACCCCTTCTTAATAATCTCAACGGGGTAAAGGAATATTATGTGAGTGCAGCTGTGATCCTTTTTGCCTGTTGATAAGCCGTTGTCGGTCCTTAACTGACCTGACCTGACCTTTTTTTTTGTTTTATGTGTATGCCGGTCGACGCATAGTCACCAAACAATTCTTTTGCGCTGCAATCTGCGAGAGTAAACAAAGATGAACAATCCAGTTTGCAATGTGAGTCTGTTCCTTCGTCGATTGTTTTTCCTACTTTGTTTTACGTTGTCACACAAAAGTGCTGCTTGTTTTGTTTTTGTTATTTTTTTTTTTTTTGAGGATTCGCTTACCTAGCGGCGTCTTACATTTGTTTTCAAGAAAATACCATTAGGGTCAAACTCTTTATTTGGATTTAGGATCAATATCTTTATTTGCGATAGCAAAATAAGTGCACGGATGTGACACGCGTAGGGTAAGAAATTGGAATTCGCACTAACACCACTACATTTTAACGTCAGAATTAATTCACATATTTCTACAGTAAGTCTGCATCAAATAATTTTTAATATCTCGTGATCGTTTTAAATCCTAATTTTTTTTTAAACTTTTTAATTGCACCATCTAGAAGTTCTTATTCAATTTGGAATTACAATTAAACCGATAAAGAGCTTTTTGCTTTGACTGGCTTACTCGTACATGTATATTGTTATGCCTGCTGCGAGGTTACACTTAAAAAAAAAAAGATCAAATGATCGTTGATTAATCCCAGTCCCTCGTCGGGCCAGTGTTGCAGTCGGGTCCTTGAATACTGGCTTTTCCTTCGGAGAATTTATCAAAAGACAACCGATATTAATCAATTGCCTCGTCAAGTTTTTCAATCAGGCTTTGAAAATCGTTACACGAAAACCAACAGTGGAACTAAGAAAAGCGCATAAATTAAACAAAGACTTTTCTTTTATAAGATGTTTACCGTGTTGCTTACAACTTTCCAATTCCATTCTTTTGTCCCTCGCTACCTATAATTATAATATAATTATTGCTGACAATGAACAACAAAATCATTCGAAAATATGAAATCGAATTTAGGTGTGGGAAAGAGCGATGTCTTCCGACATCATGTCTGGCCTGCTTATTCCGTTTTGTTGTTTATTTTATTGCTGATTGTTGCATACGTATTGTATATGAGAAAAAAACTAAAACTAAAAAAATATAGTGTGGCATTCTCAAAGGAGGCGCGGAACCCTTCGTCTGAGAGCCAGTTCTCACATAGCCTCTTGGCTACGATGGTTCAATCAATTTTTGGGTATCGGTGAAAAGATATCCTTCAGCATAACGAGTGCGAGAGGCTCTTTTTTCTGTCTGCATGATACATTTCTGTTTCTCATGATAAAAAATTTCGTATTTAAGGTTCGACTAAGGCTTAGTGGCCTGGTATAAAAATTTTAATGCTTAACAAACTTATCAATTTGACTGGACTTGTCGATGAAATAACTTTTTCCTGTATTTTTAGGTACCTCAACATGACAATCGACCCAACGTCTGGAATCCAAAAGCAAGACGGTGCTCGAGCCTTTAGTGCGGTCGCCCAAAATCCAATTGGATTCGAAATAGCATTCGATTTCCTTGCAACAAACATCAAAGAGATCTCAGAATAGTGAGCCGATCATTCAATTCACATTGATTTATGTAACGAAATTTTTTCCTCTTTCCTTTCCAGTTTTGGTGATGGCTTCTCAACCCTCACCAAGATGATCAACTCAATCACCTCATTTATGAATAAGGACTACCACAAGGATCAGTTGGAACGATTTGCCATACGTGCTCGTAAATTGGGCCTCGTGTCCGTAGAGAACACAATAAACCTCGCAATGGAGCAAGTCAATAATAATATTTTCTGGAGAAATCGATCATACTACAGCCTCAAGTCCTACCTGGAGGCGATAGTCAGCGAATTTCGTATAAATATATTCTAAAGGACTAAATTTTTTTTATACTACTATTTTACCGTCAGTGTTAACAATTATAATTTTTTTTTCAATTAATACTTTATTTAGTTTAAGTTAAGTGAAGGTCCTTGCAAAGCCCATCGTATACAAAAGGACGGCTAGGATAAATATGATTTGCAAACAAGTGATATAAATTTTAAGATTGATTCGCGAGCGAATTTGTTGGCCTTTTGTAAGATTATAATTTAATTTTGTTTTAATTTATATAAATAATTTTTTTTTTTTTTACTTTTCATTTTCCATTACGGGTGCAAGAAGTTATTTTAGTGTTTTTTTTTTATTTTAACATGCAACTGAAGACTAATGTTCCTATTATTCGTTAAAAGTGGCAAAGATTCATTTCTTACGTTTATAATTTTGTCATTTGATGTTGAAAGAGGTCGTGGGAAAGTGTCAGTGGTATGGCCGAATAATAACGTCAGTAAAAGCAACATTTTTTAAAATTCTGACCGTTGGCATTTTATATTTACAAGCTTGGCTTTGTGACGATATTAAGACTCTAATTGGAGAAACCTCAGAGAATGAATAACACTGTGAAGAATTTTCAAACCTTTGCGAAATTTTGAAAGTAACACGTTAGGTATGGGATCCATTGAATATCGCAGGCTGTTATACAGCAAATGTTCGACGTCATTTATCGCACAATATTTTACTGAATTTATCATATTCTATAGGCGGGGAAGTGGAGAGTTCACAAGATAACTACCATTAGCACGACACCAAGTTTGGTTGTGTCTTTTGGGCTTTTGTCTGCCTCCAAACATTGTCCTGAAATGTTTTGTCATATAAAATTTACGCTTGATTATTTGATGAAGAAAGACCTTTTTTGGTGTCTTTGAGATGCAAAATTTTTAAATTTGCTTCCCACTAAGAAAAACGTGTAGACTTATTGTCATGGAAAATGTCTCGAATCCAATTAAAAAATTTTCGCCAACTACCTTCTTCGGTTGACCTCCTTTTCGGTTCGTTTTTAAAGCTCCCGAATGAGCTTTCTAAAAGGCATGCCGTCGAATATTGTCTTCGCTTAGTGCTGCAATTTCAAATTAAAAAGAAAGAAAATTACAACTTCATATGTTAGCTCGGAAGCTTTTGCCAAAACGTTCTGGAATTTTCAATAATTTATACCGCCTTCAAAGCTGTCCAATTAACTAAGATCCTTTCCAAAAAACTTTGCCTTAAGTGTGTCTTAATCTCGGGATAACATGTTTCAAAGTGCTTGGCCTAGTGTTAATTAGACCCGCGAAATAAGTAATACTCAATTCCCTTTACAGGTTGACAAAATATTGACCGATAAGATTGCCTTCGCTACAGTGACTTACTCGGGATCACTACTTAGCCCTAAATCGATCAATTCTCCTTTGGATAGACTCCCTTTTCACTAAAGTTAACTTATGTTTCAAAAGTCACCGTTTCAGAGCTGTAACCTGGGGTTGTCCTTGTCCAGAAAGCCGCAAAAAGCGACTTGCTAAGTAAGCATCGCTTTCGTCAACTCGATTAAAGCCAAAGAATGGCGCTGATTTCCCATTTAACACCAAGAAAGTTATATTAGTGCTGCCTGATTGACATGTCGTCTAAGATGTTGTAAATGTGAAACCGTCTTGGCAAGTTCTGGTAGAGGACAGAATGTCTCCTGGCTGTGCACTCGAGTGGAAGCGAACTTTACAGAATTACGTCACCCATTCTGAAAGGTATGTTAAAAGGTTAAGTAAATGATGCGAGGCTCTTTTTTCAAATAGCCTATCATAACAGGCGCAAGTCGAAACCTTCCTTTTTTTTCTGCAAAGAAAATACCGACCCCAAAATACTGTACTGGACTGATTTTAAATGTCAGTCGAAAAGATAAAAGAAAAATCGTACGAAAGAGTTTGACAGTGAAGATTCGATCGACTGTCTTGGATTAAGATCGTGAGATCTTGACAGAGGTTGGATGAAAAGATCGTCTCTCATTTAAGTGTATGCAACTGATCTGCGGCGAACAAGGTACATTCAAAAATTAAACGCATTTCTGTTTTCGGAAGAAAAAATAATTGAATATTCATTAAATTTCACAGCCACTCTCTTCATACCCAAAATATCCGAAAGAAATTCAATTGATGTGCCAATATCATCAGCTACGTTCCTGTCACGCGATGCGGTGATAATTCATTATCATGTGTTTCACTTTTTAAGGTTCCATACCCAAAGAGTGGCAACGGTCTGTTCGTTTGTTACAGGGCTCTTTTCATCTGTATTCACGGCTAGTTTGGAAGCGATATTATCTCTCGTGAATCCTTATTTTATTCAATGCAGACTCATCTAACATTCTGAAAAGGTGCTGTTCAACTTTTGTAGGATTTTATTCAAATGAGAACAGGCTTAAAATCCAACATGATCACAATGCACAAATACATCAGCCATGTTTACTTGCACAACAACGAAAACTCTGCGAAAATCGAACCAATACAACTGTCTACAATTAAAGAGATTCCAAAAACCTTCTTATATTTTGAACAGCCCGTGCGCGTGTTTGTCGGATGGGTTAAAAGGAATTTGTATCGGATACGCTCCGCGCAGTATCTAACGAGCCATCGTAATATTGTGTTTGGTTTTAGATATTTCCGGTCTTCTTTTATTTTGAAAATATTGACAGTTTTGGTATGTCATTTCACCTATATCCACTGATGAAGTATATTTGTCTACCTTCATTTTTACCACTTTTAAGACGATGGCCTTTTGAACTGATTGTGTTTTGATTTCGTTAAAAATGCAAAAAACAAATAGTTTCCCACGATCTCATTGACATGATTTTTGTAATTCAAATGCCATTCTTTTCATGCCTTCCAGTGGCACAATTATTTTCACCTTTTTTTATTTCAATTTGAATAAACAATCAAAAGTTCTGGTAAAAGGTTTAAATATTCACACATAAATATCCAAAAAAAACTGCCTAATAAGTGTTAAGCCAAACTTATATTGAAAAATAAAAAAACACTTCACGAACACAATTACATAATTAAGTAAAAAAAAAATGGATTTTATAAACTTTTATCTCAAGCTAGGTGTAAATTTCACTTGAAAACCTGAAAAAACAAAAATCAGAAACCGTCTCTTAAATAAACAAAAAAAATGCACATAAAAATTTAGTAATTTAACTAAAGTCTTTGGCAGCAATCTTGTTAAGTATTTTGCATAAGACAAAAAAAAATATGTATCCGAATGACTAAATGGAAAAAAAGACTAGATTTAAATATATAACCATTTAAAGTATTTTTTTATAAGTAAACACGTGTATTTTTCAAAATTTATTTATTAGGTCATTTAAATTTGAAAACATTTATTTTTATTTCGCATGCCAACTTCATTATTCATAGAAATTTGCAATTTTTTATTGTTCTAATTTAAAAATACACAATCATTTAAAAATTGATGAAATGAAAATGCGTACATGTTTATTTAGTTTTTCTTTAAATATATACGTATATTAAATAAAAGCCTTAAAGCGAGTGTCCTTAATGTTAAAAATGTAAACAAAAGATGAATATTCAGAAATGGGTTAAATGACAGGAATTATGAGAAAAGATGCAAATTGAGCATCAGGAATTTGTAAAAGCTAAATAAAAATTATATTTTAATGAGATAAACATCTATCATGTTATTTATTATCAAAAACAAGTTATTAATAAATAAATGTAAAACTAAACAAACCATATAATTGTTTTATTTTTCTTACCTCCAACATTTTTCAACAAGAAATAGCCCATCGCTTTTCCTGCTTTGAAAAACACCGATGAACAAATAGTCAACCATTGCAGTGGCTTTAAAATGGTCTAGGGATGTTGGCGTTGAAAACGTGGATCAAGAACTTGAGAAAAGATATCTCCAAACATTCCCTTTGACCTGTCGTCAAATTTTTTTTTGTGGAAAATGTGGGATTTACCTCAATGTAAAAAAATTCCACTTAAAATAAAAATAAGCTTAAAACTGCCTGAACTCTCGGCATATAGAGATTGGGGTTGTAGTCGTGGAAATACGTGGGGCAACGTGTCACTTTCTTCTAAGCCTATAACTGAACTGTTTCGTCCCAGTCCTACTTTTATACCTTATAGTTCTCGATGTTCTCCGCCTGTCTTAGATATTTTTGTAACAAATGTAACTGAACATGTTTCTCACCTTAAATCTATGAATAATCCAAGCTCTGACCACAACCCGATTTTCTGCAAACTGCTCCGTAAAGCTGTATGCAGAAAAGATTACTTCCTAGATTTAAAAAAAACGAATTGGAATCGTTACCGGTCTCAAGTTTAAAATCAGATAGGCAAAATATCACTTGATCTATCAACAATCACAAATACTCAAGAAATTGATATTATTTTCGATCAGTTTTCAAACTCAAGGATCATGAAAAATAATACCTGTACAAAGCTCCCGCCTTTTATTACAGAACTTATTTAATTAAGAAATGTTCATCAAAGACATTGGCATTCCTGAACCGACTTACTTCAAACAACATTCAGGGTTTATATAATGATAAATGCAACCACAAGCTTAGCATATTAGACCAGGGTGTTAAGCCGTTCTGAAACATCGTAAAAATTGTGGAAAATAGAAACCGTCATTAACCATGTCTTCGTAATTGGGACCACAGTTCTATGTTGTTCATCAAACCTTATACACACTCCAATGAGTTTGTTTCGATATATGATATTGAGTTTTTTTTTATAAATAAAGGGTCCGCCAAATAACTTTTTTTTTTTTGAAAATGCTATAAAAAAAACTGCTGAATATGTTCTCAAATTTTTTTTTTTTTTTTTTGAAAGTACAATCCTTCCGGTTAATAATGGAAAATAATTTCATTCAAATGGCTGCCTCGGCTGGCCATACAGTAGCCTTCACGATCGGTCCAATTTTTAAGCACATTATCGATTGTGTGCAGCTGTATTTCACCAATGGCTTCACGAATATTGTCCTTTAAGGCGTCAATTGTCTCTGGCTTGTCGGCGTAATACTTATCTTTGAGGTCACCCCACAAATAATTGTCAAACGGTGTCAAATCGCAGCTCCGAGGTGGCCAAATGACATCAGCTCTGCGGCTGATAATGCGATCTTCAAAAACGGGGCGCAAAACATCGAGTGTAGCTTCGGCTGTGCGGCACGTAGCGCCGTCCTGTTGAAACCAAATGTTGCCAATATCCTCCTCTTCGATTTTTGTGAACAAAAATTCGTTCAACATGGCCCGATAACGATCGCAATTGACTGTAACGGCCACTCCTTGCTCATTTTCGAAGAAAAATGGCCCAATTATGCCTCTGGACCAAAATCCGCACCAAACAGTGACTCGTTTTGGGTGCATCGGCTTTTCAATGTATGCGTGCGGGTTTTCTGTGCTCCAAATACGACAATTTTGCTTGTTTACATACACGCCAAGATCAAAATGAGCTTCATCTGAAAAGATGATTTTTTGGCAAAATCGGCATCTTCTGTAAGTCGATCGTAGGCCCACTTAGCGAAGCGAAAACGCATTGGATGGTCAGTTGGCTTCAACTCCTGAACCAATTCGACTTTGTATGGCATCATACCAAGGTCTTTATGCAAAATTCGTCTCAATGATGTCTCCGAAATGTTCAATTGTTGAGAACGACGGTGAATTGAGTTGATGGCGCTTCAGGCACACTTTCTGCCACAGCAGCAATATTCTCGGGTATACGCACTGTTTTTGGCTTTTCACGCTTTGATTTATCGATGAGGATGCCAGTTTCTTTCACTTTTTTCACAAGATAACGAACATACGGAGCTGACGGTGCTTCTCTTCTTCCAAAATCCGTACGAAATTTTCGCACACATTCTGCAACATTACCATGATTTTCAAAGTAATGTCGCAAAATTTCCCAGCGTTGTTCAAGCGTATACACAACCATATTCGTTCAGCGGAAGGATAAAACTAATTGTCTGTCAAATCAGACATGAGCTAAGTGTTACCATTCACGAAATAAGCACTAGTTGAAAAAAAAAAAACGTTAGATGGCGGACCCGTTAGCTTGAAGACCAGAAAATCATGTCAGCTTAAGAGAATACGAAATATTTACTTAAAAGAACTACCAAAAGCTGGAAGAATATTTCTGACTTACATGATGACCACTTGTCTTAAATTGAAATACTTCCCAAAAGTCTGGAAAACTGCTAAAGTATTGTAATTCCAATATTAAAAGCCGGTAAGCCACCTGAGGAGCTTGCCAGCTATAGACCTATCAGTTTATTGAGTTCAATATTTAAGATTTATGAGCGCATTCTTAAAGCAAAAATATTAAAAGTCATACGCGATAAAAATGTGTATCCGAATGAGCAATTCGGATTTCGGCGCCACCATAGTACTACTCATCAAGTACTACGAAACTGTGATCACATTAAACGCAACCGAACCTCTGGAAAATCCACTGGAATGTTTCTTTTAGACATCGCGAAGGCATTCAATTCTGTCTGGCACAATGGTCTCATCTTCAAAGTGATAAATAAATAACAGTTATGCCTTTGCAAAGTAGTCCAAAGTTTTCTATGCAGTCACACTTTCCGGGTCTTCATTAATAGCAGCGCTTCCAATGTAAATTCCCTATCAGCAGGTACCCCTCAGGGTACAGTTATCAGTCCTGTCTTTATAATATTCTTACTGCAGACTTCCCTGTACTACCGGAATGTAAGATCGCCATTTATGCTTACGATACTGCAGTATTCACATCACATATTGAGAGAAATCCAAGCAATGCGATAGTGATGCCGTCAGAATATTTCAGGAAATGGAAAATCAAAGTTCATATGAATAAAACACAAACCATCTTTTTCATATGAAAAAGAAGTCCTTGCAGCCTTCTTAATGCACAAAAACAGATAAACGGATTGGGAATAGATTGGGAGTCATCCATAAAATATCTAGGCATGCATCTCGACATGAGACTAACATTTAGGGAGCATATATCACAAACTCTTAATAAGATCAATATTGCCATAAAAATGCTTTATTCGTTCGTAAGCAGAAAATCAGGTCAAATTTCAGGCGATTTTGCTATATGGATGTCAAGTATGGGGGAGCTTTGCTAAATCTCTTATCCAAAAACTGCAAGTATCGCAAAACAAACTGCCCAAAATGATGCTAATCTTCCTTGGCACCACTCTACCTCTGTTCTCCATAAAAAAGGGCATGTTGAATTGATAACCCACAGTATCTAAAAGTTAAAAAATACGTTTTTGACTTGATGTGCGTTCGCCGAAAATGTTTTGTTAAACCAAATACCTCAATCAAACTAAACTGTGATTTTCTTTTTTAGTAAATGGTTTATTTTTTAATTTTTTTCATATTCATTTATTATATTTATTCTATAAACTAATTGTACATTTATTTATTTTACACTTTAAGTTACGTATTCATTTATTTTTTTAATTTATATACCCTCCTATTTATTTATTCTTTTTTTTATTAATTGTTATATACTTATTTATTTATTGACCCATCTTCGATTTATTTATTTATTTATTTATAATTATGCATTTACTTTTATATCTTTGTTTTTGGATATTTCATTTTTATTCTTTTGTCTTCACTTAGTGGACAAGTGGGTGGCGGAGTTGGTAGAGCGCCTGCCTTTCAATTGATTCAATTGATAGGTCCCAGGTTCGATTCCTAGAGTAGTGGTCTAGTTTTTCGAATCTGGTCCAGTCACCATTTGCCATTGGGATCAAGTTAATGGCACTATCACTGGATTGGTCGACCAGTGATATAGAAGTCTGACTAATGGGTGGCTTTGTTGTTGTGGTTGTTGTATCGGCTTAGTTCCTAATTCGTGTTTTCAAAATAGCTCTGTTTGTGTAGATTGGGTATAGATGACTCTGCTGTGAAGGCATAACACTGACAGCGGGGGTGTCTAAGCTAAATCTTCCAAACTTTCAAGGTTGTTGAAGTCGAACAAATTCCTGTGAATTAGGTTAAAGTGGTTAAAGGTTAAAGGTTAGGTCTGGTTGCGATTTGACCTGCCCGTACCATAAACATTCCATCTGAAGATAGAAAATATTTTTGCTATAAATATGTATTCTATTTTGAATTTCTGTAGTCGGAAATACTTGAAACCGGTCATTTTTAACAAATAATTTATGAAGCAGTTGCTGATCTTTCAGTTCGAGCAGCTTTGCTTATCTTAACTCTGCTACTTGCTACCTGCGAGACTCTGATACTGAATAGTTTCCAATTAATTTTTCAAATTCATTTACGCAACTTCCACAAACATCGTTGTGAAGAGTTTTTATTTTACGAGGCGAAATTCAGGCGAAGAATAGTCTTTTTAAACATTTAAAACACATTGACACATTTGATCCGTGACTTAATTTACTTTCCGTTTGCGAACGTTTTTAAATGGCGCTTTAAAGCAGGTTATTTGGTGTGAAAATCGGGCTTATGAAAAAACGGGTCTAAAAATCATGTAGCGACAAAAAACATGATTTTTGAAATTAGTTTCTAATACGATTTGTCTGTTTATATTTCGACATAAAATTAGTTAAATAGCGCTTTGGTTAACATGAGCAGGTCATCAAAATCACGGACTTTGGCCCACGAAAATTTAGCGACAAAAAACATGATATTTTTCTATTTTGAAATGATTCTAAACAATCAAACAATAAATTAAATTTCAAAAATAGTATTTTTACGCAAAATTTTCTCGGTTTTCACATGAGGTAATAACAGAACTATCTATAACTCAAACCACTGCTGTTATTTTTCTGCAAAAATGCAGAACTGCGTTATCCAAACTGTGAGTAAAGAGCAGCTGCGGCTAATAGAAATAAGTGCATAAACTTTTTAAATATCATAACTCACACTACCAGGAAAACGATTTTTTTTTATTTCTTGTTGCTGATCTTGATGCTAAAAAGGCCGGCCAATTATTATTAAGTGATTAACGCCAAGAAGAATAATAAAGTTAACTTTGAATTAATTAATTAATCGACCAATGCCATCATCGATTTGAATATAACAAAACTAGACTGCTTGCGACATCTTGTTTCATTTATTTGTACTATGGTTTATGTCCGTGATTCTGATGCAATAAGTCGTTGACTCAAACTGTACATATTTCATCCACGAACCATATTCTTCTACTTACCAAAGATTCCCACCGCTTGGGAAAAGCGACATCAGAAAGGAATTTCCGGGCATGTAGCTCATATAGTAGAGCGCTCGCTTGTTCGTTCCATGTGAGAGTTACGGGGATTGATTCCCCGCTTCTCAATGACTTTTATTTTTTTTAAATCTCTTATTTTACAAGTAATTTATTTATCGAAATGTTTAAATAACATTTAAAATGAATCACTACAATTCTTGAATGAGACGCTTTCCTGTCGGAAGTCTGTGTGATGTGGAATCTCCTAAATTCAGCATGATCTCCGGTGAGGACTCTTGGGATTGAATTTTTCTAGAATTATCTAGCGACGATGACGATGCCCTTTTCATTTCGTCCTCTTTTTTTGGCTTCAATTTACCAAAGCTTTCCATGGTTCTGGCCAATTGGCTCTTGACCAGCTTACTGGGTTTGACTAACTCAGCCAAATCATAGTCAATTGGGGGTTCGGGTGGAGTCTTCTTTGGAGGTGCTTCTTCATCCATGATTTTGATTCGGGTCGCGTGTGTAGGTGCGACATCGCCCAACTCTTTGCGTAAATTATTTCTGCTATTACATGCAAGTGTGTTCTCCGGGTCGATTGCCAAAATGTGTTCGTAAATTTGGTACGCGTCGAGTTTTTTTTCCAAGCCTAGGTACGCCTCAGCCTTCCGCAGTAATGCTTTGACGTTAGTGGGTTCTAGTCGCAGGCAATCATCGCAATCGGAAACTGCGTTCGAGTATCGTAAAAGCTTTAAATCTGCAACGAAAACCAGTGCATGTGTTATCAATTCCAAAAAGCGATGTGCGATACCTACTGGCGATTGCGCGATTATTGTATCCAGCTGCCGTTGGCTGAATTTGAATGCAGCGTGTGTAATGTTCCAGTGCTTGGGTGTATTCTTTTGACTTGAAGGATTCATTTCCACGAATTCTGCAACTAAAGAAATACATTTTGTGAACAATTTTGGCCAAAAGCTGCTGTTATTATTTAATTATTTCTTTATTATTATTATTAACTGTCGCCGCTTGAAGGTCCTGAAACTAAATTTACCCTAAATGAGCATAAAGAGAAGAACCTCGAACATACGTGTTACCATAAGTCGCTTTAAAGCATCTAAGACCCTTAAGATCCAGCAGAGAAGCGGTTGACAGCTTATGGCTCCAGAAATCCGTGCAGATTTAAACTGCTTAAAACCAGAATAAGTTGAGCCTCGAAATTTGAAACAAAATTTTGAACAAAATAAGGAAAGTTTGTGTCTTCAGTCGCTAACTGCATACTTCCAGTAGTCAAGACAGGCGCTTACTTTGCGGATGTATCCTCTACATTTATATTATTTTTTTATTTTTTAGCACATCAAGAAAAATTAAGATTTTATGTCATTGGTATCTTGATATATAAATAACTAGCTGACGCGATTAACATTGTCCTGTCTTAATTCTGGCTTGGGTTCAGTAAACGATTTTTCGACAACGCGTGTCTGTTAATTCTTTCGATTTTGAAAGTTTTTTTTTAAATAACTTAATACCTAATCTCCTGATTATTAAAAAAGTTGCCAAATGAGAGTTGACTCTCACTAAAAGGGTTCCGCACTTCCTAATAGTATGCAACACTTTTATACAAGATTTCTCATAGTATCGTAGGGACAAATCGGTTAACTCGGTTTACTCGCCTCGACATCGGTGTACTTGTAATTTCAATGGGTATAAGAACGAAAATTTTAAAAATAAGGTTTTTAAAAAGGATTATTTGATGCAGACACATTTAAGCCGAGTGAAAATTCGTTCGGAATTCATTGATGAACGTCAATTTTCTTGAAAATAAATAGTTATGTGATTCTGGAGCGTTTTTAAGCTAGAGTTGTTAAAGTATTCCAGAAATTGCTTTAAATATTCAAAAATAGAAATTAAACTGATCTTAATATTGAAGATCCTTGTGTGCCTTAAATGCGTAATCAACACGCAACGTCATTCAGTGCTTGAACTATTCTCTATTTTTCAACCCTATGTTTAAAGTGATTTATTGAAATGCTGGGACTATCATAACTCAAACACATTTTAAAATTACATGAAATACTTTTTTTGAAACACTTTGTAAATTTTTTTTTCGGATTGAGAAAAATGACGCCAAGTATTGTGATGTGACACTTCGTTTGGTTGAGTTGCATTCGTTCCACGTTCGTGCGAGCTTTTACATTTTATAGAAGGGAAGATATGATTGCATATTCTATAGAGTTGTTAAGTTGCTCCATGAATCTAATTGTCTACTGATGGGCGCGCAGTTGAGTTGCAATTTCATGAGACACTTTCTTTGTATGGTGACCCTAAAAACGAAATATGTTTTACACATAAATTGTATTGGAACTTTTATTAGTTCGCTAATTTAATAATTCACCTTTAAGTATAAAACTTAGCAAACTTAACAAAAGAAGTGTTTTTCTTTAAAAAAAAAAGTGTTTTTTTTATTTTCAAAACAAAGTCACCTTTTGGCAACTATCTTTTGGGATTTGACTTTGAATGATTACGATCATTGCATTATTGGAAAAAGGTGAGCTGAATAATGTAAAATTTTTTTAAAATTCAATTTGAAGAAAAAAATAAATTTTGACTTTGAAATTTGACTTCTCAAAAAACTTCTCATTTACTAAACCAAGTCAAACATAAAATTAAGGAATAGGATTTTGGCTTAAGAAGAAGCTATACAATAGTATCGCATGGGCTATCGTTGATTTTTAATAGACTGTTGAGGGAAATACAATAGAAATGTCGTTGATTAACAAACAAACACGAATGGGTCCTAAGATCGAGCCTTGAGGCACTCCATTCCGAAAAGACACACGGATCTTTCGTTGAACCCAAAATATATGATAGTTAAGATTTCTGCACAAAATACCATGAATCATGAATCATGGACCAAAGGACTGCCATTGTCATAGTGTGTCGTTACAATTTTAACCTTGACTGTTGTAGGTTCAACTGTGACATGACAAAAGGCAAATTGTTTCGTTCGTTCACAATGATCCGAAACATACTTCCCAGCTTTTCGGAGGATATGCGGACTAGATAAATAAAATAGAATCGTCTACAAAATAATCGTCAGAGAGAGGTTCGAAAACAGTGTCCAACTAAAATAAGAAGGACATTATAAGATCTTTTTCAGACCAGTCAAGAAGTTGATCGATGGAATGCGTAAATATATTGAAGTCATATTTCTTTAATAAATAAATATATTTATTAAATTGAAAAGATAAAAAAAGTTTCTAATAATGTTCTGTCTTCAAAATGATTTTTTGAACACCTTTAAGTGGTCTGACTAGCTTAAAGTTTATTACATGTTTTTGAAGTACTTTTTTAAGGGTATTGGTTTGAGGGTCTGTTTCCGGTCAAATCTAGAACCAAGGGATGTGACTTTGGAATACATCAAAACTACCAATCGACTCTAACCCATCTTTGACGTCAACTTTCTGAATATTACTCGATGACTTATCGATGTATCTACGTTATTAGTGTTGTAATTTCTAGCAAATTCTATTGCAATACAGGTTCGATTAGATTGCTACAAAAGTTCGATAAGGCTGGTATTGCGCAAGTGGTTGGTAAAGTGCGGGAGCTTATATTTACTGGTTCACTATTTACCTTCTTGAAGTGAAGAGGACACTCACTTGAATTGGTATAGTATGATAATAAGATAGTAGCTCCGTTTGTTTTTGTAAATAATAAAAAAAGTGACTCATAATTTAAAAAAAATTAAAATTCATTCATTTATTTATTTATTTATCTAAATAGTTTGTTAATATGTTGTTTCTTTATATATACATATATATGTTACCCTTCATTAATGTAAATCCACCCTTAATCTAACATCTCCAAATTCTTATGAAATTTTGACATCTATCATGGGTTCTTTTTGGGCAAATGACAGATTATTCTTTTTTTGGTGTTAAGCGTGTTAAGCACACAATAGAAGTCATTTTTAAAATAAAGAATCGTTTGTGATCCAAATCAATTGAAACGTTTATTTTTATTTCATATTGAGTCACTTAATAGTTCAGAAGTGGGATATTTGCCCTAGAATATATTTTTGTTAAATTCCGCGAATTTCAATTCTAACCTAATCAACGAGAAGCTGCGCTTAACCACGATGTTTAAGGACGAATCACGACTGGATAACACGATGGTACCACTAGCAGATTCAACTATGTTCGCTCATGGTGGCGTAGCAACGTATCAAGGTACAATGAATCCTAACGCGGCTTTAACATCAACAGCATCAACGGCTTTAAGCCCAACGTGTGTAAGCCCTAACCTACATGGGAGCAGTCCACCACAAACCATTTCGACACCACAAGAACGAATTAAAATGCTTGACCAACGTGAGCTGGAATTGTTGCGTCGCGAGAGGGAAGTACTTAAGCAGGAATTAGAACTTACTAAGCGTGAACTTTTTATTTTGCAGCAACAGTCACCTTCTAATTCGGCAACAAATCCATGCTTAAATAATTCACAAACCTATAGCTATGCGGAATTGAACTCTCTCGTCCCATTTTTCGATCCGAGTAAAAAAATCCATCTTGTCGTGCCAAAAATGGACCCAAACGATTGATAATTTACGAGAAACCTATCACGTAACCGACCAAATGACTCTTCTAATCGCTTCGTCCAAACTTCAAGGAGCTGCTAAAGGTTGGTTTTTAAGTCAACAATCTATAATTTCAAATTGGACGCAGTTAAAAAAATGCATTCTAAGAGCATTTCCGTCATACACCGATGAGTCTGATGTCCATATGCGACTTCTCAAAGGTCGAAAACAAAAAGACGAGAGTTTCGAACAGTATTTCTACGAGATGTTAGCTATAGCCAGTGGCGCAACGTTCAGCGCACAATCTATTCTAAAGTACATTATTAACGGAGTCGATAATAACGATTTAAAACGAACGCTTTCACTTCACCATTTCACGAAACCGGAGGAATTGCTTGAACATTTCAAGTGGTACGAAGAGATGCAAGAATTCACTACGGATCATCAAGGAACGAGGCAACGAGATAACAGGTCTACTCAACCAACGTACTCGGGTAAGCAGTATGAAATTGCAACGCCCGAACAACGAGAACAACAAGCAAATAATAAGAGAAAATGCTTTAACTGTAATGAATTCGGGCATTTCTCACGAGAATGTCTGAAGCCCCAACGCAAGTCTAGATGTGAATTTTGCCAAAGAACAGGTCATACGAGTGAAGAATGTAATCAAAACAAAAGTCGCCGAAAAGTGTCAATCATTAGCTCAAATACGTTTCACAAGTCAGCTGTTATCAATGGAATGATAAACACTACCGAATTTGTTGACACTGGGAGCGACACCAGTCTTATCAAATCGTCACTTGCAAATGAATTAAATATTCAATTAGACCCACAAAGTGTAGTACTCCATGGTTTTGGAAACGGTCTTTATAGAACTCTTGGACGTGTTCCAGTTAGCCTAAAAGTTGACAACGTCATAGCTTCTGTCTTCCTCTATGTTGTGGATGGTAAGGCATTGGTCGAACCATTATTAATAGGACGAGATTTCTTAGATCAACAACATGTTATGCTCACAAAAATGAACGGTGAGCTTAGACTTTTTGATTCACGGAATAACGATGTTTATTTCATATTTAGTCACTTAATATATGTATCTACTTATTTCTTTATTTTTTTGTTTATTTATTACTGTGTTTCTTACACACATAGACGTATATACACATGTATAATTGATCTTTTTCGTGTGTACAAACGTGTTTTAACTATCTAGTATTTTTTTTTTGTTTTTTCCAGGACTTTTCACGATTTTTTTTCCTACCATAATATTTTTCTAAATTTTCAAAATTTTCTAGAACTTTAATAGAATATACAATTTTATTGTATCTCTGAATTGAAAAAAACCCGGGAACACCAATATTTCCAAATATTTTTTTCGAAAAAAATCTTTCTATCTAAACCCAGCCTGCCGTGGTGGAGTAGATTCGGAGCTACAAAGTTTCCTGATGAAGACATCATAGGCATTGTTCCAAATTATTGGTGGGGAACAGGTGAGAGACCAGTTTGATCCCTCGACTGAGTTGGTTAAACCTTTAATAGAGGATCAAAGAAGAGTTTAGGAATAGTTTCCCCGTCTTCTTCTGGCCGGCAGATTCTGATTCATTTGATTGTATACGTATACATATATACATACATATACGCCGAAACCGTAGATAAGGATTTTGAACTTTTTGTATTAGAAAACTAAATTGATTTTAATTGAACAGCAAAATTGTCCTTATTTTTGTTATGAAATATAAACTAGCCTTTATAAAATTTAACACTTTTTCAAGCAAATCAATAAGCCTGTAAAAAAAAGCCTGATTTTATTTTTTTTATCGGAAACCTGGATTTCTGACAGTGCAAAAACACTTTTTAATATAGAAGGATATAAATATACAGCTTGTTGCAACAACAGATATGCGTCTAGCGGTGTTGCTGCCTTAATCAAAGATGAGATTCAATGTGAATCAACTGGTTTCAATTAAAATAATTGTGACCCTTAAATTTAACGTTTTTCTGTATCTTCAGATGAGCCAACTCTGTCGAATAAAATGTTTTATGAGGAGTTATCAAGGGACGCTATTTTATTGGGTGTATTAAACATAGATATTCTACAAAACTCCACTTTAGCTGTTTAACGTTTAATGCACAAACCTCAAATACAAGAAAAAAACTAAAATTAATCTAATATATAAAATTCTCGTGTCACAATGTTAGTTTCCATACTCCGAAACGGCTTGACCGATTTTTATCAAATTTTGTATGAATATTCAAAAGGTCTGAGAATCGGCTACTATCTCTTTTTCAAACCCCTAAGTGATAAGGATTGTCCACGCCTAACATTTTATTTTTATTTTTTGAACAAAATTTTAATTGTTTATTTTTTTATAATGTGCCATTAAAAAATACATACAACCATAAATTTTAACCCTTTTATCACCAATTCCTCAAAGCGAGGATTACCATGCATGCACACATTTTGGTTTGGTTAATCGACAAAATCCGTCCTGAAGAAATCGATAATATAATTTCTACGGAAATTCCAGATCCGTCTACTGACCAATTGCTGTTTGATATTGTTACAGCAAACATGATTCATGGTTCATGCGGTACTCGTTCATCGTTCATCGTTGCATGGCAAATGAAAAATGTACCAAACATTTTCCTAAAGATTTCACTAACGATACGATCACAAATGTCGACGGATATTCAATAGGACAAGCTGGGTTCTTATTTTTGGATGCACTAGGTGGAACTGGCAAAACACCTTATTTCGCTAATTCTCGGCGAAATACGATCAAATAATGACATCGCATTGGCCGTTGCATCATCGGGTATTGCGGCAACTTTATTGGATGGAGGCAGAACAGTACATTCAGTATTTAAGCTACCACTAAATATTCAAAATAACCCTGACATACATAAAAAAAGAATCATCCATGGCCACAGTGCTGAAACAGTGTAAAATTATCATCTGGGAGGAATGTACTATGGCACACAAACATTCGCTTGAGGCGTTGAACAGGACATTGAAAGATATTAAAAACAACGACAAACTATTTGGCGGCACTCTGTTAGTCCTTTCAAGTGATTTCAGAAAAACACTTCCCGTCATTCCACGTTCAACAAACGCTGATGAGATCAATGCTTGCTTAAAATCATCGCCATTGTGGCGTCATGTTGAAAAGTACAGCTGAAAGTAAATGTGCGCGTTCAAATGCTTCAAGATCCATCCGCTGAAATATTCTCAAAACAACTCTTAGATATCGGTGATGGAAAAGTTACTATGGATGAAACTGGATACGTAAAATTACCGACCGATTTCTGCACAATCATTGATTCGCAAGATGCTCTCATTGAACAAATATTTCCCGATATACACACACAGTACATAAATCATGAATGGCTTGCAGAAAGAGCAATTTTAGCGGCAAAAAATGTGGACGTTGACGATTTAAATCTGAAGATAGAACAGTTGTTGCCAGGGAACTTTGTATCATACAAATCTTTTGATACAGTTTTCCACAGAGTTTTTGAACTCACTGGATTTGCCAGGCATGCCACCGCATAATTTACATTTGAAGGTGGGATCTCCGATTATTTTGCTTCGTTATTTAAACCCGCCACGGCTGTGCAACGGTACGCGATTAGTCATTAAAAAATTAATGAAAAACGTTATCGAAGCCAGCATTTTAAATGGCAAGTTCCGAGGTGAAAATATATTAATACCACGAATCCCCATTATACCTACAAATGTGCCACTTCAATTTAAACGTATTCAGTTTCCGATTAGATTGGCTTCTGCAATGACTATCAATAAGTCCCAAGGCCAAACGATGTCTATTTGTGGCTTAGATTTGAGCACACCATGTTTTTCACACGGACAATTATACGTTAGCTAAAGATGGGCTAACAAAAAATATTGTTCACGATATAGCATTAAGAGATAAATATTGTTTGTTAGCGTTGCTGTCGTAATTAATTAATGATATATATAATTTTAAGGAATAAATTATAATAAATAAAATAAAAAATTTTTGGTGTTTTGTTATTTTTATATTCGCTCATCGCACACAGCGCTTGATGCATCTTTCACCCATATACCACATCATTACACACTTTCAATAAGTAAGTTATTTTTTTCCAACACTAGAAATTCCCTAGAAAAATTTTATATGGCAAAACAACGTTTGCCGGGTCAGCTAGTACAGCTATAAAAATGTCGTATCCGTTAATAAACAGAAAATCACAACTATCAAATAAAAACAAAGTGATACTTCACTAAGTTATATTTCAAGCCTTACTCCTCTATGGGTGTCAAGTGTGGGGTAGCTGTGCCAAAAGTTATAAAAAAAATTGATTTCTCAAAACAAACTTTTCAAAATGATGTTAAATCTTCCCTGGCCACGCTCTACTTCAGATCTTCATGATAAAGCCAAAGATGTGATTTCCCTGATAATCCATTGATAAATCAATTGCACACATAATTCATCATGTTTATTTCACGTTTGTCCAAATTTTCATTACTAATCTAATGTTTATTTATTTACTTGTCGAAATGTTATTCATGTGGAAATTTATATATTTTGTTTATCAATTTATTTCTATTTATTTATTTATTAACATGTTTATTTATTTACTTAAATATTGTGGTTTTTATTCATTTATTTATCAACTTATTTATTAATGTATGTATATATTTATTAATCTTTTTTGTTTAATTATTTATTTAAGTTTTAAATTTGTCAACTTATTTATTAATTCAATTATTCAGTTATTTATTTATTTATCTACTTATTTATTTATATATTTATATTATTTGTTTTATATTTTTTAAAGCTGTGATATTTAAATGATCTTTTTTTTATAATTATACTTGCATTATTTCTTTATATGTTTTTTTATTTATCTATTATTTTTTTTTACATAGTGTATTTTTTTTCGTTCTTTCCCACTCAAATATATCGGGTAAATTACCATTTTGAACAGTGTAAAATAAATTGTAAAAATAGTTCAGTTAAAAGATAATTTAAAATATCGTATCTCTATACTGTAAATTGTGCGGTAGCAGGTCTACATAATTGGAATTTGTACGAAATAAATATCTATCTATCTAAAGGATTACGCGTCCAGATCGACAAACAAAAAGGCGATTTCACGGCAAAAAGATTCACGGCATCAGCCGCAAAATTGAGTAAACCAAATAATGAAGAGGTGATCATTGAAAATAATTACGGCTACTGTGTTTTGGAGTTTTTCGATGTTTAGGTTCAGAAACTCAAAATAATAATGAGTCTCTAAACTCATTGATTTGGGCATTCGATCCAAAACATATTCATTCCAGAACTTAGATGATTGAGATAGCAACATTTATTGCTGTTTGTATTTTTAATGAAGGCTTCATTCATATTTTAAAAATGAAGGAGCTTATGGGAATGAAAATTGGCCCGGAAGCTCATTCATTTGCTGTGAAACGAGACAACGCCCGGATTGACCGCTCCGAGATATGAGCGTCCAACGAGGCCAGAACTGCTCGATAGGAAAAGTAGAGGAAAGTCCGATGTATGAAGCAGGAATGGCAGATTGAATTATTGTAAGTCTACAATATCATTTCATGACTTAGACTGCGAAAAACTTTACGCGAAACTTTCTTTTTGAAAACAATACCATCGATTTCTCAGGTTCTACTGGACCGATTTACGTGAAATTTTTAGAGAGTCTTCTTTAAAGACTTGTCTATGTTTGGAACTATCCGCATCCCCAAACTTTCCGCAGTTGCAGACATTACGACATTATTCTAGATTAATGATCTTTTTTTTTTGGTTTCAGATTGGAGGGTTGAAATCGTGGGTATGACGCGCCAATTTTTTGAGACCCCCACTATTTTTTATTTTTTTTCTGCATTCTTGTTATGTTCATAAATAACTACTAAAATAATGGACACTTAAAATATTAATAGGCTTTTTTATGACACTACAAAAATTACATGAAATTCATGCCTCTAGTCTAGTATACCCTCCTTCAACAGTCACTGTCATCTTCTTCGTTATCAAATTGCAATTCAAGTTAGTATAGATTTTCATTAGACAATTCGTGGTTGTGCAATTATGTCAGTCTCCTCCATACCTTCAAAATTAGACTCTCTAGCTAAATTAGAAATTTCATGACGAACAGTCATATTTTGCGCCAAATGCCATTCATGCAAGATGGTTCAACCTCCTCCAACATGAAGCTGAACTTTTTCCAAAACTCTAGCATGATAGGGCTTATCTTGTCCGTCTCATTTAAAAGAAGTTTAAATGTTCGGCGAAGGTAATAACTTTTAAAAGTCGATATTAATCCCTGATCCCGGCTGAATAACTGATGTCGTATTAGGCGGTAAAAGGACAAATTTCACGTTTTTTGACAACCCATCAACGTAAACAGGAACACTACAATCACCCAAAAAAAAATTCCTCATCGGCACTGGATCACAATTGGATGGATTTGGACAATTTTGATTTGGAGAACTTAAGAAGGATAATCTACTCCTTCCACCAATTTGACAAAGAAATTGTAATATTGAGGAACAAAAAAATTTAAGATGAACTTAAAATAAGCATAAGCAAGACTTCACTTTGGAGAGTTCTAGAAAGCAAGGGATTCAGCTTTCGCAAGACGGAAGAGAATAGGAGAATTCTCTGTGAAAGGATGGATACCAAGTTATTTATATACATAGATGGGTGATATATAAATAGCTCTCACACAAGCGGAATGTCTTGGACTGATGGAAGTAAGGATTAAAAAAGCCTATTGGAAAAGGATCACGGCTTAATATTGCACATGCTGATGGATCAAATGGATTTGTCGATAACGCTCTTCTCAAATTCAAATTTGGATCGAAGTCTGGTGACTACCACAATGAGATGATCTTTGAAAATTTCTCCAAATGGTAAAGAGAACAGGTTCTGCAGCAGCTGGATGAACCGTTGGTTATTGTAATGAACAATAATTCATATCACAGCAAATTAAAAAACCCGTAAACCAACTTCATCAGCAAAAAAATTTGAGTTATCTGATTGGCTGGTAGAAAATAATATTGCACACAGCTCTTCAATGCTTTAAGTTGAACTCCTATATATGATATAGTCAAACGAAAGAAGACGGATCCGCAGCGTGAAATAGACAACTTGATAAGATCAGCAGGGCATGAAGTATTCAGGCTACAATCATACCATCCGGACTTAACCCAATTGAAAAAATAGGGGCTATTGTAAAATCAAGAGTGGCAGGTAGAAATACTACGTTTAATCTGGATGCCGTCAAGAAATCAGCAGAAGAAGAATTCACAAAAATTATGGTCGAGGAGTGGAAAAGTACCTGCGATAAAGCCATAAGGACAGAAGACAATTATTTGGCATACGAACAGAGTTGGGATACCTAAATCGAATTGTCATAAGACCCGGCGAAAACTCATCAAGTGAAATAGAAAGCTACGGTGAGGTTTATGATGATGATACCGGCGATGATTCAGTGCTATTGTATTAAAAAAAAACATCTTATAAATAAATATTCATTTTATGAAAATACCAACTTGACTGAAAGAATAATGTTGCACATGTTTTTTTTACAGCTTTTAGGCTGGGCGCTCACTTGGCAACTTTCGTTGCGCAACGAAAAGTTGCTCAGAAAAAGTGTATTGGCTTATATGGTAGAGCGCTCACTAGGCAACGCAATTTGAAAGCAATTTTTCGTTGCCAAACATCGGCAACTTTTGAGCAACGCAATCGTTGCTCAAAAGTTGCTCTCTTAGAAAAATGTATTCGACCGCTCACTAGGCAATTAGTTGCCGGGCAACTTTCTGTTTTTTATTTATTTTGACCCACGGTCGGGGTAGGTTGTGACCAGAAATATGTGTGCGGTGCTTATTGGTGAAAATACTTTGATCGATGAAGTGGAAAAGAGGCCGTGCTTGTTAAATAAACATTTAAAAGACCAGAAAAAGGCTTTGATATTTTCCTTTTTCGTTTCTATCTCGATTTATAGGATGCACCAAGTACTTTTTTTTGTTTCTTGTTTTTTTTTCCCGGTATTATCAATAATGCATAAACAATAAAAGTTTGTTCGAAATCCATAGTTATTGCAATTTGCACACATTGCTGGCAACTAGTTGCTTAATGAGCGCTGTATAAGCAAAAGTTGCTCGGCAATAGTTGCCGGCAACAGCGGCAACTTTTCGTTGCGCAACGAAAAGTTGCCAAGTGAGCGCCCAGCCTTAGGGACCACATTTATAAGTATTTGGTATTGACCTCAACTTGATCCCGTCATGCGATCAAGAGAAAGAGGGTCGTGACACTCAGACGGACAATAAAGTGATCCTATAATGATTCTGTTTTTCCTATTGAGGCACGGAATCTTAACAAAATTAATGTGAATATTCACATAGAATTATCAGTACACAACAGCTACTAAAGGGTGATTTTTTAAAAGCTGTAGGAAAGTTTTTCAAAAAAAAAAAAAAACACAAAATTCAGAAAAATGCATGAAATCTTTATTTGATTCGATAGTACGGTCCATGTAATTATATGTTTGAAGATTATTTCATGCAAATGTTGACCTTGACTGCGCCTCAAATGGTCCATCCGCTTAGTCCAATTTTGGCGTACTCTTTCCAACATTTCGGCCGGTATCTCACGAATAAATGCTTCAATGTTGTCTTCCAATGCGTCAATTGAAGCGGGCTTGTCTGTATAGACGTCTTGTTGAAACCACATGTCATGCAAGTCAAGCTCTTGCATTTGGGCAAAAAAAAGTTGGATATCATCTCACGGTAGGGCTACCATTCACAGTTACGTTACGATTCGCATCATCTTTGAAGAAGTACGGTCCAATGATGCCACCAGCCCATAAACCGCACCAAACTGTGACTTTTTCTGGATGCATTGGTAGCTCTTGCAATGCTTCTGGCTGATATTCACTCCAAAATCGACAATTCTGCTTATTTCCGTACCCATTGAGCCAAAAATGATCTTCATCGCTGAACACAATGTTTCGGTAAAAAAGTGGATCTTCGGCCAACTTTCCAAGAGCCCATTCACCAAAAATTTAACGTTGCGGTAGGTCGTTCGGCTTCAATTTTTGCACCAGCTGTATTTTGAAAGGCATCACATCTAAATCCTTCCGCAAAATTTTCCACGTTGTTGAGTAACAGAGGCCCAATTGCAGCGAACGGCGACGAATCGATAATTGATGGTCATCACTAACACTGGCCGATACAGCTGCGATATTTTCTTCAGTTCGCACTCTACGTAAGCGTGTTGGTGGTTTAATGTCCAACAATGTAAATTTGGTGCGAAATTTAGTCACAATAGCCCGAATAGCCGCTTCAGTGGGTCGATTAAACTGACCATAAAATGGAAGAAGCGCGCGATGAACTTTCTTAACAGAGCACGCATTTTGATAATAAAATTCAATTATTTGCAAGCGTTGTTCGTTTGTAAGACGATTCATGGTTAAATTATAGACCAAACTGAAGATGTTTGACAGTGAAACAAAACACGAAACGTGCGTCAGCTGTTTAAACCAGTGTTGCCAAAAAGATAATAGCTAAAAAATCACCCTTTATATGAAGTCAAAAAGTCCTGCAGTGATCTAGACGAAGGAAACCACCTTTAGATAAAGACTCATCGAGAATATAAGATTATCCTTTGATCTAGCAGTAAAGTCGGGACATTAATAATAATCAATAACATTTGGTTATTAAATTGACAAGGGAATCTTTTAAAGGATACATTTTTTTTGAATGGATGCTAGATAAGACGCAAGGATCTGACAAGCTTAATTGTTGGTCTAAAATATTTTTATAACGCTAGTGGTCCCGCCGCCATTCGTGAAAAATTGTACCCGCGTTCGCTACTATTATTATTATTATTATTATAATAGCGTTAGATTTGAAGAGCAAGTTATTTATTATTATGATTGCTTTGCTTGCGGGTATGTTACACAACTTCAAAAGCCGAACGTGTGACGTCAACATTCTGAAAATTATTTAAAAACCATCAAACTGCAAACAAGTGTAATAAGGGTTCTAAGTTCTGGTCAGTTCTATCGCAATACAGTTTCGATTAGATAAGATTGTTGACAAGGTTCCATAAGTTAAAAGTCAATATTTAAAAAGAAAAAATTTCTAAAAGCGCAAGTGGCAAGTGGTGAAATCTAGAAACTTGCGTTCCCTTGTTCAATAATTACCTTATTGAACTGAAGTGGACACACCCTAAAGACAATTGAAAGATATGGTTAGATAGAATAAGAATAGACTTACTCATCTGACAGCTTCGCCCTCTCGATAGGCGTAAGTTTCTCGTAAACGTTTGTCCTGTTCTCTTCCTTGGCCCTCTCCTTTTCGGATTTTTCCTTGTTAATCCTATTCATGCGTTCCACATGTGCCTTTACACGTTCCTCTTCCAGGTCGATTTTCAATAGTTCCGCATCAGCATCATATTTTTCCCATTCATTGTAGTTGGTTCCAGCAATTGGCACCACATTCGTACCGCTAGACGGTGCCGGCGAACTCGTTTTCTTATCCTTTTGCGTCTGAACCTTGCCACCCTTTCTTATCGGTGGCAATGGAATATCTGAAATCTTTTCCGAAGTTTCCTCAATTGTGGAAAGCAAGTTGTCTACACTTTTGATTTCTGTCGACCATTCCTAAAATCGAAAATTTTAACTTAATCGAATTTTGTTGTCGAGCTCAAAGCTCAAAACTTACAATTAGAGGAGCACTATGCTCCTGCCATTCCTTGGGACTCAGACTATGCTTCGTAAGGCAGCGTTCCTCTGTTCGCAGCATCTTGCTATTTGGTTTTAGTTCCATGAGTTTGTCCTCGGCGCATTTTGTCAGATCTGGATAGAAGCCCTCCTCGCCAGATCTCAATATTGTCACAATTCTTTCCAATTCCTTGGTGTCCTTGCAAGTCTTCACGTAGCCAAAATCCAAGTGGGAAATCGGTATGCCATATTTATTCAAGAGTGAACGTTTCTCCATGGCTTTGATGCGAATGTAAATTTAAAACAAAATATTCCGACGACCTTCGTTGACAGAAAATTCCCGTCTCAGGAAATTTATCGATCAAACTTGTTGGAAATAACGTGCCAGTGGAAAGTTTTGAAAAGCAACAAACTTATTTTGTTTATGTGGACTTTGTTTACAGAGCGCATCAAGCCGATGCGATGGTGGAAGTTAGGGGATGGGATGGAAAGAAAACAAATTTACTCACAATTTGTAACAACAGCGCAGTCTCTACAAGGGAGCTTGTTCAAATTAAGGACTATCTCCGGTCCGGTGATAAGCACTCGCCAAGCAGGTGAAAGCCTGTCACGATTCCTGTCTTTGCGCGAAATAAGGTGATGTAGAGCCTCTACGAGGCGATCTGTATTACCGCCATGATGATGGCGGGGAAATGGGCACTAGGTCTGCTAAAATGTAAGTCTTAGACTCACTATGTGTTTCAAAAGGGGGGAGTATCTGACCGGACCGTGGTTAGGCTGAAGAAGACAAAGCGATTGGGATATCCGTCGAAACATCGATGGTACATGTGACTGCGAACGCCGATGAGCATGGTAATGACTCATGCCTCATCTCTGCGTGTCGCTAGCAGCTCTACCGTGATGAGAACAAGTCACAATGGTTGTAATGCTACTGTAAATGAGCGTCCCTCCTCGTTCAAGATTGAGAAGCCCCATACAAAGAGAGTCTTCTCTGCTCTTACAAGACAACTCAATTCGGAGAGCCTTGAAACTCCTACTCTGAGAGAGGGCAATACAATGGCTGCTAAGTCAGGTCAAGCTCTTCTGCCCTCTTTGTTGAAATCAATGAGTGGCATTGATGGGAAAACGAAAAATAAATCGGGTCCCTCCACTACTACATCATGCTATGCCGTCACAACCACTTCGGGAAAACCTTCTATTGATGCAAGTGCTAAAGCTAACAGAAATAGAAAATCAGCTTTCAAAGTCCAGTCTCGTTTAAGTCAGATTCCCCATCTGAGCGAACAGAGAAGGGCAAGACAGTTACAATGCCGCTCTCCCCGCATACAAACGATAACGTTTGGCGAAGTAGCAGCAGTCCAATAGCAAAAGACTAAGGCCTGCAGCTCCAAAGCTAAGGCTAACAAAATGCTTCAGCGAGTAGCTGACCACCTGGCTGTTACAGACCGTAGTTACAGTGATGACACAATCTCACCGGTAAACTGGAAGATGGCTTAAAGTTGTAGACTGGTGGTCTATAAGGATATCGTTAAGTTTGTCCTTCGTTCTTCGTGGAATTTTTCAAATCGCGGAGCATTTTCTTGAACTTAAAGGGTGCTCACATTGTCCATGATGTGTTCTCTCAACTCATTATCATTTTGACTTTTATCTCAACACATGCAGTAAAGGCTTATATATCCTCATACTTCCTTGAAGCAGCAAACCTTAGATTGACCAGTCTGAGGAACTGTGCAACATCAAGAAAAATATGGCCTAAATACGAACAGTCAAAAACAAAAGATCTCCTTCGCCGAACCCATCATGATATTGCTAGACTAGTGGCGGTCTGAACAGGACACCGCCGTTAAGCTGGGCATCCCCCACAACTCACATTGCCGCAGCTGCAATAACACAGCTAAGGGGGAGACCCTATAACACTTCTTTTGCGGCTGTCCGACTTTTGCTAGAGCCAGACAGCAAACACCTGGTAGACCCTTTTTCTGTCTGCTAAAAATATTAAGCAACCAATGTCCTTCTTAAATACCTCAGGCTGGATTTTAAAATATCTCAAATACACCTCATACATAAGCTGTAGCATTAAGACGGCACATAGTGCTAATTAGGTTCTCACTGAACCAATCGCAATAAGGGTGATTGTATATTTTTTTTGTAGCCTCTTATCTCGTTTATCATGATTTTTCTGCTATTCGCCCAGTGATTTACTCTTCCCTTGCTGCTCGAGTTTTGCTTTGCAGGGTCTTCTTATGCATCTCCTCTTGCTTTCCGGCAATGAGGAAGCCACTACGCAGCGAATGAACCATCAATTAGATGAGCAGGTTTGATGTGCTCATAGAGCTTCACTCTGACTAATGGCGCACCTTTGAATCAAATACTTTGAAAGACGTCAGCCGATCGCATTTTTTTTTTTTTTTTAGATAGATAGATATATTTTATTTGGCATTGAAATTTTATAAACTGATTGGATATCGCACATTTTACACAGAGATATGATATTTAGTAATTAATATCAATAAACAATTACGTACATAACATTTTGAATTTGTAGGAAACCACCAGAAAACCTTCAGTTTAAAGGGTTAACAAAAAAAAATTGTTATGTAAATTTATAGATAAAGACGTTAAAAGATAAAAATATATAAATAGATCACTGATAACAAAAAGTAAATAAATAACAAAAAACACAAAAAAAAGAAAAAAAATAAGAGAAGGAGAAGTACAAAGGAACATTAAATAATAAATATATGAATAAATAAATAAAATATAAATAAATAATTTAATTAATAAATATATAAATAAAGAAATAATTAAATTAATATATATAGTAAAAATAAATAAATAATAGGACTACCAGTTGAAAATGTCGTTATTGCAGACAACTTCATATCTATTACTCTGAGGTAAATTTTGTCCATGACAGCTGTCACATCAGAAACTTCATGTAATTGCCTTATTATTTCAGTCTAGGTTATTGGTCATTAGTGAAAACACACAAGTTTTTGTAAAGCCGTAAAATGTCTACAATCGTGCCATCATAACAACATTTGCGAGATGTTTTAGTATGCTTCTTTCATTTGAAGAAAAAAGCAACCGAAGCACATCAATTGCTTACCGAAGCTTCCCTTGGCTATACTATAGACGTTAGAATGTGTCAGCGGTGGTTTAAGCGGTTCAAAGATGGTGATTTCGACACCGAGGACAAAGAACGCCTCGGCCAGGTGAAAAAGTTTGAAGACCATGAATGGGAGGCATTGCTCGATCAAGATCCGTCACAAACGTAACTTGCAAAATCACTTGGCGTCGCTCAGCAAACCATTTCCGATCGTTTGAAAGTAATGGGAATGATCCGAAAGGTAGGACATTGGGTGCCGTATGAATTGAAGCCACGAGACGTCCAACGCCAATTTTTGCATGTCCGAAATGCTGCTTGAACGCCACAAAAAGAAGTATTTTTTGCATCGAATCGTCACTGGTGATGAAAAATGGGTAGATTACGATAATCCAAAACGTCGAGCAACGTATGGATACCCCGGACATGCCTCAACATCGACGGCCGTTCAGAATATTCATGGCCTGAAGGTTATGCTGTGCATTTGGTGGGACCAGAAGGGTGTTGCGTATTATGAGCTTATGAGCTGCTAAAACCGAATGAAACAATCACAGGCGAGGTCTACTGACGACAATTGATGCGTTTGAGCCGAGCACTGAAGGAAAAACGGCCGGAAACGGTCGCAAGACACGATAAAGTTATTTTGCAACATGACAATGATCGGCCACATGTTGCAAATGTCGTCAAAACTTACCTTGAAACGCTCAAATGGGATGTCCTAACCCACCCGTCGTATAGTCCTTACCTTGCGCCATCCAATTACTATCTCTTCCAATCGATGCAACATGGCCTGGCTGACCAGAACTTCCGTCATTTCAATGATGTCAAAAAATGGATCGATTCGTGGATTGCGTCCAAACCGGTCGAACGGGCGATGGGCAAAACTTTGAATATTGAATTTATGTCTAATTTTCCTCAATAAAGCATTGATTTTTGAAAAAAAAAACACATTTTCAACCGGTAGTCCATTAACTTATTTCCTCATATACTATACATCTTTTTCTGATTTTTGCCATTTCACGTACTGAACTATTTTTGTTTCAAAATTATGTATATAATGGATTTGTACAAATTAAGCCATTTTTAATGATTGCGAAATTAAGTGACTATTTTTTATTTCTTTTCCTTTTTTATCTACGAATTTCTTAACTCTAGTATTTGTTTGACTGCTATTTCTTTTATAAATTATGAGCTTCAAAATAGCATAAGCAATGTGCAGATAAAGAAAGAAACATACTTATATCCAATATCATTACAATCAAGATCTTGTTGTTTTTCTTTAACTACAAAATTGGTTTACCAAAATATTATCTGCGAATGCACAGCGTACCATAAATGTATGTTCGAGCTTTTGGTATTCTTTCGAAGATCAATTCAACATTCCCTTTTTGATGAAGATCTGATGTAGAGTAATGCCATGGTAGATTGAGCATCATTTTATGCAATTTGTTTTGTGACACTTGCAATCTTTGGATATGTGTTTTTGCACAGCTCCCCCATACTGGACAACCCTAAAGTAAAATCGACTGGAATAAAACCTTATGGATGATGATTTTATTCTCATTGGACAATGTGGACTTTCAGTTTATGAAAAGGTATAGCATTCTTGTGGCAATGTTTACTTTATTTAACGTTTTCGAAATATGTTCGCTGAAAGTCAGTTTCTTTCCTTTCCCATGTGAGTTCAGCACCGTTAATCTTGAGTTTATTACTCGGAAGATAACAAGACTTTATTTTTCGTGTGAAAAATGGCTTGTATTTTTTCCGAATTAACTTTAATTTTCCAATTTTTTTGTAATATTGTGAGTGTTTCAATCGGATTATTTAGATTTCTTTCAATATTGAGAGTCTGTATCATCCGCATACAAAGCGGACTTACACTCTCTTATTTGTGAAAAATCAGACGTACAAACATGGTATAAGATGGGACTAACAACAGTACCTTGGGGTGCACCTGCTGCTGAATAAAATTGATGGGAAGGACAATTATTAACAGAGACTATGAAGCTACGATTTGACAAAAAGCTTTTGATAATTTTACATATATGTAACAGGAAATTGGGTACAACCATTTTATAGATAAGGCCATCGTGCCATAGGGTATCGAATGCTTTCTCAATATCTAATTGAATCATCCCTATAGATTTCAATTCAATTAATTTAAATAACTTTTCCTTTAAAATTATTTAAAAAATTTTGCTGAAAGAGCTAAGTAAACTAATGGGCCTATAGCTTAGAACATTGTCTCGTGGCTTACCAGATTTGAAAATCGGGACAACTTTAGCAGTCCTCCAAGTAATGGGGAAATATTTCATCTTAAAACATGCATTAAATATGAATTTTAACATTTTTATTCCCGCCGATCACAATTTATTTTTCTCGTATTCAATACTCCACTATTTTTAAAATATGATTCCATTAGATGAGCAAGATTGCTTCAGCTCTTACTACAAAAAAAAGCTGGAACAAGGCTTCAATTGAGCTGCAATTTTGGAAAATCATAGACAACCCTGAGATTCGATTTATATACAATGAATTTATTCGAACAACACGTTCATATAGCAGGACGAGTTAACCGCAAAAATATATCCATCAAAGACACACACACATAAAAAATAAAAGAGTAAAAAATTGATTATTCAACACAAAATTTCGACACGGACAATTGATTTGCTTCGGCATCATTCCTAATTCTTTTTAGCGGCATCAGGGCAAGCCATTTGGTATAGGAATTGTATGAGGGTCCTTGTTGGACGTCCCGTCATACGATTACGCAATAGATATGGGATAGTTCCTTCCTTAGTTATCATTCCGACTCCTCGAATGTCAAGGTGAGCCCAGTCGGCATTCGGTACAAATTGCTATAAAGTAACAAAAAAACAAAAATGTTTTTTTTTTTTAATTATATTTTGAAATTATTTTTAATTACGTGCAAGACAGCTGCTGCTAAGCATGACGATGCAAGTCCGCTGCCTGTGTTGCTGACGTCATAACTGATGCTATCTGAAAATAGAAAGAAACATATTTTAATAGTTTAGAAAAAAACTGAATTTGACAAAAAATGGTGTGTAATTTAACAAAATTCGAAAATTCATACACATAAGCATCTTCCACGGATTGGTTTTTAATTTCTACATTTTAAAAATTATTTTACGTTGGGTGACTATCGGAAATCGGCCGAAGTTATACAAATTCCTAAGCCACGTAAAAATGCTTAGCACGCCTTGAAACTATCGGCCACTATGGAAATGCTTTGAAATATTAATTAAAACTTGAATAACTGCATACCTGGAAAATTATAATATTTTACCGCCTAAGCAATTTGGGTTCAGACCCCCAACACAATTCTATTAACCAAGACCATCGGATTGCTTCAATCATACAAACAAAGAAAGAGCACTGGTGTGGTCGTTCTTGATGTGGAGAAAGCATTTGATACCCTGAGATTGCCAGGGTACCTTATCACAATCATAAAATCGTTTGTCACCAATCGAAGTTTAAAAGTTTTTATTAATGGCTGGATATCTAGCTGTCTGCCTCTAACTGATGGAGTTCCTCAAGGTGCAGTGCTTTCACCAGTTCTGTACAATATCTTCACCTATGACTTCCCTCATTTTGCTTTCAATATCGAAAAAAAATCTGCAGTCTCCTCTGATTGTAAATAAATTATCAAAATATACGCCTCAAAGACTCAGCCTGTCTTTTAACCATCAATGGAACGCATATTGAGTGGAAGTCAAATGGCAAATATCTTGGCGTGCACCTTGATAAACGACAGGCATTTGGTTTACATGTTCCGGAAACAAAACAGAAGGTTGACTTCTCAATAAAAACTTTGCACCCTTTTATCAATCGGAAGTCTAGTTTGAGCAGTGAAAATAAAATAATGATTTTCAAAGCAATCTTTCAAGTTTTACGAGTTAACGGGTCAAAAAAAGTACTTAAAATGATTTCCAACCTACCATGGCGTTTTTCGACCAATGAGCTACATAATCTTTCAAATCTTTCTTTATTGTAGCTAAATATATACATAGTAAATTTTTTTGAATTCTTAAATATTGCACAATTTAGAGATGTGGTACGCAGTACCTTACTTCTAAAAAATTTTACTATTTACATTCAAATATTATTATCACAGAATATTAAGTTTGAAGGAAAAGCTACAAGAAAAACCTTCTAAATCAAAACAAAAGAGAAAAAAAAATTTAATAATAATAAATAAGTTAAAAAATATACTGTATATAATATACATAATATAGTAAAAATATCATTCGAGAATAAAAAAATTATTTGACGGATACAACTTAAGATTTAGACTGTCAGATAATGAATTATTTTCAGACCTAGCAATCAAATTAAACCTGTCTCGACTAACTACTAGTTCAAAGCAATCTTTGTGTGTTTATTTATTTATTTTATTATTTTATTAAGTATTTTTTTTATCTATTTATTTATTTATACTGTATATATATTCATTCTTTATTGTTTTGTTAGCTATTTATAAATTAATTTATTAGTATATTTATTCATATATTTATTTATTAATTTATGCATATATATTACTTAATAATTTTTTTAGTTATTTATTAATTAGTTGTAGCTCATGTCTATACAGAAAAGCCCGCTTCAATTGACGCATTGGAAGACAACATTGAAGCATTTATTCGTGAGATACCGGCCGAAATGTTGGAAAGAGTATGCCAAAATTGGACTAAGCGGATGGACCATTTGAGGCGCAGTCAAGGTCAACATTTGCATGAAATAATCTTCAAACATTAAATTATATGGAAATTATATGGATTTCATGCATTTTTCTGAATTTTATGTGTTTTTTATTAAAAACTTTCCGATAGCTTCTAAAAAATCACAATTTATATTCATTCATTTATTTATTTATTTATTTTTATATTTATATACATCTCCAATCATTGATTGGTATTTTGTTATATTCATTAACCAGGCGGTTAGGAATCTTCATTTGTGATAAGGAAAATTTTATGTTTCAGAAATATCTCCCTTCTTTTCTCAACCTTGTTGTTTAATTATAAAAACATTAAAAGCTGGCACATGAACATGTTTTTTTTTTACATTTTTCAGGTTCTGGGTTCGTATCTGGCTGGCATTTCTTTTTTTATGAGCAAAACAAATTTTTTTTGTATTGTTTTGCATGAATATACATTTCATAATCTGACTACTGAAGTATTCTACGTGAAATGAATGTAGTGAAATTTGTCGTAGAATCAAAATATACAATTCGTACGAGATTAAGAATGTCATACACATTTATTTAATCAATTTTAACGACAGAAGCATCTGCTGAATGTGTTATTATATTTAGCTCATAGCAATAATATTTTAAACCAAACTTTGATGCTCTTGCAAAGTATTTCAGAATAATTTTAAGAAGTTATCCACTCGGATTAGGTTGGCCCCGTTATACAGAACCTCATTAGAATGGAATAGAAATTTTTTGTACTGAAACTCTGGAGCTCTATATAGAAGAAGACAAGCATTAAGACTTCGTCTCTCGAAAACCCGAATCTTTTCCATTAAGCATACTCCCAACGGGGCATCCATAGGGAAGAACAGGCCGAATGAGGGCCGCATGGCAGTTCACCTTTACCCTGGTATCATCACCTGCCCATTTTTTCCGACGAAAGAGACCTTTCGCCAATTCTTTCTGCTATCCCAACAGTGGGGCTCTCTTATTAAAATGGATTCGCACTTTTGAAAGTTGATCTTCAACTTCCAATCGTCGCAATATCCCCGGATCTTTTCAAAGTCACGTTGCAAAAGGCTTACGATGACCTCGAACTTTGGACTTGACCAGAACGCGAACAAGTCATCTGCGTATGTAATGGAGTGGCGGAGAGATCCTATAAGATCGTTTGTGAAGATCGTAAATAAAATCGGCGAATTAACTACACCCTGTTGCAGACCGTCGTTGTTCATTTCAAAAGCAGACGTCACACTGCCATTTTCCGCAACAGTCTGGTGGTTAGCACATCTAAAATTATGTGTTTTGATGTTGCCCAGCTGATCTAACTGATCCGATACCAGTTTAGACGCGGCATGTATGCAATCATGCCCCGCTCTAAAACTGAATTGGTTGTCCGGAATTATATTTTTGGCCTCAACCCACTCGGTGAGGTCCCTATTGATCACTTTTTCAAACACTTTGCTGATGTTGGAACGAGACTTATCGATCGGATATTTGCCGGATTGGGTGTGTGCTTATTCCGTTTAGGAATTGGTGAAATATTCAGTAAATTTTAAAACAGGGTAGAGTGAATGTTTACCGCTTCAAGAGGAAGGGTTTAAGAACAACGTTTGGAATTTCGGCGATTCCCACAGATTTTTTACTTTTCAGTGAACCGGAGATAACCAGATCTTCCTTTGATGTTAATGGAGGACGTGCCTGATCATCGGCGACGACATCATTTGCAAAATGATCATCAGTGAAAATGGTAAAACCAGTGTTCTCCGATCGCGAGTTCTCAAAATCATTTTGAAGGTCGGTGTTGCATACGAGGATGCGATCTTCCAAGACATGGTTTGGGCGAGTGGTAACATTCACCTTATACACATCCTGAAACGTCGCATCTTTTGTTTCATTATTCTCCTGAGGATCTTCGATCACAAATAAATTGTAGTCAACGGTTGCTTCAACTGGAACTATATCTGCTGTGTAAGTATTTGTTCGTTGTTGGTAGCTCGGGGGAGCTTCAGACATGGAAGTTCCTTCGGGTTTTCCCTTCAAAAAAATCTATTAATTTTCGGGAACCTACTCGGGTTGCTGGCTTTAACAGCCTGAATTTTGATACTCCAATGCGCATTAATTGCAGCTCGGCAGGATGCTAAGGCTTGAACTTCAGTGTCCGAACTTCCGCGGCTTGTGAGTCAGTGAAGCGTATGTACAGGAGTTTAAGTCTCGTCAGTAACCTACTTTGTAATGCGGTGTAGCGCGTCGATCGTTGCATTGCGTTATGTTAACATTGTCAGTTAGTTCGTATTTCGGACTTTATCTGTAAATATTTGGTTTAATGGTGTCGTCCTTCTTTTTTAGGTAATCGTCGTTCTCCTCGTTCGACAGATTTATATTAGATGGTGGGTTGAACAAGTTTGAGGAGAGTGCTCTGATTAATGTTGTGCGTCCAACGCGTCTTACTATAGTTATAAGAATATGTTTTAATATACTCCTCCAATTCCGCAATCGCGTTTGTTATAGTAATTTCGGCACAAAATCCGCTATGGTCACAGTTTATGGTTTGTCGGTCCCCGTCAGTCAGTTGTAACAGTTCGTCAAAAAACATAAGATCCAGGTAGGAGTCTGTTCTTGGATAAGGCGGGCGGGCTATCAGTGTCCTTGGTGAATGATTTCTCTAATTGCTATGCTTGGCGTTTAGATCTCCGGCCATGAGGTAATAATTCCCCTCCGAACGCAGACGTAAGTATTAAAAAAGTGTCTCGAGCTCTGTGATAAAACAGGTTTGTTGATTAGCTTCAGTTGCAAAGACTGCGACGACGTACAACCTCTTCCCACTATGGTATGCATATGATGCAAGCCTCTAGCACCTGGAACCTGACACTTCATTCTGACGTCAGAATCGAAGTTAATCTTGTGATCGTTCTCATTTTTTTAAACTTTTTAATTTCCCATCTGGAACCGATGTAGACCTTTTCCTTTTCGGGTTTACTCAATGCTATGAGAAATCGAATATAAAAAAATATTTTACATAATCTTAAGAGGCGCGGAACCCTTCGTGTGAGAGTCAACACTCACTTGGCTAATTTTAATTAAGAATCACGGAATGATTGGTTTCACTTTTCGGTTATCGGAATCAATAGATCAGGATTGAAGTAGCTACAAGCTGTACCTGCCAACCCGCAAGAATGGCCTTAGGCTATTGCTCCACTAACGATTCAGGCACGTAGTAAAAAATTCGAAGAAAAGAATGACAATGTGATGACAAGGCCAGAAGACATTTGGCAGGTTTTCTATTTCATTGCTAGACACCGAGTTTCATTTTAAGGGGTCCGTACCCATACCCGGCCAACGGGATACAACGGAATCCTATTACTAAGCTGTCCGTCTGTCTGTCTCATAACTGAATCTTTAAAAGCGTAATAGTAAGGTACTTGAAGTTTGCAACAAATAATAAAAATAATATACAATTAAAAGTAAACGGGATTCCCCACAAAAAAGGTGTTTTTTAAAAACGAAACTTAAAACAACCCCAAGAAGTAGGCTATGAAAAAAAAAAACCTAGTGTATGCTCGTTAAGGATTGTTTTAAACGAGTATTTTTTTAATTTATAAACAGTGGCTTTCAAAGACCGCCGCTCAGGATTTAACATCACCTTTACCAGATGAAGTGGCGAGGTATGATGCAGCCCTTGACGAAAGCCCTGCGGAGGAATAACAAAAATAAAGCTTTATAAGCAAAATAGTAGCTCAGATATGAGATATGAGTTATGTAAATAGAAATGTAGTCTCTGAAGTCTCTACGGCACCCACAAAGACCTGAAGATGGTTCGTTATAAAATGTCTGGTACCTTCTTAACATTTTTGTCATTTCACGCCCCTTTCTTAGCCAATAATTATGGAAACGTTAAAAATGAAATACAAAAAAAAATTGTACTCACTCTTTACATGTTTCTTGAAATATTCCCAGAGTGGCATGCGCCACACCCTATCACCGGTTATGGAGCCAGCTTTCTGCAGCTGTTTCCAGATATAGTGAGAATTGGAGAACACTGATGCCGCACCACTGCCAATGCCCTTCCTCGTTCCATTTCCCATTGTTCCGATATCAATCACCATTCGAGGCTTATAAACGTTTTGAGCGTATATAATCGGGTCTGCCATAATGACTACGCCAGCCTTATTGGTTTGCTGCAGATTCGAACAGAACAAAGTGACTTTCATGAACACAATTTAAAAAAAAAAAAAAAAACTCACCTCTATTGCCATGATCTTGCCATTCAGAGTCGTTATAACGTCTCCTGGCTTACAAGACATACCTGACGGCATATTCTCACAAAGAGGGATAACTGCTGCAATATTAATTGGCAACGACAGAGTAGCTGCTGCACGAATTGCGGCAACAACAACCGCAGCTCCCGCCATTGCACCACGATAATGGTGCATATTAGCCTTATCTCTCAAAGTTATACCGCCACTGGAAGGGCGCAAAATTTCAAAGTCGGCGTTTATTTGGGTTCTGACAGACCTTACCTATTGAAAGTGATTCCCTTTCCGACAAGAAGAACCGGCTTATCCTCGGGTGATCTTCCGCAGTAATTTATTTCGAGCATAACGGGCGGTTCACACGATCCTTTTGCAATGTAAAGGAATGAGTTTAGATGGTTCTGTTGGATCCAATCCAAAGCACGAATCTCGACAGTCATTCCACATGGACAAAGAGCGTCCACAGTTGCCTTTAAATTTTGTGTGTGTGTGTTTTTTTTTTGTAAACACATTATAATTTAATCCATTTGAAACATACCTGAGCAAACATGGTTGGTGTCATTTGATTGCTGGGCATGTCTGTCAATCGCCTAGCCAAGTTCTGTGCATCAGCCTTAAAAATACCCCGTGTCCAGGCGTCCGTTTCAGATGAATCGTATAGCTCCAATCTTGGAACAATAGTTTTATCTTGTTTTTTCTTATTGTCTTGGAACCGATAGATAGCTAAAGCACTACCCTCAGCCGCTTGCTCTGGATAATCCATTGAGTCGACAAATACTTCACAGCATCCTTCCATTTGAAGCTTTCGAGCTCCAACAGCCGCAGCTACTCTCACATTTTCCTAAGTGAGAGTTTTTTTTTCTTTAGTTTTATGACTTTAAAATGATTTTTATACGTACCATTCCCTCATCAAGCATTTCGAGCTCATTGAAACCAGCTCCCTCGCGTCCCAATCCCACCACAGCTACAGATCTATATTCCTCGTCGATATTATTAAACACCTGTACAGTTTGAAGTTTTCCCTGAATACCAGAACTGAAATCATAAAACCCATTTAATTTTAGGCCTTAAAATTTCCATATGTTAAAAAAAAGCCCACTCTTTGATCAGTTGCTTCAGCATGCCTTTGACTCTGTTGTCAAATTTATCAGCAGTCCTTGTTAGTTTAGCTGGCTTATCGTCACCTTCCTTCTCATACAAGCCCAACACTAAACCTTTCTAAATGCAAAAGAAAAATAAATGGAACGTTTTTTTAATGTGCCGTTTTTTTAAAAAAAAAACATCGTTTACCGAAAATTTATGCTCACGATGCGCCGAAATGCTACGATAAATAATTTCAGATACTCGTCCTCCTGCGGGTCTTCCGAATAAGCGAAATTTCCCGACGCAATAGAATGCCGCATGTAATGCCATTGTTTATAAAAAATATATTCGACGATTTTAACAACAAAAAAAAAAGGACTAACAATCTCAAAGCTGTGAATAACAGAGATATTATTTTCCTGTGAAAAATCAAAAAAACAAATTTTTTGTTTGCTTAAATTAAATTGATTTTACTTTTGGAGTGAAATTCCAAGGGTTGTTGGCGAAAAACTTGCTAATCTATGGGTACACGATTGGCTCGTGTGTCCTCTTATTTGTCACATCTAGAATCCTTCTAACAAAGCGGTCCTTTAGCAATAATGGCGTAAGTTATGAAATTTCGACATAACAAATATGGTGGCGCAGTTGCAGGGCAGTTACTGGTGTCCAATTAACACGCCCTTAACGCAGTGCTGTTAGCCTTTCTAGCTCCAGTTTAAATTCAAATAAGTCAAGAATGACGGCAATTTGGAGAAGCATCCAAGAGCGAAAGAATTGTCATTTTGCTCACAAAAGACACTTCTTACGGTTTTGAGTTCTTCCAATGCATTCGACTCGATTGATCCCAAACTCTTGTTTAAAAAATAACATTGTTCCATGTTCATTTGAGTCACTTTTCTTCCCGCTAAGAATTCAGTTAAAGTAACAAAATTCGAAAACGAAATTGGTTCTAGAGATAAAACCTTTAAAACCAATTACAGTGAAATGTGCCTTAGGTGCACAGCGACAAAAGAAGAAAAGTATTGTAACGAAATTTACCTTGTAAAGGGGTGTTCGACAACGTGAGAAGGAGAAGAAACAAACCACCCCCACCTACGACTCCAATTCATCGATCCCATATGAAATATATATCCGCATCGCATTGACTGCAAACACGTATGAAGTTGCATTCAACCAGTCATATTTATTCAAGTACTATGCGATATGTGATAATTTTTCCTAAGATCATAGCAGGATAATTATGCTTACCTTCCCTTTGCAATCCAGAACCTGTATCATCACAGACAGAGAATACGGAAGAGACTCCAAAGGATATTTCATCGAGAATGGAACTCGGTCAATGTCGAATACCAGACCCTGCAAAGTGAGCTGCGATGTATTAACATCATGTTCGAGAATGCAGTCCAACACCACAACAACCTACAGTTGCAGAAGAATCTTCAATCAATTAAGCCTGAACCTGACACCTTCAAGTCAATCAATAGAATCATCGGGCAAAAAACGAAAATGCCGGAAAAATTAATAACACCAAACGCAGAGGTCTCAACAGAAGCCGATGAAACTGAAGCATTCGCTGACTACTTCGAGGACAACTTCAAGCCCCAGCCACCTAATAAACCAGAGTTTATTGAGGAAGTCGCTAGAACCATCTCTACAATTGAGGAAGAGGCAAACGCCACAGAATTTGACGTAGACAACCCTGCCGACGACCCGAGTGACTGTGATAATTTCTGCACCTCTGGAGAGGTTGAGGAAATAATCTTCGGCAACAACTCCAAGAAATCGTCCGGAGCGGACAACATTTCAAACTTCATAATGAAGAAGTTTCCTTTCGTTGTGATGACAGCCCTCACTATTATATTCAACAATTGCCTCAACAATAGCTATTTCCCCACTAAATGGAAATTAGCTAAGGTTGTTGCAATTCCAAAAAAAGAAAACAGAGCCAACGTGGATTGATGTATCGCTGCTATCCGACCTGAGCAAAATCTTAGAGGAGCTGATTTTGCGAAAAATTAAACAATATTGCGTCCTTCGTGGAATTATCCCGGATATTCAATTTGGATTCCGGGAAAAACACTCGACCCTTCATCCTATGATTATACTTTTAAATGACGTGACAAAGGCTCTTAACAATCATCAGGTTACAGTTGCATGTTTCCTGGATATGGAAAAAGCCTTTGACACTGTTTGGGTACAAGGATTAATTTATAAATTGGCACAATTATGTTTTCCAACGTCAACCCGGACTGGAAAATTCAACAAAATGCTGCCTGTACGCGGACGACTCACTCACGTACGCAAGTTCAATTTCACCACTTATAGCGGCTCGAAGAGTTGAAGCCCATATCAGAAAGTTGCAGGAATACTACCAGAATTGGGGAATCCGCATCAATCCAAAGAAAACGGAGCTGATGTGCTTCCGTAGGCCGGCCAACTCCCGGAGAACAAGGTGCGCTAAGAACTGCCGCAACACCACGATTGGACTCCAGGACGGTACAATAGTCAAGGCCTCGACAAAGATTAAGTGAGTTAACTTCACGGAGAAGTTGAAGTTCAAACCTCATGTGGATGCAATTCTTCGCAAGGCTTGCTTCGCCTTCTATCGGGTTTACCCTTTAATGCGCAAGCAGAACGCCCTCAGCCAGAAGACAAAGCTGATTTTATATAAACAGCTCATCAGGCCGGTGATAACGTATATATTCCGCATATGGTTCACAGCCTCGAAGACTTACTATATATCAAGAAGCTTGCTATGTTCGAGAGGAAGATCTTGCGCATATGCACTGGCCTCCACTACAACAGGATCACAAAGAAACACGTCAGCAACAGGCGACTCTACAGCGAATCAGGAATCAAACTCATAACCCGGTACATGGTTGGTTTATTTCAAAAATTCGTAGCCACCGCCAAGGACCACCCCAATCAACTCGTCAACAACATGGCAAACCAAGGACACATACCCGAACACCGATACCTCAACGCAATGGCATTGCTGCAAGAGGAACTATTTCCCCCAGATGCAGATGAAGAACCAGCATTCTTCGAAGAAATAGGATCCAGGTATCATCGAGGATGACTTGCTACCCAAAACCTCCTTAAAGGACCGACATCGAAGCCCAGACTTGAACACTATCATTAAACAACTTTTTCACCATTCCATGTAAAAAATTTATGTAATCCTCAATCCAACCGTTGGGCCCCTATTGTTGAGCCAACAACTATAAAATAATACCATTGTAAATATATCTTAAGGAACAATTGTAAATAATATTTTAAGTCCAATAAAAATTAAATGCAAAAAATTAACTGTTTCACTGGAATAAAGAATTTCATTAATATCCAAAGCCGTTTTTGTTTTATTTAAAAAACACTTTTGTAGCGCTCTTATTGCAAAACCCGATATAAACCAATAAATCTAAGATTTCCTCCATCAATTATCAAAATAATAATCTGTTTTTTGTAATTTGCGAACCGCTTCAATTTTCATTGGTTCGAAGTCCTCAGAAGAATTTCCAATACACTCCAAGGTATTGCCCAAGGAACAATTATGGGTCCTAAGCTGTACAATGTCTCTCTTTACGACTTCCCTATAGGCGATCCTGTCTTTAATGAATCTGGTGCTATTTTGCACGCTGATGACACAATTATTCTAGCAAGTGGAACAAGGCCACACACCACACTTTAGATAAAGTAAAGAACTCATTACCTGTTTTGATTTCCTATTGGGTCTTTCAGTCGTGAACACTCGTCGGCCAACCTGTTTCAAATCTGATGAAAATCCTTCGCTCGGTGCAAAGAATATTGGGAAATGATCAAATAAGACCAACATCAGACTTTATCCATGACTTTTTATTTTGCTCATTCCAGCTTAATGTTGTAAAAGCAAATAGTTCGAGGACAATTAGTTTCAGGTCGTTTCGCGGTTTTAACATCGAGGATGTCCAGCTGGATTCTGCTAGCCTACAATGGGATGAAATCTATCTCTCTCCTGATGTTAACACCAAAAATGAATGATTTAACAACCTATTGAATCGGTTATTTGAAAACTACGTCCCAATTGTGACGAAGCAAATAAGTGCAAAAAGTTGCCCCTGGTATAGCAATGATATAAAGAGGTACAGGAGATATCCGACCGAATTTAATAAAAGACAGTATAGTTTGCTCGAAATAAGGTCACGTTCCTTATCCGAAGCTCTAAGCGCGTAATAGGTAAACTTGACTTTTCTCACAGTTCTAAGGAACTATGAAATAACTTGACAGATATTGGGGTCAAAGATAATATTAAATGTGCATGTAATGTCTGCAGCTCTGTGCCCACCTGTTTCTAATTCAAGTCTTCCACAGGATATGTTTGCCGTTGCCGAAAGTGAAAGTTCTTTCTCGTTTCAATGTATTAGTGCCAATGAGGTTCTGAGTGCCATCAGATCGGTTAAATCCAATGCTGTAGGTCCTGATGGTATACCACCTAAATTTGTAAAACCTTTCCTGCCCATTGTGCTACAATACTTGCTTCATATATTCAACGCTTGTATTTGTAGCAGCGAATTTCTCGAAACGTGGAAAATTGCTAAAATTATACCAGTTCCCAAGAAAGCAAACCCCTCCGCCCCTTCCGAATACAGGCCGATTAGCATTTTATCTTTCTTATGTAAAGTATTTGAAAAGGTAATACACGACCAAATTCTGTCCAAATGGCAATCTGGTTTCCGACGAAATAATGGTTGCGAATCTGCAGCAATGAAAGTTACCTCTGATATCCGCTTTGCTCTCGATTCAGACAAGTTTTGCGTCATGGTTCTTTTGGATTTCTCAAAGGCATTTGATAGCATAAACAGCACAATCTTACTTTCCAAACTTAAGAGACTGTATAATTTCTCGAGCACGTCACTAAGGCTTATGTGTAGTTATCTGAAAGATCGGGTGCAACGTGTGAAAACCGAGCTAGGTATCTTGGATCCTCTAGTCACCAATATCGGTATACCACAGGGGTCTGTCTTGGGTCCTTTGTTATTCTCGTTGTTTATTAACGATGTTCCCGATATCGTTCGCAATTGCCACATCCACTTGTACGCTGATGATGTCCTACTTTACATTTTTCGCGAAACCGGCTTGATGGATGACTGCATAGTGAGGTTAAATGAGGACTTGAGTCATATACTTGCCTAAATCTTAACCCTGCTAAGTCCCTTGCGATGTTATGCTCTAGAACTGAACTCAACTCTTCTGATTTTCCTCCTGTTGTTCTGGCTAATGAAGTAATTGAATGTGTAAAAGATGTCAAATACCTTTGATACAGATTCAATAGTAAACTTAGTTGCTGTAGTGCAAACTCCGATTCTGTCAGAAAAATATATTTCGGACTTCGTTCGTTAAGATCTTCTGCAGGCACTTTGTCACCTAGTATGAGGAAACTCATAGTAAAATCACTAATTATGCCGTATTTTTCTTTCAATTGTTCCGTGTATCCAGCTCTCGACAGTGAGTGTAAACGCAAGCTTAACGTGGCTTTCAACGACTACATTCGCTTTATTCACTCTATTCCTCGGTTCTCCAGTGTGGCAGATTTGCAATATTTCATCTTTATTATGGGACTCGAAAGCAAGCATAAACCTCCAAAGACGTTTCAATGAAGACTAAAGTTTTACTATACAAAACACTCATCAGACCGATACTAACATATAGTTTTAGCTTTTGGTTCAGTATCTCACCTACTGTAGCAAAAGAGCTCGAGTTGTTCGAAAGACGCATTTTAAGATATTGTTGTGGAAAATATAGAAGAACGCACAAAAAATGGTTTTCTAATAATACACTTTATGAAACTATATATGAAGCTATACATGATGGAGACCTAAAAAAAAAACCTGAATAGTGATGCCTCCCACACGAATCCACTCATCAAAGCGCTTTGGGATCTAAACCTAAGCCAAAGTGTTTACGGCCAATACAACCTTTCACCTTTCAACCTAATTAACGAAAGATCGCGACCGGTAACACAGCATAACGAAAATTCATTACCGCCGTTTTATAAAAAGCTTCACTACCTAACCTAAGAGGATAACTTGTAGAATGCTTAGCTTCCTTGCAAATAAAGGAAGTCTTTTCAAAACAATCTTACAATTGTTAATAAAAATTAAAAACTGTTTTTCTTGAACCTGTCCTGTCTGAATATCAAGTCTAGTCTAGTGTTAAAGTATGCCGGGAGTAAGCATATAAGTACAAATTGAAGTTGAAGATTAACTTCCAGAAATCGGAGACTATTCTTTTCAGGACTGCACTGCCTGGTGCCTCTTGGGATACAAGAAGGAATTGGCAAACATTTTTGATCGTGCGACAGCATGGGCAACAATTGGAAAATCGAAAAGTAGTCAGATACCAAGGAGCCAGAGGCTCGACCAATATTTATATTTTAACAAACATGTAGATGTAGCTCTAGCCAGAGCCAAAGCGCCTTTTGCCATGACAAAGAGACGGTTTTATAGCAGCCAACTCGATGCCAGGGTGAAAGTCATCTGCTACGTGGCGCTCGTCAGACCTATGATCACTTATGGTTGCCCCGTGTGATTCAACGTGACAGCAAATTCGATGCAAAAGATTCGGGTTTTTGAAAGGCAATGTCTCAGGGCTTGTCTTCGCTTTTATTGACAAAAATACAGAAATATGAAATCCGAGGCTTTTTTGCTTAATTCTGCTGGACTATAGCCCATGGTTTCAAAATGCACTTTTTTCCGGAATTCGCATATTACGATTTCTATTAAATTATTAATGACAAGCATCCCTACCTGAACACAAATTTGAAAATTTACTTCTGAGAACCTTTTATTCACAAAAATACAGAAATATGAAATCCGAGGCTTTTTTGCCGGAATTCGCAAATTACGAGTTCTATGATACTGATAATTATTAGCATCACAAACTGAACACAAATTTGAAAATTAAGCTCTGAGAACCTTTTATTGACAAAAATACAGAAATATGAAATCCGAGGCTTTTTTGCTTAATTCTGCTGGACTATAGCCCATGGTTTCAAAATGCACTTTTTTCCGGAATTCGCATATTACGATTTCTATTAAATTATTAATGACAAGCAACCCTACCTGAACACAAATTTGAAAATTTACTTCTGAGAACCTTTTATTCACAAAAATACAGAAATATGAAATCCGAGGCTTTTTTGCTTAATTCTGCTGGACTATAGCCCATGGTTTCAAAATGCATTTTTTCCGGAATTCGCAAATTACGATTTCTATCACATTGACAGTCACAAGCATCACGAAATGAACCCAAATTTGAAATTTTAGCTCTGAGAACCTTTTATTAACAAAAATACAGAAATATGAAATCCGAGGCTTTTTTGCTTAATTCTGCTGGACTATAGCCCATGGTTTCAAAATGCATTTTTTCCGGAATTCGCAAATTACGATTTCTATAACCCCTACAATGACAAGCGTCCGTAATTGAACACAAATTAGAAAATTGAGCTCAGAGAACCTTTTATTGACAAAAATACAGAAATATGAAATCCGAGGCTTTTTTGCTTAATTCTGCTGGACTATAGCCCATGGTTGCAAAAATGCACTTTTTTCCGGAATTCGCAAATTACGATTTCTATCACATTGACAGTCACAAGCATCACGAAATGAACCCAAATTTGAAATTTTAGCTCTGAGAACCTTTTATTAACAAAAATACAGAAATATGAAATCCGAGGCTTTTTTGCTTAATTCTGCTGGACTATAGCCCATGGTTTCAAAATGCACTTTTTTCCGGAATTCGCATATTACGATTTCTATTAAATTATTAATGACAAGCATCCCTACCTGAACACAAATTTGAAAATTTACTTCTGAGAACCTTTTATTCACAAAAATACAGAAATATGAAATCCGAGGCTTTTTTGCCGGAATTCGCAAATTACGAGTTCTATGATACTGATAATTATTAGCATCACAAACTGAACACAAATTTGAAATTTAAGCTCTGAGAACCTTTTATTAACAAAAATACAGAAATATATAACCCGAGGCTTTTTTGCTTAATTCTGCTGGACTATAGCCCATGGTTTCAAAATGCACTTTTTTCTCAAATTCGCAAATTAAGATTTCTATGATATTGACAGTCACAAGCATCACGAAATGAACACAAATTTGAAAATTTAGCTCTGAGAACCTTATATTGACAAAAATACAGAAATATGAAATCCGAGGCTTTTTTGCTTAATTCTGCTGGACTATAGCCCATGGTTTCAAAATGCACTTTTTTCCGGAATTCGCAAATTACGATTTCTATCACATTGACAGTCACAAGCATCACGAAATGAACCCAAATTTGAAATTTTAGCTCTGAGAACCTTTTATTAACAAAAATACAGAAATATGAAATCCGAGGCTTTTTTGCTTAATTCTGCTGGACTATAGCCCATGGTTTCAAAATGCACTTTTTTCCGGAATTCGCAAATTACGATTTCTATAACCCCTATAATGACAAGCGTCCGTAATTGAACACAAATTAGAAAATTGAGCTCAGAGAACCTTTTATTGACAAAAATACAGAAATATGAAATCCGAGGCTTTTGTTGCTTAATTCTGCTGGACTATAGCCCATGGTTGCAAAAATGCACTTTTTTCCGGAATTCGCAAATTACGATTTCTATCACATTGACAGTCACAAGCATCACGAAATGAACCCAAATTTGAAATTTTAGCTCTGAGAACCTTTTATTAACAAAAATACAGAAATATGAAATCCGAGGCTTTTTTGCTTAATTCTGCTGGACTATAGCCCATGGTTTCAAAATGCACTTTTTTCCGGAATTCGCAAATTACGATTTCTATAACCCCTATAATGACAAGCGTCCGTAATTGAACACAAATTAGAAAATTGAGCTCAGAGAACCTTTTATTGACAAAAATACAGAAATATGAAATCCGAGGCTTTTTTGCTTAATTCTGCTGGACTATAGCCCATGGTTGCAAAAATGCACTTTTTTCCGGAATTCGCAAATTACGATTTCTATCACATTGACAGTCACAAGCATCACGAAATGAACCCAAATTTGAAATTTTAGCTCTGAGAACCTTTTATTAACAAAAATACAGAAATATGAAATCCGAGGCTTTTTTGCTTAATTCTGCTGGACTATAGCCCATGGTTTCAAAATGCACTTTTTTCCGGAATTCGCAAATTACGATTTCTATAACCCCTATAATGACAAGCGTCCGTAATTGAACACAAATTAGAAAATTGAGCTCAGAGAACCTTTTATTGACAAAAATACAGAAATATGAAATCCGAGGCTTTTTTGCTTAATTCTGCTGGACTATAGCCCATGGTTGCAAAAATGCACTTTTTTCCGGAATTCGCAAATTACGATTTTTATTACCCTGATAAGGACAAGCATCGAGAGCTGAACGCAAATTTGAAAATTTAGATCTGAGAATCTTTTATTAACAAAAATACAGAAATATAAAATCCGAGGCTTTTTTGCTTAATTCTGCTGGACTATAGCCCATGGTTGCAAAAATGCACTTTTTTCCGGAATTCGCAAATTACGATTTTTATTACCCTGATAAGGACAAGCATCGAGAGCTGAACGCAAATTTGAAAATTTAGATCTGAGAATCTTTTATTAACAAAAATACAGAAATATAAAATCCGAGGCTTTTTTGCTTAATTCTGCTGGACTATAGCCCATGGTTTCAAAATGCACTTTTTTCCCAAATTCGCAAATTACGATTTCTATGATATTGACAGTCACAAGCATCACGAAATGAACACAAATTTGAAAATTTAGCTCTGAGAACCTTTTATTAACAAAAATACAGAAATATAAAATCCGAGGCTTCTTTGCTTAATTCTGCTGGACTATAGCCCATGGTTTCAAAATGCACTTTTTTCCCAAATTCGCAAATTACGATTTCTATGATATTGACAGTCACAAGCATCACGAAATGAACACAAATTTGAAAATTTAGCTCTGAGAACCTTTTATTAACAAAAATACAGAAATATAAAATCCGAGGCTTCTTTGCTTAATTCTGCTGGACTATAGCCCATGGTTTCAAAATGCACTTTTTTCCGGAATTCGCAAATTACGATTTTTATTACCCTGATAAGGACAAGCATCGAGAGCTGAACGCAAATTTGAAAATTTAGATCTGAGAATCTTTTATTAACAAAAATACAGAAATATAAAATCCGAGGCTTTTTTGCTTAATTCTGCTGGACTATAGCCCATGGTTTCAAAATGCACTTTTTTTCCCAAATTCGCAAATTACGATTTCTATGATATTGACAGTCACAAGCATCACGAAATGAACACAAATTTGAAAATTTAGCTCTGAGAACCTTTTATTAACAAAAATACAGAAATATAAAATCCGAGGCTTCTTTGCTTAATTCTGCTGGACTATAGCCCATGGTTTCAAAATGCACTTTTTTCCCAAATTCGCAAATTACGATTTCTATGATATTGACAGTCACAAGCATCACGAAATGAACACAAATTTGAAAATTTAGCTCTGAGAACCTTTTATTAACAAAAATACAGAAATATAAAATCCGAGGCTTCTTTGCTTAATTCTGCTGGACTATAGCCCATGGTTTCAAAATGCACTTTTTTCCCAAATTCGCAAATTACGATTTCTATGATATTGACAGTCACAAGCATCACGAAATGAACACAAATTTGAAAATTTAGCTCTGAGAACCTTTTATTAACAAAAATACAGAAATATAAAATCCGAGGCTTCTTTGCTTAATTCTGCTGGACTATAGCCCATGGTTTCAAAATGCACTTTTTTCCCAAATTCGCAAATTACGATTTCTATGATATTGACAGTCACAAGCATCACGAAATGAACACAAATTTGAAAATTTAGATCTGAGAATCTTTTATTAACAAAAATACAGAAATATAAAATCCGAGGCTTCTTTGCTTAATTCTGCTGGACTATAGCCCATGGTTTCAAAATGCACTTTTTTCCGGAATTCGCAAATTACGATTTTTATTACCCTGATAAGGACAAGCATCGAGAGCTGAACGCAAATTTGAAAATTTAGATCTGAGAATCTTTTATTAACAAAAATACAGAAATATAAAATCCGAGGCTTCTTTGCTTAATTCTGCTGGACTATAGCCCATGGTTTCAAAATGCACTTTTTTCCGGAATTCGCAAATTACGATTTTTATTACCCTGATAAGGACAAGCATCGAGAGCTGAACGCAAATTTGAAAATTTAGATCTGAGAATCTTTTATTAACAAAAATACAGAAATATAAAATCCGAGGCTTCTTTGCTTAATTCTGCTGGACTATAGCCCATGGTTTCAAAATGCACTTTTTTCCCAAATTCGCAAATTACGATTTCTATGATATTGACAGTCACAAGCATCACGAAATGAACACAAATTTGAAAATTTAGCTCTGAGAACCTTTTATTAACAAAAATACAGAAATATAAAATCCGAGGCTTCTTTGCTTAATTCTGCTGGACTATAGCCCATGGTTTCAAAATGCACTTTTTTCCCAAATTCGCAAATTACGATTTCTATGATATTGACAGTCACAAGCATCACGAAATGAACACAAATTTGAAAATTTAGCTCTGAGAACCTTTTATTAACAAAAATACAGAAATATAAAATCCGAGGCTTCTTTGCTTAATTCTGCTGGACTATAGCCCATGGTTTCAAAATGCACTTTTTTCCCAAATTCGCAAATTACGATTTCTATGATATTGACAGTCACAAGCATCACGAAATGAACACAAATTTGAAAATTTAGCTCTGAGAACCTTTTATTAACAAAAATACAGAAATATAAAATCCGAGGCTTCTTTGCTTAATTCTGCTGGACTATAGCCCATGGTTTCAAAATGCACTTTTTTCCCAAATTCGCAAATTACGATTTCTATGATATTGACAGTCACAAGCATCACGAAATGAACACAAATTTGAAAATTTAGATCTGAGAATCTTTTATTAACAAAAATACAGAAATATAAAATCCGAGGCTTCTTTGCTTAATTCTGCTGGACTATAGCCCATGGTTTCAAAATGCATTTTTTTCCGGAATTCGCAAATTACGATTTTTATTACCCTGATAAGGACAAGCATCGAGAGCTGAACGCAAATTTGAAAATTTAGATCTGAGAATCTTTTATTAACAAAAATACAGAAATATAAAATCCGAGGCTTCTTTGCTTAATTCTGCTGGACTATAGCCCATGGTTTCAAAATGCACTTTTTTCCCAAATTCGCAAATTACGATTTCTATGATATTGACAGTCACAAGCATCACGAAATGAACACAAATTTGAAAATTTAGATCTGAGAATCTTTTATTAACAAAAATACAGAAATATAAAATCCGAGGCTTCTTTGCTTAATTCTGCTGGACTATAGCCCATGGTTTCAAAATGCACTTTTTTCCCAAATTCGCAAATTACGATTTCTATGATATTGACAGTCACAAGCATCACGAAATGAACACAAATTTGAAAATTTAGCTCTGAGAACCTTTTATTAACAAAAATACAGAAATATAAAATCCGAGGCTTCTTTGCTTAATTCTGCTGGACTATAGCCCATGGTTTCAAAATGCACTTTTTTCCCAAATTCGCAAATTACGATTTCTATGATATTGACAGTCACAAGCATCACGAAATGAACACAAATTTGAAAATTTAGATCTGAGAATCTTTTATTAACAAAAATACAGAAATATAAAATCCGAGGCTTCTTTGCTTAATTCTGCTGGACTATAGCCCATGGTTTCAAAATGCACTTTTTTCCCAAATTCGCAAATTACGATTTCTATGATATTGACAGTCACAAGCATCACGAAATGAACACAAATTTGAAAATTTAGCTCTGAGAACCTTTTATTAACAAAAATACAGAAATATAAAATCCGAGGCTTCTTTGCTTAATTCTGCTGGACTATAGCCCATGGTTTCAAAATGCACTTTTTTCCCAAATTCGCAAATTACGATTTCTATGATATTGACAGTCACAAGCATCACGAAATGAACACAAATTTGAAAATTTAGCTCTGAGAACCTTTTATTAACAAAAATACAGAAATATAAAATCCGAGGCTTCTTTGCTTAATTCTGCTGGACTATAGCCCATGGTTTCAAAATGCACTTTTTTCCCAAATTCGCAAATTACGATTTCTATGATATTGACAGTCACAAGCATCACGAAATGAACACAAATTTGAAAATTTAGCTCTGAGAACCTTTTATTAACAAAAATACAGAAATATAAAATCCGAGGCTTCTTTGCTTAATTCTGCTGGACTATAGCCCATAGTTTCAAAATGCACTTTTTTCCGGAATTCGCAAATTACGATTTTTATTACCCTGATAAGGACAAGCATCGAGAGCTGAACGCAAATTTGAAAATTTAGATCTGAGAATCTTTTATTAACAAAAATACAGAAATATAAAATCCGAGGCTTCTTTGCTTAATTCTGCTGGACTATAGCCCATGGTTTCAAAATGCACTTTTTTCCCAAATTCGCAAATTACGATTTCTATGATATTGACAGTCACAAGCATCACGAAATGAACACAAATTTGAAAATTTAGCTCTGAGAACCTTTTATTAACAAAAATACAGAAATATAAAATCCGAGGCTTCTTTGCTTAATTCTGCTGGACTATAGCCCATGGTTTCAAAATGCACTTTTTTCCCAAATTCGCAAATTACGATTTCTATGATATTGACAGTCACAAGCATCACGAAATGAACACAAATTTGAAAATGTAGATCTGAGAATCTTTTATTAACAAAAATACAGAAATATAAAATCCGAGGCTTCTTTGCTTAATTCTGCTGGACTATAGCCCATGGTTTCAAAATGCACTTTTTTCCGGAATTCGCAAATTACGATTTTTATTACCCTGATAAGGACAAGCATCGAGAGCTGAACGCAAATTTGAAAATTTAGATCTGAGAATCTTTTATTAACAAAAATACAGAAATATAAAATCCGAGGCTTCTTTGCTTAATTCTGCTGGACTATAGCCCATGGTTTCAAAATGCACTTTTTTCCCAAATTCGCAAATTACGATTTCTATGATATTGACAGTCACAAGCATCACGAAATGAACACAAATTTGAAAATGTAGATCTGAGAATCTTTTATTAACAAAAATACAGAAATATAAAATCCGAGGCTTCTTTGCTTAATTCTGCTGGACTATAGCCCATGGTTTCAAAATGCACTTTTTTCCGGAATTCGCAAATTACGATTTTTATTACCCTGATAAGGACAAGCATCGAGAGCTGAACGCAAATTTGAAAATTTAGATCTGAGAATCTTTTATTAACAAAAATACAGAAATATAAAATCCGAGGCTTCTTTGCTTAATTCTGCTGGACTATAGCCCATGGTTTCAAAATGCACTTTTTTCCCAAATTCGCAAATTACGATTTCTATGATATTGACAGTCACAAGCATCACGAAATGAACACAAATTTGAAAATTTAGCTCTGAGAACCTTTTATTAACAAAAATACAGAAATATAAAATCCGAGGCTTCTTTGCTTAATTCTGCTGGACTATAGCCCATGGTTTCAAAATGCACTTTTTTCCCAAATTCGCAAATTACGATTTCTATGATATTGACAGTCACAAGCATCACGAAATGAACACAAATTTGAAAATTTAGCTCTGAGAACCTTTTATTAACAAAAATACAGAAATATAAAATCCGAGGCTTCTTTGCTTAATTCTGCTGGACTATAGCCCATGGTTTCAAAATGCACTTTTTTCTGGAATTCGCAAATTACGATTTTTATTACCCTGATAAGGACAAGCATCGAGAGCTGAACGCAAATTTGAAAATTTAGATCTGAGAATCTTTTATTAACAAAAATACAGAAATATAAAACCCGAGGCTTTTTTGCTTAATTCTGCTGGACTATAGCCCATGGTTTCAAAATGCACTTTTTTCCCAAATTCGCAAATTACGATTTCTATGATATTGACAGTCACAAGCATCACGAAATGAACACAAATTTGAAAATGTAGATCTGAGAATCTTTTATTAACAAAAATACAGAAATATAAAACCCGAGGCTTTTTTGCTTAATTCTGCTGGACTATAGCCCATGGTTTCAAAATGCACTTTTTCCCAAATTCGCAAATTACGATTTTTATTACCCTGATAAGGACAAGCATCGAGAGCTGAACGCAAATTTGAAAATTTAGATCTGAGAATCTTTTATTAACAAAAATACAGAAATATGAGATCCGAGGCTTTTTTGCTTAATTCTGCTGGACTATAGCCCATGGTTTCAAAATGCACTTTTTCCGGAATTCGCAAATTACGATTTCTATGATATTGATAGTCACAAGCATCGCGAACTAAACATAAATTTGAAAATTTAGCTCTGAGAACCTTTTATTAACAAAAATACAGAAATATGAGATCCGAGGCTTTTTTGCTTAATTCTGCTGGACTATAGCCCATGGTTTCAAAATGCACTTTTTTCCCAAATTCGCAAATTACGATTTCTATGATATTGACAGTCACAAGCATCACGAAATGAACACAAATTTGAAAATTTAGATCTGAGAATCTTTTATTAACAAAAATACAGAAATATAAAATCCGAGGCTTCTTTGCTTAATTCTGCTGGACTATAGCCCATGGTTTCAAAATGCACTTTTTTCCGGAATTCGCAAATTACGATTTTTATTACCCTGATAAGGACAAGCATCGAGAGCTGAACGCAAATTTGAAAATTTAGATCTGAGAATCTTTTATTAACAAAAATACAGAAATATAAAATCCGAGGCTTCTTTGCTTAATTCTGCTGGACTATAGCCCATGGTTTCAAAATGCACTTTTTTCCCAAATTCGCAAATTACGATTTCTATGATATTGACAGTCACAAGCATCACGAAATGAACACAAATTTGAAAATTTAGATCTGAGAATCTTTTATTAACAAAAATACAGAAATATAAAATCCGAGGCTTCTTTGCTTAATTCTGCTGGACTATAGCCCATGGTTTCAAAATGCACTTTTTTCCCAAATTCGCAAATTACGATTTCTATGATATTGACAGTCACAAGCATCACGAAATGAACACAAATTTGAAAATTTAGCTCTGAGAACCTTTTATTAACAAAAATACAGAAATATAAAATCCGAGGCTTCTTTGCTTAATTCTGCTGGACTATAGCCCATGGTTTCAAAATGCACTTTTTTCCCAAATTCGCAAATTACGATTTCTATGATATTGACAGTCACAAGCATCACGAAATGAACACAAATTTGAAAATTTAGCTCTGAGAACCTTTTATTAACAAAAATACAGAAATATAAAATCCGAGGCTTCTTTGCTTAATTCTGCTGGACTATAGCCCATGGTTTCAAAATGCACTTTTTCCGGAATTCGCAAATTACGATTTCTATGATATTGACAGTCACAAGCATCGCGAACTAAACATAAATTTGAAAATTTAGCTCTGAGAACCTTTTATTAACAAAAATACAGAAATATAAAATCCGAGGCTTCTTTGCTTAATTCTGCTGGACTATAGCCCATGGTTTCAAAATGCACTTTTTTCCCAAATTCGCAAATTACGATTTCTATGATATTGACAGTCACAAGCATCACGAAATGAACACAAATTTGAAAATTTAGCTCTGAGAACCTTTTATTAACAAAAATACAGAAATATAAAATCCGAGGCTTCTTTGCTTAATTCTGCTGGACTATAGCCCATGGTTTCAAAATGCACTTTTTCCGGAATTCGCAAATTACGATTTCTATGATATTGACAGTCACAAGCATCGCGAACTAAACATAAATTTGAAAATTTAGCTCTGAGAACCTTTTATTAACAAAAATACAGAAATATAAAATCCGAGGCTTCTTTGCTTAATTCTGCTGGACTATAGCCCATGGTTTCAAAATGCACTTTTTCCGGAGTTCGCAAATTACGATTTTTATTACCCTGATAAGGACAAGCATCGAGAGCTTAACGCAAATTTGAAAATTTAGATCTGAGAACCTTTTATTAACAAAAATACAGAAATATAAAATCCGAGGCTTTTTTGCTTAATTCTGCTGGACTATAGCCCATGGTTTCAAAATGCACTTTTTCCGGAATTCGCAAATTACGATTTCTATGATATTGACAGTCACAAGCATCGCGAACTAAACATAAATTTGAAAATTTAGCTCTGAGAACCTTTTATTAACAAAAATACAGAAATATGAGATCCGAGGCTTTTTTGCTTAATTCTGCTGGACTATAGCCCATGGTTTCAAAATGCACTTTTTCCGGAATTCGCAAATTACGATTTCTATTCTATTGACAGTCACAAGCATCACGAAATGAACACAAATTTGAAAATTTAGATCTGAGAATATTTTATTAACAAAAATACAGAAATATGAGATCCGAGGCTTTTTTGCTTAATTCTGCTGGACTATAGCCCATGGTTTCAAAATGCACTTTTTCCGGAGTTCGCAAATTACTATTTTTATTACCCTGATAAGGACAAGCATCGAGAGCTTAACGCAAATTTGAAAATTTAGATCTGAGAACCTTTTATTAACAAAAATACAGAAATATAAAATCCGAGGCTTTTTTGCTTAATTCTGCTGGACTATAGCCCATGGTTTCAAAATGCACTTTTTCCGGAATTCGCAAATTACGATTTCTATGATATTGACAGTCACAAGCATCGCGAACTAAACATAAATTTGAAAATTTAGCTCTGAGAACCTTTTATTAACAAAAATACAGAAATATGAGATCCGAGGCTTTTTTGCTTAATTCTGCTGGACTATAGCCCATGGTTTCGAAATGCACTTTTTCTCAAATTCGCAAATTACGATTTCTATGATATTGACAGTCACAAGCATCACGAAATGAACACAAATTTGAAAATTTAGATCTGAGAATCTTTTATTAACAAAAATACAGAAATATGAGATCCGAGGCTTTTTTGCTTAATTCTGCTGGACTATAGCCCATGGTTTCAAAATGCACTTTTTCCGGAATTCGCAAATTACGATTTTTATTACCCTGATAAGGACAAGCATCGAGAGCTTAACGCAAATTTGAAAATTTAGATCTGAGAACCTTTTATTAACAAAAATACAGAAATATAAAATCCGAGGCTTTTTTGCTTAATTCTGCTGGACTATAGCCCATGGTTTCAAAATGCACTTTCTCCGGAATTCGCAAATTACGATTTCTATGATATTGACAGTCACAAGCATCGCGAACTAAACATAAATTTGAAAATTTAGCTCTGAGAACCTTTTATTAATAAAAATACAGAAATATGAGATCCGAGGCTTTTTTGCTTAATTCTGCTGGACTATAGCCCATGGTTTCAAAATGCACTTTTTCCCAAATTCGCAAATTACGATTTCTATGATATTGACAGTCACAAGCATCACGAAATGAACACAAATTTGAAAATTTAGCTCTGAGAACCTTTTATTAACAAAAATACAGAAATATAAAATCCGAGGCTTTTTTGCTTAATTCTGCTGGACTATAGCCCATGGTTTCAAAATGCACTTTTTCCGGAATTCGCAAATTACGATTTCTATTCTATTGACAGTCACAAGCATCACGAAATGAACACAAATTTGAAAATTTAGATCTGAGAATCTTTTATTAACAAAAATACAGAAATATAAAATCCGAGGCTTTTTTGCTTAATTCTGCTGGACTATAGCCCATGGTTTCAAAATGCACTTTTTCCGGAATTCGCAAATTACGATTTCTATGATATTGACAGTCACAAGCATCACGAAATGAACACAAATTTGAAAATTTAGCTCTATAAAAGGTTCTCCTTTTATTAACAAAAATACAGAAATATAAAATCCGAGGCTTTTTTGCTTAATTCTGCTGGACTATAGCCCATGGTTTCAAAATGCACTTTTTCCGGAATTCGCAAATTACGATTTCTATTCTATTGACAGTCACAAGCATCACGAAATGAACACAAATTTGAAAATTTAGATCTGAGAATCTTTTATTAACAAAAATACAGAAATATAAAATCCGAGGCTTTTTTGCTTAATTCTGCTGGACTATAGCCCATGGTTTCAAAATGCACTTTTTCCGGAATTCGCAAATTACGATTTCTATTCTATTGACAGTCACAAGCATCACGAAATGAACACAAATTTGAAAATTTAGATCTGAGAATCTTTTATTAACAAAAATACAGAAATATAAAATCCGAGGCTTTTTTGCTTAATTCTGCTGGACTATAGCCCATGGTTTCAAAATGCACTTTTTCCGGAATTCGCAAATTACGATTTCTATGATATTGACAGTCACAAGCATCACGAAATGAACACAAATTTGAAAATTTAGCTCTATAAAAGGTTCTCCTTTTATTAACAAAAATACAGAAATATAAAATCCGAGGCTTTTTTGCTTAATTCTGCTGGACTATAGCCCATGGTTTCAAAATGCACTTTTTCCGGAATTCGCAAATTACGATTTCTATGATATTGACAGTCACAAGCATCACGAAATGAACACAAATTTGAAAATTTAGCTCTATAAAAGGTTCTCCTTTTATTAACAAAAATACAGAAATATAAAATCCGAGGCTTTTTTGCTTAATTCTGCTGGACTATAGCCCATGGTTTCAAAATGCACTTTTTCCCAAATTCGCAAATTACGATTTCTATGATATTGACAGTCACAAGCATCACGAAATGAACACAAATTTGAAAATTTAGCTCTGAGAACCTTTTATTAACAAAAATACAGAAATATAAAATCCGAGGCTTTTTTGCTTAATTCTGCTGGACTATAGCCCATGGTTTCAAAATGCACTTTTTCCGGAATTCGCAAATTACGATTTCTATTCTATTGACAGTCACAAGCATCACGAAATGAACACAAATTTGAAAATTTAGATCTGAGAATCTTTTATTAACAAAAATACAGAAATATAAAATCCGAGGCTTTTTTGCTTAATTCTGCTGGACTATAGCCCATGGTTTCAAAATGCACTTTTTCCGGAATTCGCAAATTACGATTTCTATGATATTGACAGTCACAAGCATCACGAAATGAACACAAATTTGAAAATTTAGCTCTATAAAAGGTTCTCCTTTTATTAACAAAAATACAGAAATATAAAATCCGAGGCTTTTTTGCTTAATTCTGCTGGACTATAGCCCATGGTTTCAAAATGCACTTTTTCCCAAATTCGCAAATTACGATTTCTATGATATTGACAGTCACAAGCATCACGAAATGAACACAAATTTGAAAATTTAGCTCTGAGAACCTTTTATTAACAAAAATACAGAAATATAAAATCCGAGGCTTTTTTGCTTAATTCTGCTGGACTATAGCCCATGGTTTCAAAATGCACTTTTTCCGGAATTCGCAAATTACGATTTCTATTCTATTGACAGTCACAAGCATCACGAAATGAACACAAATTTGAAAATTTAGATCTGAGAATCTTTTATTAACAAAAATACAGAAATATAAAATCCGAGGCTTTTTTGCTTAATTCTGCTGGACTATAGCCCATGGTTTCAAAATGCACTTTTTCCGGAATTCGCAAATTACGATTTCTATGATATTGACAGTCACAAGCATCACGAAATGAACACAAATTTGAAAATTTAGCTCTATAAAAGGTTCTCCTTTTATTAACAAAAATACAGAAATATAAAATCCGAGGCTTTTTTGCTTAATTCTGCTGGACTATAGCCCATGGTTTCAAAATGCACTTTTTTCCCAAATTCGCAAATTACGATTTCTATGATATTGACAGTCACAAGCATCACGAAATGAACACAAATTTCAAAATTTAGCTCTATAAAAGGTTCTCCTTTTATTAACAAAAATACAGAAATATAAAATCCGAGGCTTTTTTGCTTAATTCTGCTGGACTATAGCCCATGGTTTCAAAATGCACTTTTTTCCGGAATTCGCAAATTACGATTTCTATTCTATTGACAGTCACAAGCATCACGAAATGAACACAAATTTGAAAATTTAGATCTGAGAATCTTTTATTAACAAAAATACAGAAATATAAAATCCGAGGCTTTTTTGCTTAATTCTGCTGGACTATAGCCCATGGTTTCAAAATGCACTTTTTCCGGAATTCGCAAATTACGATTTCTATTCTATTGACAGTCACAAGCATCACGAAATGAACACAAATTTGAAAATTTAGATCTGAGAATCTTTTATTAACAAAAATACAGAAATATAAAATCCGAGGCTTTTTTGCTTAATTCTGCTGGACTATAGCCCATGGTTTCAAAATGCACTTTTTCCGGAATTCGCAAATTACGATTTCTATGATATTGACAGTCACAAGCATCACGAAATGAACACAAATTTGAAAATTTAGCTCTATAAAAGGTTCTCCTTTTATTAACAAAAATACAGAAATATAAAATCCGAGGCTTTTTTGCTTAATTCTGCTGGACTATAGCCCATGGTTTCAAAATGCACTTTTTTCCCAAATTCGCAAATTACGATTTCTATGATATTGACAGTCACAAGCATCACGAAATGAACACAAATTTGAAAATTTAGCTCTGAGAACGTTTTATTCACAAAAATACAGAAATATAAAATCCGAGGCTTTTTTGCTTAATTCTGCTGGACTATAGCCCATGGTTTCAAAATGCACTTTTTTCCGGAATTCGCAAATTACGATTTCTATTCTATTGACAGTCACAAGCATCACGAAATGAACACAAATTTGAAAATTTAGATCTGAGAATCTTTTATTAACAAAAATACAGAAATATAAAATCCGAGGCTTTTTTGCTTAATTCTGCTGGACTATAGCCCATGGTTTCAAAATGCACTTTTTCCGGAATTCGCAAATTACGATTTGAACGAAATGAACAGAAATATAAAATCCGAGGCTTTTTTGCTTAATTCTGCTGGACTATAGCCCATGGTTTCAAAATGCACTTTTTTCCCAAATTCGCAAATTACGATTTCTATGATATTGACAGTCACAAGCATCACGAAATGAACACAAATTTGAAAATTTAGCTCTATAAAAGGTTCTCCTTTTATTAACAAAAATACAGAAATATAAAATCCGAGGCTTTTTTGCTTAATTCTGCTGGACTATAGCCCATGGTTTCAAAATGCACTTTTTTCCCAAATTCGCAAATTACGATTTCTATGATATTGACAGTCACAAGCATCACGAAATGAACACAAATTTGAAAATTTAGCTCTGAGAACGTTTTATTCACAAAAATACAGAAATATAAAATCCGAGGCTTTTTTGCTTAATTCTGCTGGACTATAGCCCATGGTTTCAAAATGCACTTTTTTCCGGAATTCGCAAATTACGATTTCTATTCTATTGACAGTCACAAGCATCACGAAATGAACACAAATTTGAAAATTTAGATCTGAGAATCTTTTATTAACAAAAATACAGAAATATAAAATCCGAGGCTTTTTTGCTTAATTCTGCTGGACTATAGCCCATGGTTTCAAAATGCACTTTTTCCGGAATTCGCAAATTACGATTTGAACGAAATGAACAGAAATATAAAATCCGAGGCTTTTTTGCTTAATTCTGCTGGACTATAGCCCATGGTTTCAAAATGCACTTTTTCCGGAATTCGCAAATTACGATTTCTATGATATTGACAGTCACAAGCATCACGAAATGAACACAAATTTGAAAATTTAGCTCTATAAAAGGTTCTCCTTTTATTAACAAAAATACAGAAATATAAAATCCGACGCTTTTTTGCTTAATTCTGCTGGACTATAGCCCATGGTTTCAAAATGCACTTTTTTCCCAAATTCGCAAATTACGATTTCTATGATATTGACAGTCACAAGCATCACGAAATGAACACAAATTTGAAAATTTAGCTCTGAGAACGTTTTATTCACAAAAATACAGAAATATAAAATCCGAGGCTTTTTTGCTTAATTCTGCTGGACTATAGCCCATGGTTTCAAAATGCACTTTTTTCCGGAATTCGCAAATTACGATTTCTATTCTATTGACAGTCACAAGCATCACGAAATGAACACAAATTTGAAAATTTAGATCTGAGAATCTTTTATTAACAAAAATACAGAAATATAAAATCCGAGGCTTTTTTGCTTAATTCTGCTGGACTATAGCCCATGGTTTCAAAATGCACTTTTTCCGGAATTCGCAAATTACGATTTCTATTCTATTGACAGTCACAAGCATCACGAAATGAACACAAATTTGAAAATTTAGATCTGAGAATCTTTTATTAACAAAAATACAGAAATATAAAATCCGAGGCTTTTTTGCTTAATTCTGCTGGACTATAGCCCATGGTTTCAAAATGCACTTTTTCCGGAATTCGCAAATTACGATTTCTATGATATTGACAGTCACAAGCATCACGAAATGAACACAAATTTGAAAATTTAGCTCTATAAAAGGTTCTCCTTTTATTAACAAAAATACAGAAATATAAAATCCGAGGCTTTTTTGCTTAATTCTGCTGGACTATAGCCCATGGTTTCAAAATGCACTTTTTTCCCAAATTCGCAAATTACGATTTCTATGATATTGACAGTCACAAGCATCACGAAATGAACACAAATTTGAAAATTTAGCTCTGAGAACGTTTTATTCACAAAAATACAGAAATATAAAATCCGAGGCTTTTTTGCTTAATTCTGCTGGACTATAGCCCATGGTTTCAAAATGCACTTTTTTCCGGAATTCGCAAATTACGATTTCTATTCTATTGACAGTCACAAGCATCACGAAATGAACACAAATTTGAAAATTTAGATCTGAGAATCTTTTATTAACAAAAATACAGAAATATAAAATCCGAGGCTTTTTTGCTTAATTCTGCTGGACTATAGCCCATGGTTTCAAAATGCACTTTTTCCGGAATTCGCAAATTACGATTTGAACGAAATGAACAGAAATATAAAATCCGAGGCTTTTTTGCTTAATTCTGCTGGACTATAGCCCATGGTTTCAAAATGCACTTTTTTCCCAAATTCGCAAATTACGATTTCTATGATATTGACAGTCACAAGCATCACGAAATGAACACAAATTTGAAAATTTAGCTCTGAGAACGTTTTATTCACAAAAATACAGAAATATAAAATCCGAGGCTTTTTTGCTTAATTCTGCTGGACTATAGCCCATGGTTTCAAAATGCACTTTTTTCCGGAATTCGTAAATTACGATTTCTATTCTATTGACAGTCACAAGCATCACGAAATGAACACAAATTTGAAAATTTAGATCTGAGAATCTTTTATTAACAAAAATACAGAAATATAAAATCCGAGGCTTTTTTGCTTAATTCTGCTGGACTATAGCCCATGGTTTCAAAATGCACTTTTTCCGGAATTCGCAAATTACGATTTCTATTCTATTGACAGTCACAAGCATCACGAAATGAACACAAATTTGAAAATTTAGATCTGAGAATCTTTTATTAACAAAAATACAGAAATATAAAATCCGAGGCTTTTTTGCTTAATTCTGCTGGACTATAGCCCATGGTTTCAAAATGCACTTTTTCCGGAATTCGCAAATTACGATTTCTATGATATTGACAGTCACAAGCATCACGAAATGAACACAAATTTGAAAATTTAGCTCTATAAAAGGTTCTCCTTTTATTAACAAAAATACAGAAATATAAAATCCGAGGCTTTTTTGCTTAATTCTGCTGGACTATAGCCCATGGTTTCAAAATGCACTTTTTCCGGAATTCGCAAATTACGATTTGAACGAAATGAACAGAAATATAAAATCCGAGGCTTTTTTGCTTAATTCTGCTGGACTATAGCCCATGGTTTCAAAATGCACTTTTTTCCCAAATTCGCAAATTACGATTTCTATGATATTGACAGTCACAAGCATCACGAAATGAACACAAATTTGAAAATTTAGCTCTGAGAACGTTTTATTCACAAAAATACAGAAATATAAAATCCGAGGCTTTTTTGCTTAATTCTGCTGGACTATAGCCCATGGTTTCAAAATGCACTTTTTTCCGGAATTCGCAAATTACGATTTCTATTCTATTGACAGTCACAAGCATCACGAAATGAACACAAATTTGAAAATTTAGATCTGAGAATCTTTTATTAACAAAAATACAGAAATATAAAATCCGAGGCTTTTTTGCTTAATTCTGCTGGACTATAGCCCATGGTTTCAAAATGCACTTTTTCCGGAATTCGCAAATTACGATTTCTATTCTATTGACAGTCACAAGCATCACGAAATGAACACAAATTTGAAAATTTAGATCTGAGAATCTTTTATTAACAAAAATACAGAAATATAAAATCCGAGGCTTTTTTGCTTAATTCTGCTGGACTATAGCCCATGGTTTCAAAATGCACTTTTTTCCCAAATTCGCAAATTACGATTTCTATGATATTGACAGTCACAAGCATCACGAAATGAACACAAATTTGAAAATTTAGCTCTGAGAACGTTTTATTCACAAAAATACAGAAATATAAAATCCGAGGCTTTTTTGCTTAATTCTGCTGGACTATAGCCCATGGTTTCAAAATGCACTTTTTTCCGGAATTCGCAAATTACGATTTCTATTCTATTGACAGTCACAAGCATCACGAAATGAACACAAATTTGAAAATTTAGATCTGAGAATCTTTTATTAACAAAAATACAGAAATATAAAATCCGAGGCTTTTTTGCTTAATTCTGCTGGACTATAGCCCATGGTTTCAAAATGCACTTTTTCCGGAATTCGCAAATTACGATTTCTATTCTATTGACAGTCACAAGCATCACGAAATGAACACAAATTTGAAAATTTAGATCTGAGAATCTTTTATTAACAAAAATACAGAAATATAAAATCCGAGGCTTTTTTGCTTAATTCTGCTGGACTATAGCCCATGGTTTCAAAATGCACTTTTTCCGGAATTCGCAAATTACGATTTCTATTCTATTGACAGTCACAAGCATCACGAAATGAACACAAATTTGAAAATTTAGATCTGAGAATCTTTTATTAACAAAAATACAGAAATATAAAATCCGAGGCTTTTTTGCTTAATTCTGCTGGACTATAGCCCATGGTTTCAAAATGCACTTTTTTCCCAAATTCGCAAATTACGATTTCTATGATATTGACAGTCACAAGCATCACGAAATGAACACAAATTTGAAAATTTAGCTCTGAGAACGTTTTATTCACAAAAATACAGAAATATAAAATCCGAGGCTTTTTTGCTTAATTCTGCTGGACTATAGCCCATGGTTTCAAAATGCACTTTTTTCCGGAATTCGCAAATTACGATTTCTATTCTATTGACAGTCACAAGCATCACGAAATGAACACAAATTTGAAAATTTAGCTCTGAGAACCTTTTATTAACAAAAATACAGAAATATAAAATACGAGGCTTTTTTGCTTAATTCTGCTGGACTATAGCCCATGGTTTCAAAATGCACTTTTTTCCCAAATTCGCAAATTACGATTTCTATGATATTGACAGTCACAAGCATCACGAAATGAACACAAATTTGAAAATTTAGCTCTGAGAACCTTTTATTAACAAAAATACAGAAATATAAAATCCGAGGCTTTTTTGCTTAATTCTGCTGGACTATAGCCCATGGTTTCAAAATGCACTTTTTTCCCAAATTCGCAAATTACGATTTCTATGATATTGACAGTCACAAGCATCACGAAATGAACACAAATTTGAAAATTTAGCTCTGAGAACCTTTTATTAACAAAAATACAGAAATATAAAATCCGAGGCTTTTTTGCTTAATTCTGCTGGACTATAGCCCATGGTTTCAAAATGCACTTTTTCCGGAATTCGCAAATTACGATTTCTATTCTATTGACAGTCACAAGCATCACGAAATGAACACAAATTTGAAAATTTAGATCTGAGAATCTTTTATTAACAAAAATACAGAAATATAAAATCCGAGGCTTTTTTGCTTAATTCTGCTGGACTATAGCCCATGGTTTCAAAATGCACTTTTTTCCCAAATTCGCAAATTACGATTTCTATGATATTGACAGTCACAAGCATCACGAAATGAACACAAATTTGAAAATTTAGCTCTGAGAACCTTTTATTAACAAAAATACAGAAATATAAAATCCGAGGCTTTTTTGCTTAATTCTGCTGGACTATAGCCCATGGTTTCAAAATGCACTTTTTCCGGAATTCGCAAATTACGATTTCTATTCTATTGACAGTCACAAGCATCACGAAATGAACACAAATTTGAAAATTTAGATCTGAGAATCTTTTATTAACAAAAATACAGAAATATAAAATCCGAGGCTTTTTTGCTTAATTCTGCTGGACTATAGCCCATGGTTTCAAAATGCACTTTTTTCCCAAATTCGCAAATTACGATTTCTATGATATTGACAGTCACAAGCATCACGAAATGAACACAAATTTGAAAATTTAGCTCTGAGAACGTTTTATTCACAAAAATACAGAAATATAAAATCCGAGGCTTTTTTGCTTAATTCTGCTGGACTATAGCCCATGGTTTCAAAATGCACTTTTTCCGGAATTCGCAAATTACTATTTCTATTCTATTGACAGTCACAAGCATCACGAAATGAACACAAATTTGAAAATTTAGATCTGAGAATCTTTTATTAACAAAAATACAGAAATATAAAATCCGAGGCTTTTTTGCTTAATTCTGCTGGACTATAGCCCATGGTTTCAAAATGCACTTTTTTCCCAAATTCGCAAATTACGATTTCTATGATATTGACAGTCACAAGCATCACGAAATGAACACAAATTTGAAAATTTAGCTCTGAGAACGTTTTATTCACAAAAATACAGAAATATAAAATCCGAGGCTTTTTTGCTTAATTCTGCTGGACTATAGCCCATGGTTTCAAAATGCACTTTTTTCCGGAATTCGCAAATTACGATTTCTATTCTATTGACAGTCACAAGCATCACGAAATGAACACAAATTTGAAAATTTAGCTCTGAGAACCTTTTATTAACAAAAATACAGAAATATAAAATCCGAGGCTTTTTTGCTTAATTCTGCTGGACTATAGCCCATGGTTTCAAAATGCACTTTTTTCCCAAATTCGCAAATTACGATTTCTATGATATTGACAGTCACAAGCATCACGAAATGAACACAAATTTGAAAATTTAGCTCTGAGAACCTTTTATTAACAAAAATACAGAAATATAAAATCCGAGGCTTTTTTGCTTAATTCTGCTGGACTATAGCCCATGGTTTCAAAATGCACTTTTTTCCCAAATTCGCAAATTACGATTTCTATGATATTGACAGTCACAAGCATCACGAAATGAACACAAATTTGAAAATTTAGCTCTGAGAACCTTTTATTAACAAAAATACAGAAATATAAAATCCGAGGCTTTTTTGCTTAATTCTGCTGGACTATAGCCCATGGTTTCAAAATGCACTTTTTTCCCAAATTCGCAAATTACGATTTCTATGATATTGACAGTCACAAGCATCACGAAATGAACACAAATTTGAAAATTTAGCTCTGAGAACCTTTTATTAACAAAAATACAGAAATATGAGATCCGAGGCTTTTTTGCTTAATTCTGCTGGACTATAGCCCATGGTTTCAAAATGCACTTTTTTCCCAAATTCGCAAATTACGATTTCTATGATATTGACAGTCACAAGCATCACGAAATGAACACAAATTTGAAAATTTAGATCTGAGAATCTTTTATTAACAAAAATACAGAAATATAAAATCCGAGGCTTTTTTGCTTAATTTTGCTGGACTATAGCCCATGGTTTCAAAATGCACTTTTTTCCCAAATTCGCAAATTACGATTTCTATGATATTGACAGTCACAAGCATCACGAAATGAACACAAATTTGAAAATTTAGCTCTGAGAACGTTTTATTCACAAAAATACAGAAATATAAAATCCGAGGCTTTTTTGCTTAATTCTGCTGGACTATAGCCCATGGTTTCAAAATGCACTTTTTTCCCAAATTCGCAAATTACGATTTCTATGATATTGACAGTCACAAGCATCACGAAATGAACACAAATTTGAAAATTTAGCTCTGAGAACCTTTTATTAACAAAAATACAGAAATATGAGATCCGAGGCTTTTTTGCTTAATTCTGCTGGACTATAGCCCATGGTTTCAAAATGCACTTTTTTCCCAAATTCGCAAATTACGATTTCTATGATATTGACAGTCACAAGCATCACGAAATGAACACAAATTTGAAAATTTAGATCTGAGAATCTTTTATTAACAAAAATACAGAAATATAAAATCCGAGGCTTTTTTGCTTAATTCTGCTGGACTATAGCCCATGGTTTCAAAATGCACTTTTTTCCCAAATTCGCAAATTACGATTTCTATGATATTGACAGTCACAAGCATCACGAAATGAACACAAATTTGAAAATTTAGCTCTGAGAACGTTTTATTCACAAAAATACAGAAATATAAAATCCGAGGCTTTTTTGCTTAATTCTGCTGGACTATAGCCCATGGTTTCAGAATGCACTTTTTTCCGGAATTCGCAAATTACGATTTCTATTCTATTGACAGTCACAAGCATCACGAAATGAACACAAATTTGAAAATTTAGATCTGAGAATCTTTTATTAACAAAAATACAGAAATATAAAATCCGAGGCTTTTTTGCTTAATTCTGCTGGACTATAGCCCATGGTTTCAAAATGCACTTTTTCCGGAATTCGCAAATTACGATTTCTATTCTATTGACAGTCACAAGCATCACGAAATGAACACAAATTTGAAAATTTAGATCTGAGAATCTTTTATTAACAAAAATACAGAAATATAAAATCCGAGGCTTTTTTGCTTAATTCTGCTGAACTATAGCCCATTTTTTCAAAATGCACTTTTTCCGGAATTCGCAAATTACGATTTCTATTCTATTGACAGTCACAAGCATCACGAAATGAACACAAATTTGAAAATTTAGCTCTGAGAACCTTTTATTAACAAAAATACAGAAATATAAAATCCGAGGCTTTTTTGCTTAATTCTGCTGGACTATAGCCCATGGTTTCAAAATGCACTTTTTTCCCAAATTCGCAAATTACGATTTCTATGATATTGACAGTCACAAGCATCACGAAATGAACACAAATTTGAAAATTTAGCTCTGAGAACCTTTTATTAACAAAAATACAGAAATATAAAATCCGAGGCTTTTTTGCTTAATTCTGCTGGACTATAGCCCATGGTTTCAAAATGCACTTTTTCCGGAATTCGCAAATTACGATTTCTATTCTATTGACAGTCACAAGCATCACGAAATGAACACAAATTTGAAAATTTAGATCTGAGAATCTTTTATTAACAAAAATACAGAAATATAAAATCCGAGGCTTTTTTGCTTAATTCTGCTGGACTATAGCCCATGGTTTCAAAATGCACTTTTTTCCCAAATTCGCAAATTACGATTTCTATGATATTGACAGTCACAAGCATCACGAAATGAACACAAATTTGAAAATTTAGCTCTGAGAACGTTTTATTCACAAAAATACAGAAATATAAAATCCGAGGCTTTTTTGCTTAATTCTGCTGGACTATAGCCCATGGTTTCAAAATGCACTTTTTTCCCAAATTCGCAAGTTACGATTTCTATGATATTGACAGTCACAGGCATCACGAAATGAACACAAATTTGAAAATTTAGCTCTGAGAACCTTTTATTAACAAAAATACAGAAATATAAAATCCGAGGCTTTTTTGCTTAATTCTGCTGGACTATAGCCCATGGTTTCAAAATGCACTTTTTTCCCAAATTCGCAAGTTACGATTTCTATGATATTGACAGTCACAAGCATCACGAAATGAACACAAATTTGAAAATTTAGCTCTGAGAACCTTTTATTAACAAAAATACAGAAATATAAAATCCGAGGCTTTTTTGCTTAATTCTGCTGGACTATAGCCCATGGTTTCAAAATGCACTTTTTTCCCAAATTCGCAAATTACGATTTCTATGATATTGACAGTCACAAGCATCACGAAATGAACACAAATTTGAAAATTTAGCTCTGAGAACCTTTTATTAACAAAAATACAGATATATAAAATCCGAGGCTTTTTTGCTTAATTCTGCTGGACTATAGCCCATGGTTTCAAAATGCACTTTTTCCGGAATTCGCAAATTACGATTTCTATTCTATTGACAGTCACAAGCATCACGAAATGAACACAAATTTGAAAATTTAGATCTGAGAATCTTTTATTAACAAAAATACAGAAATATAAAATCCGAGGCTTTTTTGCTTAATTCTGCTGGACTATAGTCCATGGTTTCAAAATGCACTTTTTTCCGGAATTCGCAAATTACGATTTCTATGATATTGACAGTCACAAGCATCACGAAATGAACCCAAATTTGAAATTTTAGCTCTGAGAACCTTTTATTAACAAAAATACAGAAATATAAAATCCGAGGCTTTTTTGCTTAATTCTGCTGGACTATAGCCCATGGTTTCAAAATACACTTTTTTCCGAAATTCGTAAACTACGATTTCTATGATATTGACAGTCACAAGCATCACAAACTGAACACAGATTTGAAAATTTAGCTCTGAGAACCTTTTATTGACAAAAATACAGAAATAAAAAATCCGAGGCTTTTTTGCTTAATTCTGCTGGACTATAGCCCATGGTTTCAAAATGCACTTTTTTCTCAAATTCGCAAACTACGAATTTTGGGATATTGACAGTCACAAGCATCGCGAACTAAACACAAATTTGAAAATTTAGCTCTGAGAACCTTTTATTAACAAAAATACAGAAATATAAAATCCGAGGCTTCTTTGCTTAATTCTGCTGGACTATAGCCCATGGTTTCAAAATGCACTTTTTTCCGGAATTCGCAAATTACGATTTTTATTACCCTGATAAGGACAAGCATCGAGAGCTGAACGCAAATTTGAAAATTTAGATCTGAGAATCTTTTATTAACAAAAATACAGAAATATAAAATCCGAGGCTTTTTTGCTTAATTCTGCTGGACTATAGCCCATGGTTTCAAAATGCACTTTTTTCTCAAATTCGCAAATTACGATTTCTATGATATTGACAGTCACAAGCATCACGAAATGAACACAAATTTGAAAATTTAGATCTGAGAATCTTTTATTAACAAAAATACAGAAATATAAAATCCGAGGCTTTTTTGCTTAAATCTGCTGGACTATAGCCCATGGTTTCAAAATGCACTTTTTTCCGGAATTCGCAACTTACGATTTCTATGATATTGACAGTTACAAGCATCCCTACCTGAATACAAATTTGAAAATTTAGCTCTGAGAACCTTTAATTAACAAAAATACAGAAATATAAAATCCGAGGCTTTTTTGCTTAATTCTGCTGGACTATAGCCCATGGTTTCAAAATGCACTTTTTTCTCAAATTCGCAAATTACGATTTCTATGATATTGACAGTCACAAGCATCACGAAATGAACACAAATTTGAAAATTTAGCTCTGAGAACCTTTTATTAACAAAAATACAGAAATATGAAATCCGAGGCTTTTTTGCTTAATTCTGCTGGACTATAGCCCATGGTTTCAAAATGCACTTTTTTCCGGAATTCGCAAATTACGATTTCTATTCTTTTGACTGTCATTAGCATCCCTTAATGAACACAAATTTGAAAATTTAGCTCTGAGAACCTTTTATTAACAAAAATACAGAAATATGAAATCCGAGGCTTTTTTGCTTAATTCTGCTGGACTATAGCCCATGGTTTCAAAATGCACTTTTTTCCCAAATTCGCAAATTACGATTTCTATGATATTGACAGTCACAAGCATCACGAAATGAACACAAATTTGAAAATTTAGCTCTGAGAACCTTTTATTAACAAAAATACAGAAATATGAGATCCGAGGCTTTTTTGCTTAATTCTGCTGGACTATAGCCCATGGTTTCAAAATGCACTTTTTTCCCAAATTCGCAAATTACGATTTCTATGATATTGACAGTCACAAGCATCACGAAATGAACACAAATTTGAAAATTTAGATCTGAGAATCTTTTATTAACAAAAATACAGAAATATAAAATCCGAGGCTTTTTTGCTTAATTCTGCTGGACTATAGCCCATGGTTTCAAAATGCACTTTTTTCCCAAATTCGCAAATTACGATTTCTATGATATTGACAGTCACAAGCATCACGAAATGAACACAAATTTGAAAATTTAGCTCTGAGAACGTTTTATTCACAAAAATACAGAAATATAAAATCCGAGGCTTTTTTGCTTAATTCTGCTGGACTATAGCCCATGGTTTCAAAATGCACTTTTTTCCGGAATTCGCAAATTACGATTTCTATTCTATTGACAGTCACAAGCATCACGAAATGAACACAAATTTGAAAATTTAGATCTGAGAATCTTTTATTAACAAAAATACAGAAATATGAGATCCGAGGCTTTTTTGCTTAATTCTGCTGGACTATAGCCCATGGTTTCAAAATGCACTTTTTTCCCAAATTCGCAAATTACGATTTCTATGATATTGACAGTCACAAGCATCACGAAATGAACACAAATTTGAAAATTTAGCTCTGAGAACGTTTTATTCACAAAAATACAGAAATATAAAATCCGAGGCTTTTTTGCTTAATTCTGCTGGACTATAGCCCATGGTTTCAAAATGCACTTTTTTCCGGAATTCGCAAATTACGATTTCTATTCTATTGACAGTCACAAGCATCACGAAATGAACACAAATTTGAAAATTTAGATCTGAGAATCTTTTATTAACAAAAATACAGAAATATGAGATCCGAGGCTTTTTTGCTTAATTCTGCTGGACTATAGCCCATGGTTTCAAAATGCACTTTTTTCCCAAATTCGCAAATTACGATTTCTATGATATTGACAGTCACAAGCATCACGAAATGAACACAAATTTGAAAATTTAGCTCTGAGAACGTTTTATTCACAAAAATACAGAAATATAAAATCCGAGGCTTTTTTGCTTAATTCTGCTGGACTATAGCCCATGGTTTCAAAATGCACTTTTTTCCGGAATTCGCAAATTACGATTTCTATTCTATTGACAGTCACAAGCATCACGAAATGAACACAAATTTGAAAATTTAGATCTGAGAATCTTTTATTAACAAAAATACAGAAATATGAGATCCGAGGCTTTTTTGCTTAATTCTGCTGGACTATAGCCCATGGTTTCAAAATGCACTTTTTTCCCAAATTCGCAAATTACGATTTCTATGATATTGACAGTCACAAGCATCACGAAATGAACACAAATTTGAAAATTTAGATCTGAGAATCTTTTATTAACAAAAATACAGAAATATAAAATCCGAGGCTTTTTTGCTTAATTCTGCTGGACTATAGCCCATGGTTTCAAAATGCACTTTTTTCCCAAATTCGCAAATTACGATTTCTATGATATTGACAGTCACAAGCATCACGAAATGAACACAAATTTGAAAATTTAGCTCTGAGAACGTTTTATTCACAAAAATACAGAAATATAAAATCCGAGGCTTTTTTGCTTAATTCTGCTGGACTATAGCCCATGGTTTCAAAATGCACTTTTTTCCGGAATTCGCAAATTACGATTTCTATTCTATTGACAGTCACAAGCATCACGAAATGAACACAAATTTGAAAATTTAGATCTGAGAATCTTTTATTAACAAAAATACAGAAATATAAAATCCGAGGCTTTTTTGCTTAATTCTGCTGGACTATAGCCCATGGTTTCAAAATGCACTTTTTTCCCAAATTCGCAAATTACGATTTCTATGATATTGACAGTCACAAGCATCACGAAATGAACACAAATTTGAAAATTTAGCTCAGAGAACGTTTTATTCACAAAAATACAGAAATATAAAATCCGAGGCTTTTTTGCTTAATTCTGCTGGACTATAGCCCATGGTTTCAAAATGCACTTTTTTCCGGAATTCGCAAATTACGATTTCTATTCTATTGACAGTCACAAGCATCACGAAATGAACACAAATTTGAAAATTTAGATCTGAGAATCTTTTATTAACAAAAATACAGAAATATAAAATCCGAGGCTTTTTTGCTTAATTCTGCTGGACTATAGCCCATGGTTTCAAAATGCACTTTTTTCCCAAATTCGCAAATTACGATTTCTATGATATTGACAGTCACAAGCATCACGAAATGAACACAAATTTGAAAATTTAGCTCTGAGAACCTTTTATTAACAAAAATACAGAAATATGAGATCCGAGGCTTTTTTGCTTAATTCTGCTGGACTATAGCCCATGGTTTCAAAATGCACTTTTTTCCCAAATTCGCAAATTACGATTTCTATGATATTGACAGTCACAAGCATCACGAAATGAACACAAATTTGAAAATTTAGATCTGAGAATCTTTTATTAACAAAAATACAGAAATATAAAATCCGAGGCTTTTTTGCTTAATTCTGCTGGACTATAGCCCATGGTTTCAAAATGCACTTTTTCCGGAATTCGCAAATTACGATTTCTATTCTATTGACAGTCACAAGCATCACGAAATGAACACAAATTTGAAAATTTAGATCTGAGAATCTTTTATTAACAAAAATACAGAAATATAAAATCCGAGGCTTTTTTGCTTAATTCTGCTGGACTATAGCCCATGGTTTCAAAATGCACTTTTTCCGGAATTCGCAAATTACGATTTCTATTCTATTGACAGTCATTAGCATCCCTTAATGAACACAAATTTGAAAATTTAGCTCTGAGAACCTTTTATTAACAAAAATACAGAAATATGAGATCCGAGGCTTTTTTGCTTAATTCTGCTGGACTATAGCCCATGGTTTCAAAATGCACTTTTTCCGGAATTCGCAAATTACGATTTCTATTCTATTGACAGTCATTAGCATCCCTTAATGAACACAAATTTGAAAATTTAGCTCTGAGAACCTTTTATTAACAAAAATACAGAAATATGAGATCCGAGGCTTTTTTGCTTAATTCTGCTGGACTATAGCCCATGGTTTCAAAATGCACTTTTTTCCCAAATTCGCAAATTACGATTTCTATGATATTGACAGTCACAAGCATCACGAAATGAACACAAATTTGAAAATTTAGCTCTGAGAACCTTTTATTAACAAAAATACAGAAATATAAAATCCGAGGCTTTTTTGCTTAATTCTGCTGGACTATAGCCCATGGTTTCAAAATGCACTTTTTCCGGAATTCGCAAATTACGATTTCTATTCTATTGACAGTCACAAGCATCACGAAATGAACACAAATTTGAAAATTTAGATCTGAGAATCTTTTATTAACAAAAATACAGAAATATAAAATCCGAGGCTTTTTTGCTTAATTCTGCTGGAATATAGCCCATGGTTTCAAAATGCACTTTTTCCGGAATTCGCAAATTACGATTTCTATTCTATTGACAGTCATTAGCATCCCTTAATGAACACAAATTTGAAAATTTAGCTCTGAGAACCTTTTATTAACAAAAATACAGAAATATGAGATCCGAGGCTTTTTTGCTTAATTCTGCTGGACTATAGCCCATGGTTTCAAAATGCACTTTTTCCGGAATTCGCAAATTACGATTTCTATTCTATTGACAGTCATTAGCATCCCTTAATGAACACAAATTTGAAAATTTAGCTCTGAGAACCTTTTATTAACAAAAATACAGAAATATGAGATCCGAGGCTTTTTTGCTTAATTCTGCTGGACTATAGCCCATGGTTTCAAAATGCACTTTTTTCCCAAATTCGCAAATTACGATTTCTATGATATTGACAGTCACAAGCATCACGAAATGAACACAAATTTGAAAATTTAGCTCTGAGAACCTTTTATTAACAAAAATACAGAAATATAAAATCCGAGGCTTTTTTGCTTAATTCTGCTGGACTATAGCCCATGGTTTCAAAATGCACTTTTTTCCGGAATTCGCAAATTACGATTTTTATTACCCTGATAAGGACAAGCATCGAGAGCTGAACGCAAATTTGAAAATTTAGATCTGAGAATCTTTTATTAACAAAAATACAGAAATATAAAATCCGAGGCTTTTTTGCTTAATTCTGCTGGACTATAGCCCATGGTTTCAAAATGCACTTTTTCCGGAATTCGCAAATTACGATTTCTATTCTATTGACAGTCACAAGCATCACGAAATGAACACAAATTTGAAAATTTAGATCTGAGAATCTTTTATTAACAAAAATACAGAAATATAAAATCCGAGGCTTTTTTGCTTAATTCTGCTGGACTATAGCCCATGGTTTCAAAATGCACTTTTTCCGGAATTCGCAAATTACGATTTCTATTCTATTGACAGTCACAAGCATCACGAAATGAACACAAATTTGAAAATTTAGATCTGAGAATCTTTTATTAACAAAAATACAGAAATATAAAATCCGAGGCTTTTTTGCTTAATTCTGCTGGACTATAGCCCATGGTTTCAACATGCACTTTTTCCGGAATTCGCAAATTACGATTTCTATTCTATTGACTGTCATTAGCATCCCTTAATGAACACAAATTTGAAAATTTAGCTCTGAGAACCTTTTATTAACAAAAATACAGAAATATGAGATCCGAGGCTTTTTTGCTTAATTCTGCTGGACTATAGCCCATGGTTTCAAAATGCACTTTTTTCCCAAATTCGCAAATTACGATTTCTATGATATTGACAGTCATAAGCATCACGAAATGAACACAAATTTGAAAATTTAGATCTGAGAATCTTTTATTAACAAAAATACAGAAATATAAAATCCGAGGCTTTTTTGCTTAATTCTGCTGGACTATAGCCCATGGTTTCAAAATGCACTTTTTCCGGAATTCGCAAATAACGATTTCTATTCTATTGACAGTCATTAGCATCCCTTAATGAACACAAATTTGAAAATTTAGCTCTGAGAACCTTTTATTAACAAAAATACAGAAATATGAGATCCGAGGCTTTTTTGCTTAATTCTGCTGGACTATAGCCCATGGTTTCAAAATGCACTTTTTTCCCAAATTCGCAAATTACGATTTCTATGATATTGACAGTCACAAGCATCACGAAATGAACACAAATTTGAAAATTTAGCTCTGAGAACCTTTTATTAACAAAAATACAGAAATATGAGATCCGAGGCTTTTTTGCTTAATTCTGCTGGACTATAGCCCATGGTTTCAAAATGCACTTTTTTCCCAAATTCGCAAATTACGATTTCTATGATATTGACAGTCACAAGCATCACGAAATGAACACAAATTTGAAAAATTAGCTCTGAGAACCTTTTATTAACAAAAATACAGAAATATGAGATCCGAGGCTTTTTTGCTTAATTCTGCTGGACTATAGCCCATGGTTTCAAAATGCACTTTTTTCCCAAATTCGCAAATTACGATTTCTATGATATTGACAGTCACAAGCATCACGAAATGAACACAAATTTGAAAATTTAGCTCTGAGAACCTTTTATTAACAAAAATACAGAAATATGAGATCCGAGGCTTTTTTGCTTAATTCTGCTGGACTATAGCCCATGGTTTCAAAATGCACTTTTTTCCCAAATTCGCAAATTACGATTTCTATGATATTGACAGTCACAAGCATCACGAAATGAACACAAATTTGAAAATTTAGCTCTGAGAACCTTTTATTAACAAAAATACAGAAATATAAAATCCGAGGCTTTTTTGCTTAATTCTGCTGGACTATAGCCCATGGTTTCAAAATGCACTTTTTCCCAAATTCGCAAATTACGATTTCTATGATATTGACAGTCACAAGCATCACGAAATGAACACAAATTTGAAAATTTAGCTCTGAGAACCTTTTATGAACAAAAATACAGAAATATAAAATCCGAGGCTTTTTTGCTTAATTCTGCTGGACTATAGCCCATGGTTTCAAAATGCACTTTTTTCCCAAATTCGCAAATTACGATTTCTATGATATTGACAGTCACAAGCATCACGAAATGAACACAAATTTGAAAATTTAGCTCTGAGAACCTTTTATTAACAAAAATACAGAAATATAAAATCCGAGGCTTTTTTGCTTAATTCTGCTGGACTATAGCCCATGATTTCAAAATGCACTTTTTTCCCAAATTCGCAAATTACGATTTCTATGATATTGACAGTCACAAGCATCACGAAATGAACACAAATTTGAAAATTTAGCTCTGAGAACCTTTTATGAACAAAAATACAGAAATATAAAATCCGAGGCTTTTTTGCTTAATTCTGCTGGACTATAGCCCATGGTTTCAAAATGCACTTTTTTCCCAAATTCGCAAATTACGATTTCTATGATATTGACAGTCACAAGCATCACGAAATGAACACAAATTTGAAAATTTAGCTCTGAGAACCTTTTATTAACAAAAATACAGAAATATAAAATCCGAGGCTTTTTTGCTTAATTCTGCTGGACTATAGCCCATGGTTTCAAAATTCACTTTTTCCGGAATTCGCAAATTACGATTTCTATTCTATTGACAGTCACAAGCATCACGAAATGAACACAAATTTGAAAATTTAGATCTGAGAATCTTTTATTAACAAAAATACAGAAATATAAAATCCGAGGCTTTTTTGCTCAATTCTGCTGGACTATAGCCCATGGTTTCAAAATTCACTTTTTCCGGAATTCGCAAATTACGATTTCTATTCTTTTGACAGTCACAAGCATCACGAAATGAACACAAATTTGAAAATTTAGATCTGAGAATCTTTTATTAACAAAAATACAGAAATATAAAATCCGAGGCTTTTTTGCTTAATTCTGCTGGACTATAGCCCATGGTTTCAAAATGCACTTTTTTCCGGAATTCGCAAATTACGATTTTCATTACCCTGATAAGGACAAGCATCGAGAGCTGAACGCAAATTTGAAAATTTAGATCTGAGAATCTTTTATTAACAAAAATACAGAAATATAAAATCCGAGGCTTTTTTGCTTAATTCTGCTGGACTATAGCCCATGGTTTCAAAATGCACTTTTTCCCAAATTCGCAAATTACGATTTCTATGATATTGACAGTCACAAGCATCACGAAATGAACACAAATTTGAAAATTTAGCTCTGAGAACCTTTTATTAACAAAAATACAGAAATATAAAATCCGAGGCTTTTTTGCTTAATTCTGCTGGACTATAGCCCATGGTTTCAAAATGCACTTTTTTCCGGAATTCGCAAATTACGATTTTTATTACCCTGATAAGGACAAGCATCGAGAGCTGAACGCAAATTTGAAAATTTAGATCTGAGAATCTTTTATTAACAAAAATACAGAAATATAAAATCCGAGGCTTTTTTGCTTAATTCTGCTGGACTATAGCCCATGGTTTCAAAATGCACTTTTTCCGGAATTCGCAAATTACGATTTCTATTCTATTGACAGTCACAAGCATCACGAAATGAACACAAATTTGAAAATTTAGCTCTGAGAACCTTTTATGAACAAAAATACAGAAATATAAAATCCGAGGCTTTTTTGCTTAATTCTGCTGGACTATAGCCCATGGTTTCAAAATGCACTTTTTTCCGGAATTCGCAAATTACGATTTTTATTACCCTGATAAGGACAAGCATCGAGAGCTGAACGCAAATTTGAAAATTTAGATCTGAGAATCTTTTATTAACAAAAATACAGAAATATAAAATCCGAGGCTTTTTTGCTTAATTCTGCTGGACTATAGCCCATGGTTTCAAAATGCACTTTTTCCGGAATTCGCAAATTACGATTTCTATTCTATTGACAGTCACAAGCATCACGAAATGAACACAAATTTGAAAATTTAGCTCTGAGAACCTTTTATGAACAAAAATACAGAAATATAAAATCCGAGGCTTTTTTGCTTAATTCTGCTGGACTATAGCCCATGGTTTCAAAATGCACTTTTTCCGGAATTCGCAAATTACGATTTCTATGATATTGACAGTCACAAGCATCACGAAATGAACACAAATTTGAAAATTTAGCTCTGAGAACCTTTTATGAACAAAAATACAGAAATATAAAATCCGAGGCTTTTTTGCTTAATTCTGCTGGACTATAGCCCATGGTTTCAAAATGCACTTTTTTCTCAAATTCGCAAATTACGATTTCTATGATATTGACAGTCACAAGCATCGCGAACTAAACACAAATTTGAAAATTTAGCTCTGAGAACCTTTTATTAACAAAAATACAGAAATATGAGATCCGAGGCTTTTTTGCTTAATTCTGCTGGACTATAGCCCATGGTTTCAAAATGCACTTTTTTCCCAAATTCGCAAATTACGATTTCTATGATATTGACAGTCACAAGCATCACGAAATGAACACAAATTTGAAAATTTAGCTCTGAGAACCTTTTATGAACAAAAATACAGAAATATAAAATCCGAGGCTTTTTTGCTTAATTCTGCTGGACTATAGCCCATGGTTTCAAAATGCACTTTTTTCTCAAATTCGCAAATTACGATTTCTATGATATTGACAGTCACAAGCATCGCGAACTAAACACAAATTTGAAAATTTAGCTCTGAGAACCTTTTATTAACAAAAATACAGAAATATGAGATCCGAGGCTTTTTTGCTTAATTCTGCTGGACTATAGCCCATGGTTTCAAAATGCACTTTTTCCGGAATTCGCAAATTACGATTTCTATTCTATTGACTGTCATTAGCATCCCTTAATGAACACAAATTTGAAAATTTAGCTCTGAGAACCTTTTATTAACAAAAATACAGAAATATGAGATCCGAGGCTTTTTTGCTTAATTCTGCTGGACTATAGCCCATGGTTTCAAAATGCACTTTTTTCCGGAATTCGCGAATTACGATTTTTATTACCCTGATAAGGACAAGCATCGAGAGCTGAACGCAAATTTGAAAATTTAGATCTGAGAACCTTTTATTAACAAAAATACAGAAATATGAGATCCGAGGCTTTTTTGCTTAATTCTGCTGGACTATAGCCCATGGTTTCAAAATGCACTTTTTTCTCAAATTCGCAAATTACGATTTCTATTCTATTGACTGTCATTAGCATCCCTTAATGAACACAAATTTGAAAATTTAGCTCTGAGAACCTTTTATTAACAAAAATACAGAAATATGAGATCCGAGGCTTTTTTGCTTAATTCTGCTGGACTATAGCCCATGGTTTCAAAATGCACTTTTTTCTCAAATTCGCAAATTACGATTTCTATTCTATTGACTGTCATTAGCATCCCTTAATGAACACAAATTTGAAAATTTAGCTCTGAGAACCTTTTATTAACAAAAATACAGAAATATGAGATCCGAGGCTTTTTTGCTTAATTCTGCTGGACTATAGCCCATGGTTTCAAAACGCACTTTTTTCCGGAATTCGCAAATTACGATTTCTATTCTATTGACTGTCATTAGCATCCCTTAATGAACACAAATTTGAAAATTTAGCTCTGAGAACCTTTTATTAACAAAAATACAGAAATATGAGATCCGAGGCTTTTTTGCTTAATTCTGCTGGACTATAGCCCATGGTTTCAAAATGCACTTTTTTCTCAAATTCGCAAATTACGATTTCTATTCTATTGACTGTCATTAGCATCCCTTAATGAACACAAATTTGAAAATTTAGCTCTGAGAACCTTTTATTAACAAAAATACAGAAATATGAGATCCGAGGCTTTTTTGCTTAATTCTGCTGGACTATAGCCCATGGTTTCAAAATGCACTTTTTTCTCAAATTCGCAAATTACGATTTCTATTCTATTGACTGTCATTAGCATCCCTTAGTGAACACAAATTTGAAAATTTAGCTCTGAGAACCTTTTATTAACAAAAATACAGAAATATGAGATCCGAGGCTTTTTTGCTTAATTCTGCTGGACTATAGCCCATGGTTTCAAAACGCACTTTTTTCCGGAATTCGCAAATTACGATTTCTATTCTATTGACTGTCATTAGCATCCCTTAATGAACACAAATTTGAAAATTTAGCTCTGAGAACCTTTTATTAACAAAAATACAGAAATATGAGATCCGAGGCTTTTTTGCTTAATTCTGCTGGACTATAGCCCATGGTTTCAAAATGCACTTTCTTCCGGAATTCGCAAATTACGATTTTTATTACCCTGATAAGGACAAGCATCGAGAGCTGAACGCATATTTGAAAATTTAGATCTGAGAACCTTTTATTAACCAAAATACAGAAATATGAGATCCGAGGCTTTTTTGCTTAATTCTGCTGGACTATAGCCCATGGTTTCAAAATGCACTTTTTTCTCAAATTCGCAAATTACGATTTCTATTCTATTGACTGTCATTAGCATCCCTTAATGAACACAAATTTGAAAATTTAGCTCTGAGAACCTTTTATTAACAAAAATACAGAAATATGAGATCCGAGGCTTTTTTGCTTAATTCTGCTGGACTATAGCCCATGGTTTCAAAACGCACTTTTTTCCGGAATTCGCAAATTACGATTTCTATTCTATTGACTGTCATTAGCATCCCTTAATGAACACAAATTTGAAAATTTAGCTCTGAGAACCTTTTATTAACAAAAATACAGAAATATGAGATCCGAGGCTTTTTTGCTTAATTCTGCTGGACTATAGCCCATGGTTTCAAAATGCACTTTTTTCTCAAATTCGCAAATTACGATTTCTATTCTATTGACTGTCATTAGCATCCCTTAATGAACACAAATTTGAAAATTTAGCTCTGAGAACCTTTTATTAACAAAAATACAGAAATATGAGATCCGAGGCTTTTTTGCTTAGTTCTGCTGGACTATAGCCCATGGTTTCAAAACGCACTTTTTTCCGGAATTCGCAAATTACGATTTCTATTCTATTGACTGTCATTAGCATCCCTTAATGAACACAAATTTGAAAATTTAGCTCTGAGAACCTTTTATTAACAAAAATACAGAAATATGAGATCCGAGGCTTTTTTGCTTAATTCTGCTGGACTATAGCCCATGGTTTCAAAATGCACTTTCTTCCGGAATTCGCAAATTACGATTTTTATTACCCTGATAAGGACAAGCATCGAGAGCTGAACGCAAATTTGAAAATTTAGATCTGAGAACCTTTTATTAACAAAAATACAGAAATATGAGATCCGAGGCTTTTTTGCTTAATTCTGCTGGACTATAGCCCATGGTTTCAAAATGCACTTTTTTCTCAAATTCGCAAATTACGATTTCTATTCTATTGACTGTCATTAGCATCCCTTAATGAACACAAATTTGAAAATTTAGCTCTGAGAACCTTTTATTAACAAAAATACAGAAATATGAGATCCGAGGCTTTTTTGCTTAATTCTGCTGGACTATAGCCCATGGTTTCAAAATGCACTTTTTTCTCAAATTCGCAAATTACGATTTCTATTCTATTGACTGTCATTAGCATCCCTTAATGAACACAAATTTGAAAATTTAGCTCTGAGAACCTTTTATTAACAAAAATACAGAAATATGAGATCCGAGGCTTTTTTGCTTAATTCTGCTGGACTATAGCCCATGGTTTCAAAACGCACTTTTTTCCGGAATTCGCAAATTACGATTTCTATTCTATTGACTGTCATTAGCATCCCTTAATGAACACAAATTTGAAAATTTAGCTCTGAGAACCTTTTATTAACAAAAATACAGAAATATGAGATCCGAGGCTTTTTTGCTTAATTCTGCTGGACTATAGCCCATGGTTTCAAAATGCACTTTCTTCCGGAATTCGCAAATTACGATTTTTATTACCCTGATAAGGACAAGCATCGAGAGCTGAACGCAAATTTGAAAATTTAGATCTGAGAACCTTTTATTAACAAAAATACAGAAATATGAGATCCGAGGCTTTTTTGCTTAATTCTGCTGGACTATAGCCCATGGTTTCAAAATGCACTTTTTTCCGGAATTCGCAAATAACGATTTTTATTACCCTGATAAGGACAAGCATCGAGAGCTGAACGCAAATTTGAAAATTTAGATCTGAGAACCTTTTATTAACAAAAATACAGAAATATGAGATCCGAGGCTTTTTTGCTTAATTCTGCTGGACTATAGCCCATGGTTTCAAAATGCACTTTTTTCTCAAATTCGCAAATTACGATTTCTATTCTATTGACTGTCATTAGCATCCCTTAATGAACACAAATTTGAAAATTTAGCTCTGAGAACCTTTTATTAACAAAAATACAGAAATATGAGATCCGAGGCTTTTTTGCTTAATTCTGCTGGACTATAGCCCATGGTTTCAAAATGCACTTTTTTCCGGAATTCGCAAATAACGATTTTTATTACCCTGATAAGGACAAGCATCGAGAGCTGAACGCAAATTTGAAAATTTAGATCTGAGAACCTTTTATTAACAAAAATACAGAAATATGAGATCCGAGGCTTTTTTGCTTAATTCTGCTGGACTATAGCCCATGGTTTCAAAATGCACTTTCTTCCGGAATTCGCAAATTACGATTTTTATTACCCTGATAAGGACAAGCATCGAGAGCTGAACGCATATTTGAAAATTTAGATCTGAGAACCTTTTATTAACCAAAATACAGAAATATGAGATCCGAGGCTTTTTTGCTTAATTCTGCTGGACTATAGCCCATGGTTTCAAAATGCACTTTTTTCCGGAATTCGCAAATTACGATTTTTATTACCCTGATAAGGACAAGCATCGAGAGCTGTACGCAAATTTGAAAATTTAGATCTGAGAACCTTTTATTAACAAAAATACAGAAATATGAGATCCGAGGCTTTTTTGCTTAATTCTGCTGGACTATAGCCCATGGTTTCAAAATGCACTTTCTTCCGGAATTCGCAAATTACGATTTTTATTACCCTGATAAGGACAAGCATCGAGAGCTGAACGCATATTTGAAAATTTAGATCTGAGAACCTTTTATTAACAAAAAAACAGAAATATGAAATCCGAGGCTTTTTTGCTTAATTCTGCTGGACTATAGCCCATGGTTTCAAAATGCACTTTCTTCCGGAATTCGCAAATAACGATTTTTATTACCCTGATAAGGACAAGCATCGAGAGCTGAACGCAAATTTGAAAATTTAGATCTGAGAACCTTTTATTAACAAAAATACAGAAATATGAGATCCGAGGCTTTTTTGCTTAATTCTGCTGGACTATAGCCCATGGTTTCGAAATGCACTTTTTTCTCAAATTCGCAAATTACGATTTCTATGATATTGACAGTCACAAGCATCACGAAATGAAGCCAAATTTGAAATTTTAGCTCTGAGAACCTTTTATTAACAAAAAAACAGAAATATGAAATCCTAGGCTTTTTTGCTTAATTCTGCTGGACTATAGCCCATGGTTTCAAAATGCACTTTCTTCCGGAATTCGCAAATAACGATTTTTATTACCCTGATAAGGACAAGCATCGAGAGCTGAACGCAAATTTGAAAATTTAGATCTGAGAACCTTTTATTAACAAAAATACAGAAATATGAGATCCGAGGCTTTTTTGCTTAATTCTGCTGGACTATAGCCCATGGTTTCGAAATGCACTTTTTTCTCAAATTCGCAAATTACGATTTCTATGATATTGACAGTCACAAGCATCACGAAATGAAGCCAAATTTGAAATTTTAGCTCTGAGAACCTTTTATTAACAAAAAAACAGAAATATGAAATCCTAGGCTTTTTTGCTTACTTCTGCTGGACTATAGCCCATGGTTTCAAAATGCACTTTCTTCCGGAATTCGCAAATTACGATTTTTATTACCCTGATAAGGTCAAGCGTCGAGAGCTGAACGCATATTTGAAAATTTAGATCTGAGAACCTTTTATTAACCAAAATACAGAAATATGAGATCCGGGGCTTTTTTGCTTAATTCTGCTGGACTATAGCCCGTGGTTTCAAAATGCACTTTTTTCTCAAATTCGCAAATTACGATTTCTATGATATTGACAGTCACAAGCATCGCGAACTAAACACAAATTTGAAAATTTAGCTCTGAGAACCTTTTATTAACAAAAAAACAGAAATATGAAATCCGAGGCTTTTTTGCTTAATTCTGCTGGACTATAGCCCATGGTTTCGAAATGCACTTTTTTCTCAAATTCGCAAATTACGATTTCTATGATATTGACAGTCACAAGCATCACGAAATGAACCCAAATTTGAAATTTTAGCTCTGAGAACCTTTTATTAACAAAAATACAGAAATATGAGATTCGAGGCTTTTTTGCTTAATTCTGCTAGCCCATGGTTTCAAAATGCACTTTTTTCTCAAATTCGCAAATTACGATTTCTATGATATTGACAGTCACAAGCATCACGAAATGAACCCAAATTTGAAATTTTAGCTCTGAGAACCTTTTATTGACAAAAATACAGAAATATAAAATCCGAGGCTTTTTTGCTTAATTCTGCTGGACTATAGCCCATGGTTTCGAAATGCACTTTTTTCTCAAATTCGCAAATTACGATTTCTATGATATTGACAGTCACAAGCATCACGAAATGAACCCAAATTTGAAATTTTAGCTCTGAGAACCTTTTATTAACAAAAAAACAGAAATATGAAATCCGAGGCTTTTTTGCTTAATTCTGCTGGACTATAGCCCATGGTTTCAAAATGCACTTTTTTCTCAAATTCGCAAATTACGATTTCTATGATATTGACAGTCACAAGCATCACGAAATGAACCCAAATTTGAAATTTTAGCTCTGAGAACCTTTTATTAACAAAAAAACAGAAATATGAAATCCGAGGCTTTTTTGCTTAATTCTGCTGGACTATAGCCCATGGTTTCAAAATGCACTTTTTTCTCAAATTCGCAAACTACGAATTTTGGGATATTGACAGTCACAAGCATCGCGAACTAAACACAAATTTGAAAATTTAGCTCTGAGAACCTTTTATCAACAAAAATACAGAAATATGAGATCCGAGGCTTTTTTGCTTAATTCTGCTAGCCCATGGTTTCAAAATGCACTTTTTTCTCAAATTCGCAAATTACGATTTCTATGATATTGACAGTCACAAGCATCACGAAATGAACCCAAATTTGAAATTTTAGCTCTGAGAACCTTTTATTAACAAAAATACAGAAATATGAGATTCGAGGCTTTTTTGCTTAATTCTGCTAGCCCATGGTTTCAAAATGCACTTTTTTCTCAAATTCGCAAATTACGATTTCTATGATATTGACAGTCACAAGCATCACGAAATGAACCCAAATTTGAAATTTTAGCTCTGAGAACCTTTTATTAACAAAAAAACAGAAATATGAAATCCGAGGCTTTTTTGCTTAATTCTGCTGGACTATAGCCCATGGTTTCGAAATGCACTTTTTTCTCAAATTCGCAAATTACGATTTCTATGATATTGACAGTCACAAGCATCACGAAATGAACCCAAATTTGAAATTTTAGCTCTGAGAACCTTTTATTAACAAAAAAACAGAAATATGAAATCCGAGGCTTTTTTGCTTAATTCTGCTGGACTATAGCCCATGGTTTCAAAATGCACTTTTTTCTCAAATTCGCAAATTACGATTTCTATGATATTGACAGTCACAAGCATCACGAAATGAACCCAAATTTGAAATTTTAGCTCTGAGAACCTTTTATTAACAAAAAAACAGAAATATGAAATCCCAGGCTTTTTTGCTTAATTCTGCTGGACTATAGCCCATGGTTTCAAAATGCACTTTTTTCTCAAATTCGCAAATTACGATTTCTATGATATTGACAGTCACAAGCATCACGAAATGAAGCCAAATTTCAAATTTTAGCTCTGAGAACCTTTTATTAACAAAAATACAGAAATATGAGATCCTAGGCTTTTTTGCTTAATTCTGCTGGACTATAGCCCATGGTTTCAAAATGCACTTTCTTCCGGAATTCGCAAATTACGATTTTTATTACCCTGATAAGGACAAGCGTCGAGAGCTGAACGCATATTTGAAAATTTAGATCTGAGAACCTTTTATTAACCAAAATACAGAAATATGAGATCCGGGGCTTTTTTGCTTAATTCTGCTGGACTATAGCCCATGGTTTCAAAATGCACTTTTTTCTCAAATTCGCAAATTACGATTTCTATGATATTGACAGTCACAAGCATCACGAAATGAACCCAAATTTGAAATTTTAGCTCTGAGAACCTTTTATTAACAAAAAAACAGAAATATGAAATCCGAGGCTTTTTTGCTTAATTCTGCTGGACTATAGCCCATGGTTTCGAAATGCACTTTTTTCTCAAATTCGCAAATTACGATTTCTATGATATTGACAGTCACAAGCATCACGAAATGAACCCAAATTTGAAATTTTAGCTCTGAGAACCTTTTATTAACAAAAAAACAGAAGTATGAAATCCGAGGCTTTTTTGCTTAATTCTGCTGGACTATAGCCCATGGTTTCGAAATGCACTTTTTTCTCAAATTCGCAAATTACGATTTCTATGATATTGACAGTCACAAGCATCATGAAATGAACCCAAATTTGAAATTTTAGCTCTGAGAACCTTTTATTAACAAAAAAACAGAAATATGAAATCCCAGGCTTTTTTGCTTAATTCTGCTGGACTATAGCCCATGGTTTCGAAATGCACTTTTTTCTCAAATTCGCAAATTACGATTTCTATGATATTGACAGTCACAAGCATCACGAAATGAACCCAAATTTGAAATTTTAGCTCTGAGAACCTTTTATTAACAAAAAAACAGAAATATGAAATCCCAGGCTTTTTTGCTTAATTCTGCTGGACTATAGCCCATGGTTTCGAAATGCACTTTTTTCTCAAATTCGCAAATTACGATTTCTATGATATTGACAGTCACAAGCATCACGAAATGAACCCAAATTTGAAATTTTAGCTCTGAGAACCTTTTATTAACAAAAAAACAGAAATATGAAATCCCAGCCTTTTTTGCTTAATTCTGCTGGACTATAGCCCATGGTTTCAAAATGCACTTTTTTCTCAAATTCGCAAATTACGATTTCTATGATATTGACAGTCACAAGCATCACGAAATGAACCCAAATTTGAAATTTTAGCTCTGAGAACCTTTTATTAACAAAAAAACAGAAATATGAAATCCGAGGCTTTTTTGCTTAATTCTGCTGGACTATAGCCCATGGTTTCGAAATGCACTTTTTTCTCAAATTCGCAAATTACGATTTCTATGATATTGACAGTCACAAGCATCATGAAATGAACCCAAATTTGAAATTTTAGCTCTGAGAACCTTTTATTAACAAAAAAACAGAAATATGAAATCCCAGGCTTTTTTGCTTAATTCTGCTGGACTATAGCCCATGGTTTCAAAATGCACTTTTTTCTCAAATTCGCAAATTACGATTTCTATGATATTGACAGTCACAAGCATCACGAAATGAACCCAAATTTGAAATTTTAGCTCTGAGAACCTTTTATTAACAAAAAAACAGAAATATGAAATCCGAGGCTTTTTTGCTTAATTCTGCTGGACTATAGCCCATGGTTTCGAAATGCACTTTTTTCTCAAATTCGCAAATTACGATTTCTATGATATTGACAGTCACAAGCATCATGAAATGAACCCAAATTTGAAATTTTAGCTCTGAGAACCTTTTATTAACAAAAAAACAGAAATATGAAATCCCAGGCTTTTTTGCTTAATTCTGCTGGACTATAGCCCATGGTTTCAAAATGCACTTTTTTCTCAAATTCGCAAATTACGATTTCTATGATATTGACAGTCACAAGCATCACGAAATGAACCCAAATTTGAAATTTTAGCTCTGAGAACCTTTTATTAACAAAAAAACAGAAATATGAAATCCCAGGCTTTTTTGCTTAATTCTGCTGGACTATAGCCCATGGTTTCAAAATGCACTTTTTTCTCAAATTCGCAAATTACGATTTTTATTACCCTGATAAGGACAAGCGTCGAGAGCTGAACGCATATTTGAAAATTTAGATCTGAGAACCTTTTATTAACCAAAATACAGAAATATGAGATCCGGGGCTTTTTTGCTTAATTCTGCTGGACTATAGCCCATGGTTTCAAAATGCACTTTTTTCTCAAATTCGCAAATTACGATTTCTATGATATTGACAGTCACAAGCATCGCGAACTAAACACAAATTTGAAAATTTAGCTCTGAGAACCTTTTATTAACAAAAAAACAGAAATATGAAATCCGAGGCTTTTTTGCTTAATTCTGCTGGACTATAGCCCATGGTTTCGAAATGCACTTTTTTCTCAAATTCGCAAATTACGATTTCTATGATATTGACAGTCACAAGCATCACGAAATGAACCCAAATTTGAAATTTTAGCTCTGAGAACCTTTTATTAACAAAAAAACAGAAATATGAAATCCGAGGCTTTTTTGCTTAATTCTGCTGGACTATAGCCCATGGTTTCGAAATGCACTTTTTTCTCAAATTCGCAAATTACGATTTCTATGATATTGACAGTCACAAGCATCACGAAATGAACCCAAATTTGAAATTTTAGCTCTGAGAACCTTTTATTAACAAAAAAACAGAAATATGAAATCCCAGGCTTTTTTGCTTAATTCTGCTGGACTATAGCCCATGGTTTCAAAATGCACTTTCTTCCGGAATTCGCAAATTACGATTTTTATTACCCTGATAAGGACAAGCGTCGAGAGCTGAACGCATATTTGAAAATTTAGATCTGAGAACCTTTTATTAACCAAAATAC